>JAWQUT010000072.1:1574555-1597165 GCA_033807755.1 Ellobium chinense
CCCCCCCTGGTAGGTGCTGCTAACTCAGATTTACTAAAAACAAATGAAATTTGTGTTGATTTGTCAGTATTTTGCATAAACTATTTAAAAGGGGATTTTTGTTTGTGAAGCACTTCCACTTTTGCATTTCTACTTCTACTTTTGTAATCACCCCTCCTGCCCTCCCTTAACCTAAAGGTTTATTGATAATTCCATATTCTCATTGCCCGAAAGTTTCCAATTCTACAACCACATATCATTTGGGCTCCCAGTAGCTGTTAAAGGGACATGACACAACTCCTTCTGGCTCTGCTCTACTAAATTAATTGTGCATTAGAAGATCAACCTGGATCAGTGTCATATCAAGTGTTGAAACTGCCTCTGGCAGGATGCTGCTCTCAACCCATCATCTAAGCTTTGTTCCTTCAACTTTTAGATGTGTTGGCGCTGACTACAAAACTTCATAAAGTACCTTAAAGAAACCAATGATGACAACATCTGCTTTTTCCTTGAATGCGCTGGCTGCATCCTTGTCGTTAAGATCTGTTGCTGGTGGACCCGTTTTCTTCTTCAGCCAGGTAACAATGTCTGCTGACTGACGTCCACCTAGAGATAAAAAGAAGAGGCTTTAATTTACTTTGATTTGAAGGATGTGCAGATAATAAAACACAAGACATACATTCAATTCACCTTATTGTCACCAGGTCAGCATGTCCTAAAGATCAGAGTCGCTGTAAGCAGGATGTCTCCATGATTACAATAAACATATGACCACAATCTCTATCAACTTGTCCTTGTTGTCTTCAAATTCTTGCAATGGTCAATGGCTAGCTTTGTGCTTTTAAAGAATTATAAAACTGACTGCAGAGCACTGTATCTCATACACAAGGAAAATGAGGCTTAGCAGGTCAAAACAAAAAATTACAAATCTTAAACCAGTACAGGATGTGCCACAAAGCAGCATGATGAGACAGTCAACAAGTTTCACATCTTTTTAATAATATCTTAAAATGCTCATTTCTAAATAGATAATGGGACTATCTGGCCTGGCCACCATTTCATGCTGAACCATGTCATTAGTTTAAATTAATTTTCACACTACCACTCTCACTTTGTGTGGATCAGGATGCATTGAACTTTTTGCCTCCCCACGTTGAGGATGTCATAACAGGACAATAATGACATATTCTGCTATTAGCAATTAAAAGATATATCCTAACAGTACCTGAATATTCAACAGGAGTTCCATTTCTGAAAAACTTCAGAGTTGGATAGCCCCGGACACTGAACTTTTCAGCAAGGTCAGATTCCACTGTTGCATCCACCTTAGCAAGTTTAATTTCAGACCCTTCATCTTTCAATTTGTTGGCAGCCTTGGAATATTCAGGAGCTAAGGCCTTGCAGTGTCCACACCATGGGGCATCTGAAACAAACAACAAAATGACAAATCCTTGATAATACCATCATCATGATCTGATAAATTGCAATAGCAAACCTCAGAGTACATCATGGGATTTATTACAAGGCAGCAACAGCAAAAGTATGATCAAACACACTTATTACAAAATTCATGGGATGTCAAGAAACGTGTGATCATGTTTCGTAATATCCACAGAACTAATCTATGCTAGCTTTTATGTTGGGACTCTTAAAAGTGTTTTAGAGTAGTGTTCATTTCATTTAAAGTAAAGCATCATAGTAATTAAAGCATGTTCCAGTTTAGCAACAAGCATGAGAAATGATGTTACCTGCATTTAACGGTTCAAAAGCTGCATGTTTTATTTTAATTAGATTTACATCTTCAAAAATAAAGTATGTCAAATATCATGAATATGTGACAAAATGTAACCAGGTGACGGTTTAGGCTTCAGCAAAGAACCCACTATGCTAGATCCATGAATGTATGAGCATGCCAAATCCCTTCCTGTACAATATCATAAAAAAAAAGAGGAATCACAGAATGTGTTGTTACACTGGCCTCATTATTGCAGCCATTATTCATTATATTATACTGAACAGACTTCCTCTGCAGCTGACTGAACTGGAAAACATGAGATTCTTTGATTGAACAGCCCTCACTGAAAACAGCATCTTCTCGAACTTGGAAGCTAGTGTAAGTCAAATGTACATCTAAACTAGATCTAGACTAGCTGTTAAAGTGTTATGGGACTGTCCCTGGTCACTTTTCTGGCCTTCTCTAACGACAGCAACGATTCCATGACTTGTTTAAGACTAAATGAACGATATCATCACCATTGCAGTGCTGTCCTTGACCTTAGAGATAGCAGATTTTCTTTCCTAACCCTCTTCATAAGTTTCCAACCCTAGCCTAAGGCTAAACCAGCAGCACTAAGCAGAAGGCTGAGAAGGGCAATCTTTACATTACTCATTTTACTGACTAACCCAAACCCTGACCCTATTGGCCGAGTATTGCCCATCAAGATGGGATCTCAAGCTCTAGACTAGAATACGCCTAGACTAGTCTATGTGCTGAATCTGTTCTGTAAAATTCAAAAACGCAAATGAAACTGATGTGGGTAAAGTGGTTAGATCTAGTCTAGTGGTAGACCTAATTCCTCTATCTTCGGATATTCTTTTATTTAGTCTAGACGTCCAGTTCTTGATAACGTCACAAGTTATTGCAACTGCAAGTCTAGATTCAGGACAGCCTTCCGGCGGCTACACTTGTTTGCGGATAGGTTATGCACAAACCATCTGAAACACTGTCCACTGTCAACGATGATTCTAGTCTACCGAACGTGAATAAAGGGAGTCTTACAAAATTCCACTAAAACGAATTCATTGTCTGCAATAGCTCCGTCAAAGTTGTTCTTGGTGAGCACCAAAACGCCATCTTCTTCTTCAATATCGGCTGCCGATATTCTGGCAATTACAGCCAATGCGATAACTGCCAAACGAAACATGTTTTCCAGATGTGCAGAGAAAATACACTGCTTTGTTGACGGAGTCTCGGGTAAAAAGGACTAGACTATATTACTACACTCTCAACGTGGCACCGGTGTAAGTTCCGGTACAGTATTCACGCATTGAAAAGCGTGTTGGTTAGTCATTGGTCAAAAAAAGGTCATGTGACAAGGCAGCCTAAAAGCCTACATTATGACCGCTGTGTTGCCATATTGGCGGTGAATTATAATCCTGGCAGATTTTTATCTTTTCCGGCGTTTTTTTTTTTTTTACATGATGCCTCTTTCTCTTTCATATTCGAATGCAAAGGACGGTAACTTTTGAATCACGCCGTGTTGCTTCGTAAATGTGAGAATCAATTTGAATTCCTCGTCAGCTGCAGAAATCTGCATTTGCGAATTAGCGTTTTTTATGACATTTTACTATTTTTGGGGCTTTCAAAGTGATACATAACATCGGTGTGATCTTGAAATTAACACAGATAAAGAGCAAAATGCTCTGTACGGAAGTTACCAACACTACGTGTTGTCCAAGTTTTGCTCTCTACATATATATTTACCTCCTTCGCCTGGTGTAGGGTGCGAAATTTCACATGGTAATGCTAAGTACCTCTGAGAACCTAGGGATTTAATTTTATTACATGAAATGCTGAAATGGATTGGTTATGATGTATAATTACGATGGGATAGAGTGAAAATCCTGAAGTTGTCTGAACATCGCATCACTTGGCTGATACAACAAGTTGATTGTAGGCACTAGCTACATCGCCGTATTATAGTTGAATGCTTATATCTAATGACCACCTATTTTTTTTTTTTTAAATTACTGAAATTAAGTTACAGGCGGTCCAGATTATTGTTTGAAGCAAAACAGGATGGGGCATGTCTATATCCTCTTATCTCACGTCTGAAGCTGTTGCTTAGCTATTTTTCTTATACTGTTCATCGTGCACTTTTATTGTGTATTTATCGGACCCCTGCTGGTACGCTTTGTGTTTCTGGCGGTTCCATGGCGGTTTTTTAGAACAAACTGGCGGGTTGATAATTTCCTTTCTCTGGTAACACGGGAATATCTCTGGTTAGGATTGTGTTCAGCCAGATAATTGAGCTTAGGCCTAGGTTTGTCAAGTGTTTTAATTTATGGGCTCATTGAGTCAATGACATTGGGAGTAATGGCAGTAACGTCTAGACTGAAGGAGGCCTTAAAGACAAAGAAAGAAAAAAAAGTGACTGCATGAGAAGTTCTTCCCAGGGCAGCACAAGCCCTGAATCACTTTAGTCTATCTCATTGCGTAGCAATCAGTAATGCTGATTACCATTGTAGCAAATAAAGTACATGTGGGCCTAGTACGGGCCTCGCATTTTAGAGGGCCCAGCAATGAATGCTTGCTAGGTGTCTGATGATATGAGTAATCCTGGGCCAGATTTCGTGATACAGACATTTCCATGGCGAGCGTTGTGACGGCACCACAAACGACGAGCGTCCGTGATGAGCAATTTACCAAAACCACCCATCGCTCCGCCACATTCTATTCACCAACAAATCAGTATCATATTACTGTACGAATTTTTTAGGACGATTTTTTATAACAGCTCTCTCTCTCTCTCTCTCTCTCTCTCTCTCTCTCTCTATCTATCTATCTATCTATCTATCTATCTATCAATCTCTCTCTCTCTCTATCTCTCTCTCTCTCTCTCAACTGTAATATAGGGGGCACCGCGCCTTTCTTTGCCCCCCCCCCCCCCCNCCCCCCCCCCCCGTGTGAACTGTTAAGTCTGCCCCTGTTTCTACAGCCCTATTCTAGCTTATTCCGATCCTGGCAGTCGGAGCCAATTTGTCTAGTCGGGGTCATTTATCTATATTAAGCAACAACACGTGGGAAACTGCGATCATTACTTGAGCTTGAACATCCCCAAGCCCTGGCTTGACTCTCCTGCCGACCCAAACTTAACTATAGAACTAGAACCTAGAGTGTGGACTTGTCATGAGGGCCATGATGACTGAGTTTAAATACTATGATGAAAGAAAGATACATCTATTTTGATCTTGTTGGCAAAGCAGCAATCAAACTGCTGGAGGTAAAAAGTCAACTGAATTGGTAACGAGCTACGTAATCGATGACCACGTCGCCCGACTGTGCGACGTGGCTATGTGGTGTAACATGTGGTCTCTGGTGTGAGTACAGTCCTACGTGTGTTCCACCACATAGACTGCTGCTGTGTGCACGTGTCAAAACGTTTGCATTTTACAAATCTAGCAAGCCTGTGGCAAGATGTGGTGTGATGGGCAAATATTACTACCTGAAATTTTAAATTTATCGTTGTCTTCCAAAATATCGATTAACTAGCGTTACACAAGCTTGAGTACAATCTAAGCGCCGAAGCAAGCCTGAGATAAGGTATTGTGTTTGTAGGCTATCGACATGACCATGCCGTGAAATGCCTTTAGACAACAAATCAAGTCCATTCTTCCAAAAGCCGGTAGGCCTACTGATGAAAGAGATGGAGCGATATTATTTTGTTACCGTACTTAAAGTCACTGAGCTTTAAGATTTTTTTTTTACAATAACTTTACTCTATTTATATAATATAAATATATTTATTATGATGGAACCCTGATAACACAACTACCAACTGAGCCAAGCTTTTGATGTCATTTTATCAAAAGTTTTTGTGTTACTCCAAGACGAAGTGCTTTGTGTGAGCAGTCGGAAAGTGTGTCAGGGTACTAGGCTCTCACGTGAAAGTTAGGATTCAGGCACTAGATATTTAATAATTAAATTGCTATGAAGTTAGTGTTCCTGTGGTGTATTGGTAGCCCATTCAGACTTGCAAGTTGGGAGACCCTGGTTCGATTCTCGGCAGGGGCATGAAAATTTTAGTAGGCCAATAGGTGTTTTTGGTCTGTGTTCCCAAAACTAATCTTTCACAGTAATTTGGTAAAAATCCCTGGTTTCCCTAGATAATGTGTAACAGTTTCTGTGAAAATTATCAGAGGGCTCACATTCCTTAGTGATATAAATGCTATATGCCCTTCCACCCGGTTACACTTTGAGACTGTTGAAGGGATATATAATTATGTGCTAACCAGGGAATTTATATAGGCTGCAGGTGTAAGTTCAACGAGTACTTGGAGAGGTTTCTTCTCGGCTCCTTCGTATTTTTGAATGTAATTCTGTGCTTTAATCTTAGTTAAATTGTTATCTAACCTGCATCGCTGCTAACATGACACATCAAAACATACTGATTGTATCAGAACAGGATCAAGATATCGAAATAAAATTCTAATTACAGTCATGCTTCCAACATCGAAGGAGTGAAATATCCACGAGTATCCATAGTATCGACACTCAGAAACCATCTTGCCCTGACTACATATTCGGCGCCTCCACAGTGTGTTCTCATACTGCAGCGCGTGCGTGTTCGGCTCCACGTACTCTTTATACTGTACCAGCAGGAAGCAAAACGGAGCTTTAAAGGTAGATCTAAATATATAGAAGGAATTAATGGTACATGTAGACATCCGATTCTAATGGAGGAAAAAAATAGCATGGATGACCTCTTGCTCGAGGTCATGTCCAAGACTAAAACTACAAACAGCTTTCTGCCAGAGTGGTGGGACGCATTAGGAAAGAATGGCTGATTTCTTTCTCAGGTCGACTGAATTGATTGTTCGAAAACAGTGTTAATTCTCTTATTCTCGTTCCTTCGTCGCCAAGCTCAGTCACTGCATCTATTTCATGCTTACGGGATAATATTTCTTTTGTTTTGCTTTTCAAAGAGCCCTACATTATGCATTTCTTATTTAGGCCTCCAGAGAGACTATATTCGTGTGGAATTACTCAGGAACTTTTTATGATCTTCATTTTCCATGCATGTCACTCCCCACTCCTCTACTCCCATGCCACTTCCTCCTTTTTTTGTTTGTGTGTTATGCATTTTTTTTTTACACCGGGAATCGGCTTCCTTTATTCCCTACAAGTTCAACGGGTTGTCACCCCCTGGCTTGTTTGCTGTCAATAAAAATGATGATGTTGGAACTGAATAGAAACAGTTACCAACTTAATAACATATTAAAGACTATAAAGTATTTTATTAAGTATTTATTTTTATAGACTGTATTCATGATATTTTTCTGCCCTCATACAGAGATAATAATACTGTATTATGCATTTATAAAAAATATGTATATATATATAAGCCTACATTTAACTGTATATATATATATAGGCTTACATTTAAATATGAAGTTACGTGCACAGGGAGAAGTTGTTTTCTTTTAATGCACTGAATACGGGGTGTTAATATAAAGTAGGCCTACCTGCATTTTGCATTAATGCAATTTTATGTTTTTCGCCTTGTTAATGGTCGTGGCATTTCACAACTTTACACGATTGTGATGATTGATTTTATTTCATTTACTGTCTCCTAGGGACGACAACATAATATTTATGGAGAAAGAAAGAAAGAGAAACTGACAAATAGATAAAGGGGTGAAAGAGGTTTTGGAAGGGAGGGATCCAACAAATGGTTGTTTTTTTTAAATTGGTGTTGCTCTGACATATGTTTCTCTAAACATGGCTGATAGTCATCTTGTGGTAGGCTATACACTATACAGCACTAAGCTCAAGGCAAAGTCTTTTTGCATGGTCCCTGTGATTACAGGTATGAAACGAAAACAAACATTCGGCAGACATGAGAAAAAAAAAATTATACTGTCTTGCCTCATTCTGTGATGCGCAGTGTGAATAAAAGCATCTGCAATGTACAGTATTTTGACCGTTCTGTTTTTTTCTTCTCTCAATTCTTGACTATTGTCTTAAGTATTATTAGGCCACTTTCAGGAAGGGGAGATTTGGCATCTTTCTCCATCCCCGGCTTCCGTATCTTTTCATGGCCACAGCATTGTAGACGCTAAATCCACCCCTGAAACAGGCATTTGATATTATTAGGCTATGAGCCTCGAATAATTCCTGGACACGCACTCACTTACATCAAACGACATCAAATTTCTGTTGTTCTGAAGAGACTTGCTATGATCCAGACTGAGGAAGCTCGGAAAATGGAGGCTGTCAGGATGCCAATCATGTGTTTGTTGAGTAAAAGCTGAGAATATAATAGGAAATGTTAGAGACGGATGCATAAACAAATCATGAGAGAAGTGTGTTCACGTAGATCTCCTTTCACTTACATTCAGAGCAGACTTGGCATCTAAGAATTTAACTTAATTTAAGAAATGGTGGATTTTTGTCCTCGGAATGACTACTGGGCTTTTAACTTAAATTTGAACCACTTCTGAATACATTTGAGTGGTTTCAGGATTCAGCATGCCTTGAAAATCTCACAAATTAGCTTTGTGGTTTACTTGCCATGTAGTCAACAAAAAAAAACAAAAACATCAAAAGGTAAATACATTATTTTGAGGTAAAGCTACGACTGTGGTGTGAAAATTTACGATTTTCATGCTCAGAGGTCGTGTTTGACCTCCATCCGAAAATTTAGTATGGATAAAGGCCGAAGATCATCCCTGCCGTTCAAAGCCGCTGTCTCGACAGTTTGCCGATAGCGCTGGTATAGAAGCATTCATTTATCATTATAACCTTATTCATATTGCTAACTCACGTTTCCATAACATTCAAGTGGACCAGCTGTCCATCGTATTCAAAGTCTGACTTCAAAGTCTGACCTAACCAAATCTGAATTATAATAGGCGCAGGCATGCTATATGCTGCGGGTACTTGTCGTCCAAAGTGATGTATAACCGTATTCCATGTTATAAAGGACGTTTGGAGATCATCGACTATGCTTGCTACAACAAAACAAGATGGTATGAGGGGATCGCAAAGCCGGTTACGTTCTAACAAATCTAACATCATTTGACAAAAGAGCCTATGTTTTCGGAACCCGCTATTTTGTGTGTGTGTGTGTGTGTATTGTTTTTTTTGTTTTTAAAAACTGTTAAGATAAGGTAAGATAAACTTTATTAAATCCTTATGGAATAATAATATAGTTCTTTGACTCAGCAAAATTCTTGTCTTATTTCTATAACTTCATCAGGGACTTTCGCAGTTTGGCAGAAATATTTTGTTAGGAGATGAGTATTGACGTGAAGATAACGAATAAACTAAGAAGTGGTTTGGGCGGGAAACCCACTCATAAACCCTTGTGTTGGAAGATGTTAGAAACCCCGGTGCTGTCATCAGAACCGGTATAAAATGGTGAACAAAACGATACCAAGATTTGCATATTGCTAACGTGGTGAAATACGACCGCAGACATTAGCAGGGACAATAATGGGACAATAATATATCGGTGGATGAGGCTAACACAACAGGTGGCTATGAACGAGTGGAGTAGGTGGTTATGGGAGTGTTGGAAAAGATGATTATGAGATCAGAGGGGTTAGTGAAGCAGGAAGGGGTCATGAAAGGGGTTGTAGCAAGGGGGTATAGTTTTTAGGCTGGATGGGTCGGGGTTGTGGCTCATTGCTTCGTGTAATGAAGTCATGTCTAACTCGAAGGAGTTTGTGGCTTTGTCGAAGTCGACTTTGTGACGTGTTATGTGTGAGCAGGCGGGAAGTGTGTGTGGGTCACGTGTGAACACTAGTCTAGGTTCGCACTGGAAGTTAGGGACCGATTCAGGCAGTAGGTATTTGAGAAAAAATTGCTATGAAGTTAGCGTCCCTGTAGTGTAGTGGTAACACGTTCAGACTTGCAAGCTGAGAGACCCTGGTTCGATCCCCGGCAGGAACAGAAATTTTCTAGCGTAGGTGTTTTCGGCCCTTCTTCTCAAAATTCATTCACAGTAATTTGGTAAAATCCCTGGTGACACACTTCTTTAAAATAATATGTAACATCTGAAAAATTATCACCTTCCTACCCCTTAAATGTAAGAGAAAGAATGCTAGGCTGTTTGCCTTGCCACCCGATGGAAACTTTGCAGGAGACGATCGAGAATATAATGACTGCCTTCTGATTTCTGTGTATACAATATTGTGGGCGCTGTGAGGCGACGAACTTTGAAAATTGTTATTTGTTTGTTTATTTACTTGTTTGTTTGAATTTTCAGTTCTCGTCCTCTTTCAGAGATGCAGGTGATTAATTCAGAACAAAACTGAGCAGGAAATATAGATTCCCTTAAGAGTTATGTCTGTTAAATCTAGCATTTAACGGAAACGCTCCAAAATAAGTTAAATTCACCTATAGCGCAGCTGTATGGAACAGAAAGTTCTCTGTCTGTATAAAATCATCTAGTTTATTCTCTTGTTGGTTTTCGAGAAAGCCAACCGTATTATCCCAATGACCCATACTTCTTTGTCTCGAATTTCAAATCGATATATTCAGTAGTCTTCATGTCTGTAAACGACAGAAGGATTTGTTATAGATTTATATTATGGATTATATAACGCTGATGAGGGCGAAACGTCAGTGTAATACTCTCACAAACGACGGTATACATACGAACGAAATTCTGTATGTCGAACGGTTACGCCAATGGACTCGAGGTCTAAAGGTCGTGAGTTCGATTCCCAACACGTCGTGTTGTAAGTGCCTTGGAAAAACCTTTCATTCACATTTTCCTCAGTCCATCTGTCTGCAAAATGGGCACCTGGCTATAGGCAGTGGAGGATGTTGTCAGAATGCTAGTGATCAGCGCCTGTAAATGGCTGCGGCACTCTATGCTCCGCAGGAGGGTGTAGGACGTCTAAGATTGAACAGGTCTGTAGGATAATAATAATGTGAAGTCGCGTGAACGGGCTTTAGCCTGAATACAGACTTTAAAAAATCGCATTATTATTATTATTACTGTTATTGTTGTTAATATTTATTATTATTTCCGTCAGGTTTGTAATGGGTTACCGCTAAGCGGCTGTATAGAGCAATTTTCAAAGGCTGTTCTCTTGGTTTGCCATCTGTATTTAAGACACCAGTTTTGTTGTTACTTTTTCTGTTTCCGCCAGTTTGTGGTTCTTAAGCGTCATGAGACGTGCGTTCAGTACTGGCATAAAATATCTTCATCTCTTTCTAGGTCGTGATTGTGCGTAAACTTTTGGAACGGGAAAGTCATATCGATTAGGCTATTTAACTAGCATTTTAATTTTGTAACCACTGGGTTTATTACTGCAAAGTGCATGCGTATATTTATGAGCTGGTACTCTGATCACCCAAGGCCCCGTTCAAAGAATGTAGGTACATGTATTATATTAAACGTATCAAAGTGCAGGTGGTCAAGATCTACTGAGTTTTGAGAACGAGAGAGAAATAATGTTCTTCGATCAGTTGTCGTTGAAATAGGTCTTCCGGTTTACTTTTGCAAACGTGGCACTTGAAAATAGCCTAAGTGTTGTGCCTCCATCCGGAAAAGTCAAAGATCCAGGTCGAGGTTCGAAAGCAGTAGATGGATCACATGAACTATAAAATAAGTTGAGTGTTCTGTTGTGTCCGGGTTGCGAAACACAGGAATATAGAGGGGCTATTATACAATTGATTCATTTAATTGCAACTACTGGATTGGAAGGGAAAATGTTGATTTTACACAAACAATACAGTATTCTTTTGTAAGAAAGTGTTGCCTTGACACAGAGGTTACGATTAAACGGAATCTATTCTATAATATTTTTGCTCAGCTGCAACAGGCTGGGATACTCTCAGGAGTTTTGCTATCCCCAAGCCGGCATGTCTTTTGTTTGTTTGTATTTTGGTCCTCCAACCTTTGGCATTACATAACGTAACGATGTTTTGTGCGAGGTAGCCAAACAGTATCTACACCGTGTGTTGTTGTTGTTTTTTTTTCAGTGAAGCTCTTGAAATTGACAGCATGCAACGAAATGGACATTATGGCAATGGACAGCGGTATGGAACGATAAAGCCAAAATGTAAAATAATATACGCCACATGAGAGGATCTATGTTTAGGAAAGAGGCTAAAGTCAGACAGTGAGAGTGGAGAGCATTGAAAGTGTTAGAGGGGAAGGCTTTTCGTGGGCAGCGGTGTATCAAATAAAAACACCTGTTGTCTAAGTCTGTATCTTCAGTAGTCTAAGCCTTTGTCTGTGAATCAGTGTGAAGGGATAGAGGCGATCTGATCCTTTCATCAATGCCTGTATGTAGTGTAACGAAACAGTCACGACTGAGTTTTCATGGTTGAGTAAGCAAGGGCGATGTCCGCATCAAAAATAACATGTGAAAGTCGCATTAATAATAATAGCTTGCCGTACGTGTAGGCCAGCCATTGGTCCAACGCATACGCTGGACTGTTAGTGTTAGGATCCGCTTATCCCATGACATTAGATGACATAGCCCCAAGCCTTTCATGTCCTGTTCTTACCGTAACCACCTCATCCGGTAACTACTATTGCTTGGTGGCCTTCCTCTCTCTCTTCTCTCCTCTTCGTTCCTCTTCATAACGTGTTTTTATCCTTTCTTATGATCCTGTTGACGCCCCCCCCCCTCCCCCACACATCGCGGAAACTGCGGGAATGTCAGTTAGTGAACTACGGCCCTGGCCGGTATACAAACAGTGTTTTAGGCCTACCGTATTCTATCCGTGGGCTCAGTTGTTTTAAGAGAACAGTGTCGATAATTTACACCGGTTGCTAGTTTTGTCTAGATATGCCCCTCTTCCCCTCCATACACACACAATACGAACAAAAAAAATAGGTTCATTCCCACAATGCTACTTGGTATTATTTTGATTTACAGAAACGTTTTGCTATAACGGAAGTACAAATTGGGGAATTGGTGAGGGAGGGGGGAGGGTGAGGATAATGAGGGAGGAGAGGATGAAAGAGGGTGTCAGACTATATGTGTATAAATAAAGCAACTGCAAATGCAGACTGCAATGTACACACAGCCTACCACCACATCTCTCCAGTCTCCCCCATCTCAAATTGTATCGATCCTCCCCGCTCTAAGCTTGTCAACCGCAGGGTCTACCTTACGATACATTTTTATCTGCTTTGTAAATACAGACCAGCCTGGCTAAAATTTATTTAGCAAAAACGTGCATGTAGCTGAGTTTTTCCCCTCTCCTTTCCCCTTGGCTGGAGCTTTTGCACCGGCTGATCCTGTTATGTATTCACACAGATCCCGCTAGGGCCCCTATTGCTTTTATGATTAGTTTATTCTGATGTGACAGTTAGTCTAACAGTATGAAAGTTTAACTGTCATGTATGCATACAGAAGTGTTTGTCCTCCCCTTCTCCCACCCCACTCCCACAAAAATATCCCACAGTTCCCCCTCCCAAGTTCCCAACTACTTTAACAAAAACCCACAAAACTGGAATGTGGCTCTGTATAACAATATTTATGAAATAGTAAAATTCCAACCTTTATCCCGGTCGACGATTCATATTCACAGTAGTTCACACCAGGGTTTCTACTTCCAGCCAAAGAAATATCATTGTTTCTGTTTCTGTGTCCGCATGAAAAAAAAAAAAAACTTGCATGCCAGTCAATATTCCTATTTGGTTTCCTTATCGCCCAGTTAACAAAAAGCCACACCCACTGCCCACTGTCCTCTGGCCCTAAATTTCTAACAGCTGCTGTAGCCCGGAGTTTTCACTGCAATGATTACATGGTATACTTTGTGTAAAATCAGTAAATGTTGTGCAACAAATAATAGAGGGAAAATAAAAATGTGTAATAATTACGGTCAAAGATTACCAGGCTAAAATTCATTTGTTTTTTCTTGAGTGAAAAATGATTTTCCGTGTAATATCCTCTTCACGACAAAATTCCCTTTTAAAAAAAAGGGGGGTGGGGGGGGAGGGCTTTACATCCTGTTGCGGAACTTTCGATTACATCCTTCCTCCAAATGGGGCGGTAAAAGGATGGGAAAACTTCCTGATGTTCCTTACCTGTGGTGCTTAGTTTACACAGTCATGTCACTTTCCCTTACTCAACACCGGACCCCTCCCAACTCCCTTCAGTCTAGGACATCGTTTAGAGAGCAGGTAAATTGCTCTCCTGCCTAATTCAGTAATTGAAGTATTCTTTGAGAAGTGTCCATGTGGACAAGAGTTACAGACTTTCATTAGCCAGTAATTAATTAGTTACTCTATTCAAAAATTATGGTCCACCCACAGCGTGAGATCTAACAGATGGTTGACATGATTCGAGTTCCTTTTACATCGTTATGACAACGGTCAGGAGGCCAAGCGCTCTTTTGTTGATCTACCTCTATTCGTTACATCTCCGTGTCAACAGGTAATGTAGGCCTGATTGGTCAATGGTGAAACCGACAGGAGCGTACATTTTCTGTTTTGAGAGGTGGGAAAGAGGAGGTGGAGGGACGATTTTCGGTTCATTCATTGATGTCCTATAAAAGAATTTGGCTGTAAAAGTTGGTATTCTTATCAGTTTTGACCTCTGACATATTTTCTGCAAGAGTCGAGATCTTACAGCCTTTATCATTATCACAGACATACATGTAGGCCTGTGTGGTCGAAGTAATCTTCCTTGATTGTTAAGAACAAACACACACACACACAAAATGAACAAACACACACACACACACACACACACACACACACACACACACACACACACACACACACACACACACACACACACACACACACACACACACACACACACACAAAAATGTGACTTTCATGAACCTCGTAGGAGGATTGTTTCACAGTGCCATTCGTAATACTGTACATGTACACAATATGTGAGCAGTCGGGAAGTGTGTTAGGGTCACGAGTGAACATTAGGCTCACACGTGAAAGTTAGGGACCTATTCAGGCAATAGGTATTTGAGTCTTGTGGTGTAGTGGTAACACGTTCAGACTTGCAAGCTGAGAGGCCCTGGTTCGATTCCCGGCAGCGGCATGAAATTTTCTAGTGTTAGTTTTTTTTCGGCCTATCTTCTCAAAACTGATAATTCACAGTAATTTGATAAAATTCCTGGTGACACACTTCCCTAAAATAATAATAATATGTAACATCAGAAAAATTATCAGACTGAGCTCACATTCCTCCCCCTTAATAATAAAAGTATGAATACTGTATTCCTTGCCACCCGGTTACACATCCATAAAAGAATACACATCATGTATTTAAATACACGCTATTACATAATGAAATACAAGTTAACGCCATTGTTAGTCGCCGCAGTGCAGCGTCTGCGCCCCCCCCCCCCCCCCCAAGTCTAAAACCGGGCACTTATTTATACTTAGGAGTTTAGTGTCTCCATCAAGGACATGACAGTTTGAATTAGTTTATCAAAGCCCAACCCGAGAACCGAACCCACTAAACTCATATTTCAAAGTCTTCAGATTGTAAGAAAAACTCATAGGCCATGGGGTCATGTTGCCTTCAGTCCATATTTTATGTTCATAATGAATGTTCTGCTGACCAGCTGAAGTTCATGAAGTCCCACTGCTATAACAAGGCAAAAATATCCAGATAACCCTTCCTCCCTTCAGACTGAGCACTGTTCACTGATCACGTTAATTGTGTGTTGGAACTGGCCCTAAACTGGAACAGAGTTTGATATTCCGTTGTTATCTTGCCTAACAGAAACATCAGTAAGGATGACGATCACATTAACCTCAATATTTGTACTGTATATGTGAGCAGTCGGGAAGTGTGTTTGGGTCATGGGTGAACACTAGGTTCGCACGTGGAAGTTAGGGACCGATTCAGGCAGTAGGTATTTAAGAATTAAATTGCTGTGAAGTTAGCGTCCCCGTGGTGTAGTGGTAACACGCTCTGTCTTGCAAGCTGAGAGACCCTGGTTCGATCCCCGGCAGGGACAAAAATTTATAGAGTAGGTTTTTTCGGCCCTTCTTCTCAAAATTGATCATTCACAGTAATTTGGTAAAATCCCTGGTGACACACTTCCTTAAAATAATATGTAACATCTGAAAAATTATCAGACTAAGCTCACCTTCCTCCCCCCTTAAATATAAGAGAAAGAATACTACTATATGTACCAACCCCCCCTCACATATATATACTTGTGTTGTATATATATACTTGTAAGTATATATATACAACACAAGTAAGTATATATAAGTAAGTAAGTATACTTGTAAGTATATATACTTGTGTTTCGTGTGTGTGGATGTGATTGTGTGTGTGTGATTGTGTGTATGTGGTGTGTGTGTGTGTGTGTGTGTATGTGTGTGTGGGNATTTCGCACCTAAATGATAGATGAGGACTCGCGGGCGAATACACTATTTCCCCTGTTGTTCCTAATTTACGTGGTTATCCCCCTTGTGGCAGGAATTTCACATTTCTTTGTTGACATAGTTGCGCGCCCCTTTTCTTGCCTTGCATAGACGAGGCACTCCGTTCAAGATCAAGGTGCAATAAATCCAGAACGTCGCGAAGGCGGTAGCGTTAAAACGCCGCGGTTTCTGAACACGCCTCAGATAACCCTTCCTCCCTTCAGACTGAGCACTGTTCACTGATCACGTTAATTGTGTGTTGGAACTGGCCCTAAACTGGAACAGAGTTTGATATTCCGTTGTTATCTTGCCTAACAGAAACATCACATTAACCTCAATATTTGTACTGTATATATACTTGTGTTGTATATATATACTTGTAAGTATATATATATATACAACACAAGTAAGTATATATAAGTAAGTAAGTAAGTAAGTAAGTATACTTGTAAGTATATTATATACTTGTGTTTCGTGTGTGTGGATGTGATTGTGTGTGTGTGATTGTGTGTTTGTGTGTATGTGGTGTGTGTATGTGTGTGTGGTGTGTGTGTGTGTGTGTGTGTGTGTCTGTTTGTGTGTGTACGCGCATGCGCATTTTGATCCCCCTGTGTATTTGTGTATAAATATATTTTATGAGTTTGTATAATGTTTACAAAGTAATTATGCAGCTCTTGAACACGTTTGTAATGAATTTGTGCGGTAGGC
Source organism: Ellobium chinense (assembly GCA_033807755.1). Lineage (NCBI taxonomy): Eukaryota > Metazoa > Mollusca > Gastropoda > Ellobiida > Ellobiidae > Ellobium > Ellobium chinense. The sequence continues at coordinate 1,591,346 of JAWQUT010000072.1, forward strand.
CTATGTAAATTATTATTAGACTATAATATTACATTACAAGGCTATATAATAGTCATTCTGACAGCACTAAAGCTGCTTGAAATAAGCCAAGGTATAAAGAAATTCTAAAACTTTAATTATACATACATGTATTTTAATGTTGAACAGACAAGGCTGATAACAGCAGTTTTGTGATCGTCCGAGTTAACGGGGTGGTCAGCTTAACCAGCCAGAGGACATGGGTTTTAGATGGGGCATTGAAGGCCTAAGTAGCTTTGCTACTGTTGCCGATCGTCATGAAATAGGCCCTCCCTACTGAAGTTATAAGATTATCTGATGGCGTATTCATGTTATAACATACTGTAACAGGTGTCGAAAATGAAGGCAAGCCTATACAATTACATGGCAATCCGAGCTACCAGAATGTCACATCCTACGCTAATGATGCGTACTTTATAGTCGTATTCATTCTCGCAATAACTGTTTGCAGATTTAAACAGCGATAATACCACGTTTGTCTATGCCCGCAGCAATTAGCTAGGGAANGGGGGGGGGGTTGAAACCAAGCAGACAGGCTCTGAACGATGAGGGTAACAGTCTTCGAATATAAATAGGGCCATTTAGACTCTTTGGGACATAAATAACGTTAAATAAAGGAAAGGAAACAATGAGCAGTGGGGGAGANACAGGCTCTGAACGATGAGGATGACAGTCTTCGAATATAAATAGGGCCATTTAGACTCTTTGGGACATAAATAACGTTAAATAAAGGAAAGGAAACAATGAGCAGTGGGGGAGAGCTCGGGAGCGTTGGATTTTGGTGGTTTACATTAGATTTACAGTATATCTACGGTAGTCTAAATTTATTCAGGAGGCCAAGGGTTCTCTATGCCAGCTGCTGCAACATCATTCAGCCACGGTAGTATCTGATCAGCCTGCCATTTGCCACGTCTGCCCCAGGAACGGGATGAGTGATATTTCTTTTTCTAAGCCAGATTTACACCAAGATAGACAAGGCATACGTGGCAAAGTTTAGCTGGCAAACTGCTGTCGTCCCCCGATGTTATTGCATTAAAAGAGAACTTGCGATGCAACTTTTGTTCAGTCTACGTGGCAATGATTTGATAGTTCAGTGCATTAAAATGCATTGTTGTAACAAATCGGGAAAATGTTGAGCGCCTGGAGGAGTGTGTGTGTGTGTGTGTGGGNGGGGGGGGGGGGGGGGGGGAAGCGGAGTAGGCGAGGGAAAGACAAGATACTGTATTGAACAAGATAGATCATCTGTGCGGATCAATGAAGCTACTATAAAAATAAACCAGGACGGGTTAGCTGACCTTGAGTAATAAACACAACAGTCAATCTATTTTCAGGTGGACCTAGCAGCATATAATTTTTATAATCTTTGGCCTTTCACTACGTCCTTCCTCTTCTTCCTTCCATTCCTTCCTCCCTCCATATATGGTATGCTTTTCAAACAGACGTGTTTTAACAATTTTTGTTTAAAATGGTGTTATGTCTTGAATTCTTTTAAGCTGTTCCTGATATTTAGTCTATGGTAGGAAAATGTCCTGAATGACCTAATGAAGGAATGACCACACCTTTCTAAAAGTCACAGTTCCTATATGCAGACCAAGTGACTGAGGGTGTGTGTTTTCTAAGGTTTGTGTTATTCATTGTGCTCTTTATAAGGAAAAGAATTGTCGGGACTTTTTAACAAGTGACTTAACATCATAAACAATTCCTCCCCTAAGTTCATCTCCATTCAGAAGTCTCAAACCATTTTGTTCCTTATGAAAAGCACTCTAGATAACACAACATTTCCAAAAACCCACTATAGCTTGGACTGGAAATGATGTGTGTCATCAGAGTTGCACTGCAATTAGAAGCTGGTGACATTTTCAACAAGTTCATGATCTTTTGTAGAAAAGGTCCAGCTAATTTATGATCAAAATCAATAACTTTGCAGCTTCTCATTTAGGGACAGGACTATTCAGAATGAGGTTGGAAGGAAGAGGGGGGAGGGGGAATTGAAGGTAAGTAGAAATGAAAGAGATACTAAGATTAAATGTATACAAAAGGTAACTAAAAGTGCAACCATCATGCATTTCTTGCTTGCTTTATGTCTGTCTCAATTACAGTATAGTCAGCTAAACAATCATAAGACAATAAAAAATGAACACTTCCCATGAAAACAGTGACATCTGATAACACGCCCACCTTTCAGACCAAGCTATTGAGTGTGTTGTCTGAAGCATTGTGTGTGTTTTTATTTATTGCAAGGAACAGAACAGTTGGGAATTTTGAATAAGGTCATGCTAAGCAGAAGGGAGAGGGCATATGTTAAGTAATGACTGTGTTAACAAGTTCAACTGTGCATATATACTGTATAATAAATAAGATGATGAGTGAGGTCTGGTCATTGGGGTCATGAAATTTTTCTTTATATAAAACTCACACATACAGATACATGGTGGCAATGCTAAAAACATTTACACAAAGTACAGCTGTATTCTGCATTATTGAATTAAAACCCCCTTTAGAACAACACTGTCTATGGGGCAAAATCATGTAATGAGAGCACAGAGTAAAAATCCTCTGTACATGCATATGAATTAAAGCTATGATGCATCAGCTGTTCTCAAGATAAAAGTCATAATCTACAATGATGGCAATCTGCTTTGACTCAATAACTTGTTCACTCTCTCCTTGCTGTTACAGAAAACAAGCATGTAACCACATGTACTGATAGGTACTTATGTCTCTACTCATGGCTTCCTATCTTACCTCCATAAAAACATCTACAGCTGTACTCCTGTACACTGAAGCAGATCAGTAAAAATTGCAAAGTACAGTTTCATAAAAAAAATGCATGACCTAAGACTCTGATTAATGCCTGCAAAAAAGACACATCTTGAATATCACGTAAAGTTCTGGCTGGCAGTTAGGCAAATATTTAATTCAGAACTCATGATTTATTTAGGCAAATGACATCATCAACTAGACAATACTCACACCATAAAGCAGTTGCAATGATTTAGCAGCAGATTCCACAGGATTAATAAACAATTAACAGGTAAATTAACACATCATGAAGCATTGTGGTGGGTGTTCATAACTTCTTTGGGAGTGTGGGTTGTTGGGTTGTATGGCATATGAAAATATCTTATGAATGACCTATTGATATTGTTTCCCATTAGTAAGCCACAGATGATGTAAATATTGATATCACTGAGGTAGGCAGTTTGAAACCATTACACTGATGTAATCCAATTCTCACAGTGACATCTGTGGCCGTATGCATAATTCATACGTTAGTTAACGTATTACGTCAACAGCAGTGAACATCACTAATGTTTTGGGAGTTTCCTGTGGTTACCCCCGTGCGTTAACTAACGTAAGGATTTGCATACGGCCAATGGTCATGATCTTTAATGCACATTGTACAGCTGTCAAGTTCATAAAAGTGAAGAGTTACACAGAGTGAACAGTGGTTTCCCAAACTAAGCATGTCCACTAAACACTCTTGACCTAAGAGGAAAATAATGAAGAAGTAAGCTTATTTCCATTCCTCTATGTTATAGCTTTAAAAACAAAATAATCCAGATTTCAAGTTCATTGCTGAGTGAACAAATGTACAAATGCTTTTCTATTGGAAAATATGCTGTTCAAATACTCAAATGCATAATATTAAGTCTAATTACACTGTAATTAAAAATCACACAGTACCTTATTACAATCAGATGAAAGACAGTGCCTACCTGAACAGAATTTACTGGACCACAATTTTTTAATTCAGTAGCAAACTGAGGGACATACTGACTTTCAGATCAACAGTGTTACATGTCTGGCACATTAATAAATGCACTGTTTCCCATTAACATTACTTGTACATCAGTTCTCATGACATTCCTCTAACCTATCATCCTGCATGAGTCAACAACAGAAGCTGGACTTTGTCAGTACATGTACATGGAGTTTCAAACAAATTTCCACAATGAGGGTGTTTGCTAAAGCACTGGAATATTGCCTACAGAGTGTACCAAAGGTGACAGCAGTGATGTCTGATGGTATGATAAAAGCAGATATAAAATAAATACACTGAACAAGATGGGAAGTGTTTAAAATACTACACAGTGAGAAAGAAAAGACAAAGGATGCAGTGGATGAAGATATGACATGTGGATTTGCAAGGGCAGCTCAGAGTCAAATTATCATCTATATTCAGCCATATCACTACTTTACAGTGATTGTTATTTATGAGTCTCAACATGGTCCAACTTTCTCTCTTTCTTCTTTCCCTTTCACGCATTTTACCCTCTACTTTACCTTTGGTAAATCTGCATGTCTGCTTGATCACAATGCCAGTACAAGTGTTCAGTTCTATCTATAGTTTTCCCTGCTCCTTTAAGGAAAAAGATGGATTTGTCAAGTCAGGTGAAATTCACCACTTGGCACATTTATATGGAACCTAAAGTTCTCTATCTTTCTATCAGATTATTCTCTCATTGTGTTTACACTTTCCTTCATTCCTTGATACCCAGTGATAAGTGTCATCAGTAATTGACAAAGTGAAGTGCAAAGAGAAAATTCTTTGCATCTACTGCAAAACTAATTATAGCATACACAGTCCATTGTTTTATATAAAAGTTGTTCAGTGTTGTATCAGGATCTGCTGAATCTCAATTTGCTACTGAAGTCTGTTGATCATTTCTGCTGTGCAATAACAAAACACTGTATAATGGAGTAAGATATTTGTCTGTAAAAACAGCAGCCCATTAAAAGCATTAAAGAAAACTTGGGATCATCTGAATGTGAAACTTCAAGCAGTTCCTGCTGCAGTGTACTTCAACTAATCATAGTCTGGATATTGTGAGCTCTGCTTAGTTGCAATATTTTCCATACAGCAAAATGCTGTACTTCTATGTAAAAGTTACTGGATTATCCTTTCAATCACAACCTTTCCGGTGTTCCCAAGAAGTATGGATTAAGCAAAGCTAACTGTAGCAGTGTATTCTTATCAAGAATATTTGAGTAAATATAGTATGCTGTACACATACGCTGTTTTGTCATTGCACAATTGTTCTGCTTCTTCATCACAGCAACATAACATAACAATTCAATTTACTATGTTTATTTGGACCGAAGGGCGAAAGCTCATGCGTCGCCGGTTCGATAACAACAATAACTATGTTTATTGGCCTGCAATCATGCTATGTTTCTAATATTTAAAAGGTTTTTGGCTGGAAAGTTAAGAATTATTATTCCCAGACAACAAAACCTGAGCATGGAAGTATAATTACAGGCCAGTAACAAATAATGCTAGTGATCCCTCTAAGAGCCTATAATGCTGTTGACCATCTTAAGAGCTCCTGATCCATTGTCTGAAGGAACCTGAAACAACCAAGAGATGCAAATAAAGGTCACAAGAAAGACTACAATATGTGACTTGGTTAAACATACTGGGTCTTGGATCAGTACACTACTAGCTGCTAAAGCCATAGAAATCTAGATATGCGATGGACCAAACTATAAATGGACCAAACTATAACATCTCCTTTATGAAACATTCAAAACAAAAAAAAAAAAAAGGCAGTGAAGTCGGTTTACACATAATTTCTTGTATCCATCAAAGAGTTTGACTATTATCTACATTAACCTAAGTTTGCCCAAGAGTCGGATCAATAAGCACACTATGCTACCTTCCCCCCTCTCCTCTTTGGATGACATCTGGATACTATCTTATATAAACTATGCCCAGGGGGTACACATCATTTATTGATCCATCCCTTTTCCTAATCTTGAGAAGTTACAATGAAGGATTAAATAAACTGGTTCAGGATT
>JAWQUT010000072.1:1613864-1641037 GCA_033807755.1 Ellobium chinense
TTTTCTCCTCAACACCGATTTACACGACACTTGAATCCGTTTCTTACAAAAATACTTAATCATAACATTACAGTAATATAAAATATTACAGTATATATATACAGCGCCAGATTTATTTGTAAGCTAAATTAAGCTACAACTTAGGGCTTCACAATCTGAAGGGGCCTTACATTTCTGAAATGCTTTTTGGCTTTTAGAACCTTACTGTTTTTTACACGGCATGCTAAAAATAATGTGTTTTTCATATTAAACACCTCATTATCCCTCTATTTCATGTTAAATACCTCAGTATCCCTCTATTACAATGTAAAGACATAAATGTTGTCAAAAGTGGCAAGCAAAGATCCTGTTTGTAGGCTCCTTTTTGATGAAATGAGAGTGACAGGGTATGATTGTGTAGTGTTTTTGTGAGGCATTTTTAAAATAAGTTTACAGGTAATTATGTACATGTACTTATACTGTATTTATGTTGGCCACAGTGGCCTTTAATAAACATTGAACTGAATAGATTTATGAGATCTTATGGTGCAATTACTTAACTATAGGAGCCTCCAAGCTTTAGCAGCCTGAGTCCTAATCTGGCACAGATAAAATGTGACTATTAATAATCCGCAAAATATGTTTATAAAAAAAAGCATGCCTAAATCCCCTATTATTTTTTTTCAGATTAAACGACAGTCTCTCTCACTTGCAATAATCAACCCTAGCGCAATCAAGCCCCATCTCTGACTTACTCCACGCGTGTTCTGATGGTGCTTTATTCGTTAATAGACAATCACAGCATGCTGCTTACAATGCAATTTCTGCTTGTTGCTCTTTGAACCAGATTGAGGTTGGCGACCATTTTTTTTTCTCATCATGGATAATCCAAAATATGCTTAAAATGCATTGGTTTACTAAGCCCTGTCAATATCATTTTAAGCTGCTTGAGTGTAGTTATCATTTGGCATCCAAATATAAGTTCCTCTCCTCATGTCTCACCCACAATCCCATCTGTGTCTCTTGGCATGTGCTATTTGTTTTATACCAAAAGAAGCACATACTGCACAGACATGAATTTAATACTGTACAAGCATGCGTGCACACATCATCATAATTGCACTTCATAAAGGTCAATAAAATTTAACCTGCATTGCACACATAAGTTTATTCAGTATAGGCAACTTAGATTTGTATAGAACACACTGCAAAATTAGAATGAGATATGTTGTGGTCCATACCAAGATAAAACTCTTGGAATGTGTACATGAAAAACTTTATTATGTGTGCCCTGGCCTAGTCAACAAATCAACATTTAAAACAAAAATCATAACAAGATCTCTGTAAATCTGTAAACAACTTAACTCTGGTTCACAATAACTCTAACAACATGCCTTCTTCTAGCTTGAAATTCCATTAAACAAAAAACTCTGTATATCAAATAAATGTCCAAAAAGTAACCAAAATGTTCATCATATTAAAACTCTAATTCCTCAATAAAATGGCTTCCAGGAACGAGGTTCTTTGTCCCATTCTTTCTCTCAGCAACTTTTTGATTTACCTCAAATAACAAACACAGTGTATGTCATCAGTGTTACTCTATAAACATACCAGTACAGTCGACTCTGCTTAAAATTACTTTCCGTTTAATCTGAACTTCATTTTAATAGCAATTGTTTTCAGGAAAAGAATATATATAAAAGACACTGTATCATTACAACTGACTCTAGTCAATTGGAACTTGTCATTTCTATAACTGCAGAGATGAGTATTACAACAAATCTGAAATTGTGCAAAGGAAAGTATGGACCTGGTTTACGGTGCAAGAGTAATTATTCACCACAGGTGTGATAACGCCATCATAAGACCCTGCACACTTTCATATCATTTATCACTTTTTGCTGGATAACTAGGATGCAGACAATTGAATAAGAAGGACTGCTTAGATCATTGACCCTTACCATATGGTACAGCCCTGTGATGGTGTCTCTACACATGTTCTACTACATCAAAGATCTTTATCCACCATGTCACATAAAAGTTGATAAAGCGTCAAGTGTTATGGGAAATGGGCTTTTTCATTAATATACTAAGGTGCAGCAATCACATTTATTGCCAAGTACCCACTCCTATGGCAGAAATCTGAGAGAGTTTCATCCATCCCTTCAACACCCCAAAAGAAAAAAATAGTCCTGAATAACAGTGCTGTTTAATGGCAACTAATTTTGTGATCCTAAGAAGTTGTGATGAACTGGAGCCACCTGTACTACAAGATTTCACTGACTTGAATATCACAATAATATCTCTTCTAGCCAGTCAATATGACGCGTAGTCACTTTTTGACGATATCAAGTTGTTAGTACAATACAAAAGCTCATTCTGTGCAACCTCATCAGGTGAAACAAATTTTGAGCCAGCATTATTTTGGCCTGAGATATACTTGTAATTGCTGGAAATGGCAGGGGGTCACTCCTGTGTGATGCATGGTGAAAATTCAAAGAAAAATTGTGATTAACTCATTTCTGCCTAAAGCTCTGGCAAACTTGTACTCACTATGCCGAGGCAAAGAGAGATAACTCTAATTCCCTGACATCCCCTATGAAAATATTATCTTAAAATGTCTTTCAAGCTGATCTATTAAATATTCTCATGTTTTCTAATGCTGAAATGGACAACGATAAGAAAACACATGTTTGCTACACAAAAGTTTGTGCTTTTAATGATTACAAGAAAAATATATTCTAAAGTCAGGGAACAGATTTTTCTGGGGTTTATGTTTCCTCATTTTCAAACAAAATACTCAGATCTGTCTCTATATCTCATCTTTCATCATTTCAGTCACCAAATCGATAATGTTGCGACAGACAACCTAAGTATCAAAGCTCACAGATCAAATAAATATGAATCCGTTGCCTGAAAACCTACAGAAATCCAAAGTAAGCAAATGCAGAAAAAATCCATAACAAATCAACCGCTGATAAACAGACCTCTGTTTGCAGGAGAAAGAAGCAGATAATCTTGAAAATGAGAGGGCTATTACCATACCTCACTATCCTGTATTTCCAGTTGTCAAGAGCAAGTTGACAACAGCAATCAAATGGGATGGCACATTTGGGATCATTAGGCATGGATAGGATATGTCATATTGACAGAATGAGTTAAAGACCAACTGCACATTACATAATATGTAACTCATATTATCTACCCAAGTTATCCACAAATTCATATCAATCATAAATAAAATTAACATTTTCTTGAAAAAAAAAAATGGTTCTATATCCTATATTGCCATAAATAACATACATTCGAAATCGGAAAGCCTATACCACCTTCTGAGCTTGGCATCTCAGTTCCTTGACTAACCTCACTTCTATTGTCTGCAAGACACATTAACAGCAGCTAAATACATGATGCTCAAGATAACTTTCTGGAATCAGGTCTGCGGCTGAATGTTTACTTCCCGTTCTATAAGTTACATATATATTTGTACATTCTCTAGCTCCAAAAAAATTGAGGAATGCATATGAATTCAATTGTATTACAACGAAATATGACCTGCTTATTTTCATGAAATCATTTCTAATTAGTCAGCATCTAAAGCCAACTTGGGCACCATGAGATTCATCTGATGCATAATAGCATACTCAAGCCATAGCTCACTCTAGGGTTAAATCACTTCTTCTCCACTGCAAATTATCTATGGTCTACTATTCAGCTACTGCATAACCAATGGAATGAGTGTGGTTGACAAGATTAGTATTGGCTCTACCAGTGTCTGAAAATATAATTCAACAATCTGGAAAGGCCATTTAGTCATATCACACAGACTTCCCGTCCGTAAAGTTAAACTGTGCAGTGTCTGTATGAGATACACCACAAGGCTATAAGTGAGAGGTGCAGTCTGTAAAACCATAAATTGCAGACTATTGCTACAGCTGTGATATGGCATCCTCTACCATAGGGATGCCCATCCTCTGGCCCTTAAGTAAATATATGGCCAACCAAAGGTATAAGACATGGTCTGCGAAATTACTGTAGACTACAGCTTGCTCTATATACTGTTCCATACCATGCATAATGATGAAATAAGCACCCATGTTTTAGATATATGGCTATCACAAGATGGGTTGAGTATGAAACTGGCAAGCATTCTGAAATGAAGGAGCATGCTCTCACCCACCCCTTTCCTGCTGAACTAGAAATATTAACACAGGGATCAAATATAGATCACAGTGTGCTTCAGCAAAATGAATATCTTATTCCATCCTCTGTTGCTGTCTGGGTAACACACCACCTTTCAAGATTCTATATACACTCAAAAAGTGCTTATGGAGAAAGTGCTTTGTAATGGAGCTTGTGTTATTTATGCAAATCTCAATTTCAATTATTAATAAATTTGCTCGGTCAGTCCCATAAACGTTGAGATGCTTAATGCAAAACAGCTTAGAGCATCCTGTACACTACATAATGAGCACTTCAGCTTGCACTTCCTGAGTTCAAATCTGATAGTTCCTGAATTTTTGCAGTAGAGGGTTGGATGTGTCCCGTTCCCATCCTTTCACTGGACTTCTGTTTGGAGACTTTTCTGCAAGAATAATAATAACGGGTAACAACTATTATGTCATAACCGGAAACAAAACTTCCTTTGTCTTGTCATTAAAACACAGCCTCTTTCCTCTCATCTCTGTTGGCATAATCATTCAGTTTGTCAAATAAATTTTTTTCACCCCTATTTGATGTCAAGGTGACCAAAGCCCTTACCATTTTTTTTGGATAGAGGCCTGTACTAAGGCAGTCACCATATTTTCAGTTCATATCTTGTCTGTGTTGAGATCATTTCTGCAAATGTCAGTATCAATCTGATCAGAATTTTAAGGCAGTTGTAATGACAATATCCAAATTCATGGTAATGCTAATAAATTTAAGTTTTAAGTGTGTAAACATTTCATGAGGAATTCAGTCCCTTCATGCTAATAAGATGAAGTACATGTGCAATGTACATGATTCTGTTTTTCTTATGAAACACGATGTTATAAGTCTACATTAACGGTATGTACAAAAGAACTAAAAGGGAAACTCAAGTAACAAACACTTTGGGTTAACAAGCTAAAACATAGGCAGTCAAAAGAACAAAGAAAAAGAAAAAAGGGAAAAAAACGAAGAGAGCAGAAACAAGGAAGAAAGACACAGCAAGAGAAAGGAAGGCAATTAAAGAGAAAGGAGTGAAAGAAAGGAGGAAAAAATGAATGACTGAATGAATGAAGAAAGGAGAAAAAGGAAGGAAGTAAGGAATAAGGAAGGGAAGGAAGGAAGAAGGGAAGGAAGGAAGAAAGGCAAGAAGGACAGAGATGTACCTCGGGGAGTAAATCTGAGCTTTTCTTGAAGTTCTGCTAAGTTCTTGTTCTGTTCTGTCTGTGAGGGTGATACAGATCTGTACCTAGGCTGTGATGATGTTGTTTCAGGATGGTCAATAGCGGTCTGCTCTTTCTGATATCCCCAATGCATTGACTGAAAAAGTTAGTTCCAAGAAAATTTTCAGTTATTCATGATGATGTTAAAATACCACCAATATCTTCCCTATGGTCATGCCACAAAGAGGCAATGAATCACCACCTTTTTCACTTCCTAACTTGAGAAATTTCCTCCTCCCAACCCAGACCAGCATGATACATTTTACAGCAACTCTCCGCCCCCTTTGGAACATTTGAAACAGACTTCCAGATACAATTCCTTGACATGGAGCAGAAAGGAAAGGAATGATTTAGCGCAGGGTCAGTAGTAACAATATGAATGTGTTCTGAAGACAACGGATCATTTCCCTCACATGCAAAGAAAAGTAACTCTCAAACCATACTCTGAGTGAAAAGGTCTTCTGGCAATTTTCTGCTATATGGTTTTGTAAATCTGAAAACCAATTGTGAACATACTATCAGCTGCAGAGATTTGTGCATGGGCATGAAACATTTTTGGGGATAACATAAACAATTTTCCAGCACTTTCAGTGTGTGATGCCAATTAAACTGTAACGTCAGCAACATCATGAATTAACAAAGATAAAGAATAAAATACCCCATAGGCAAAGTACTGACACCCGCCAGAGGTCACATTTATTGGCCTCGAGGCATATTTGAGGATGCGAAATTTTGCATATAAAGGCCCATCCTCTTCGAAACCTTGGGGCTGAATTTTGCTACATGGAATGCTAAAACAGATCTGCTATTAATATTTAAATTTACAATGGGGTAAAGAGGTGAATCTGAACATCTGGACTGCCACCTAACAGATTCAAGGGAATTAATTTCAGGAAAAGATCCATCACATGTATTATAAAAGTTAATTAGTCAACTCAAACTCAAAGCTAATAGAGAAAGGAAAAAAGGGACAAAGGCACTTGGCAAGGTCACAGAGCCACTCTTGTCAAAAACACAGGTAATAAACCATTATCCAACATCAAATACAAGTACTGAAAACTGCTTTCAAAATCACCTACCGTTTTCACATGAGACATTGACCGCCACCTTTCATATGGGATAGCTATGCCACTACGTCTCCATTTGTCATAATCTTTCCTCTTTTCAGGGTCTAACAGGGTGTCCTTTGCTTGAGACAACCTTGCAAACTTTTCATCTGAATGGAGACAATGAATGCAATATATTGAAGGGTGGAACTCTGATAACACGCCCACATTTGGATGCAGTGTTTGAAGGTTTATTACACTTGCTTTTTAATAGAGATTTAAGATAACTAAGAACTTGAGTCATTCTGACATCATGCTGATATAATGTAAGCAATGTCAGGGAAAAATTGCTATTGTCCTGTAAATAACATAAGAGTACACTCTGCAGCTTCCATTTCAATATTTGGGGAGGTGATCGAGGCGAGAGGCTTTACTTTTTCAATGCAGTTTTCCTCTTTGGCACATCATTTTTTATCTATACTTTTGTTTTCCTTTCAGGAAAAATAGGAAGACAGCTTTTACCATGTATTCTTTTTGGATTCAAAGAGTGTAATACTCCTCTGATAACTTTGTAGGAATGAAACAAACTGGTAGCATCATACTTTTCTTCACTTTTATTAAATATTTGTAACCCATACGTGCTGTTTCATCCTCTTTATGTTTGTCTGGATGACAGGACAAGACCCGAGCTTTATATTCAGCGGTGATTTGCTCCTCCTGAAATCAGACAGAGTACACCAAACTTACTTTCTATTCAACCTGCAATTCCTTATGAAGAATTAAGTTCTTTTACCTCCCCAGCACAATAATGCTTATTATTCCATGCAGACTGGGAAATTTTACAGTTAGTTTTCGAATGATTCACATATATTTTGATCATAATATCTGTGTGGGAATGTGCGTGCATAACGTATGAGTATAATGTGTGTGTGTGCATAACGTATGAGTATAATGTGTATGTGTGCATGTGTCGGCATGTATGAATATAAAGTACTTTCAACCTTACTGGAAAAGCCCTATATAAGTAATCATTATAATATTTCATGTAATTTCTTTTTTTTTTCCGCCTACACATTCTTGAAACAATCACTAACTTTATTAACAAATAACTTACAATTATGTGACTCTAAATGAATTTTTCCAAACTTTAATATGATGATCTTTCATCCTAAGCACTTTATTTAATCTGATTGATGCTGACAGATAAAATCAGTGATACAGATTTTGGATGAATTCAAGTGGGATATATTTGTTTTTTTCACCATGTTACATTTGCTCGAATAGTTCTTTTTTTTCATTTTGATGGATTTGACTTCCTTTTGAAATGCTTGCTTCAGTCCCGGGTAAACATCTTCCATCTGATTAAAATTAGGGGATTGTGCTGGTCATGTCATGATTTTGACTTCATATATTTCCACAACTGCAATAACTTGGTGGGACTCTGTGCAGAGGTGTAATTACTAATACAGTCGACTCCGCTTAATCGCGCTCCGCTTAATCGCCTTTTCCGCTTAATCGCCTCGTTTCCCAGGGAACCAAATTTTGTCTATATAAAAGTCACTGGATAATCGCCTCTCACTCCGGATAATCGACCACTCTTCAGCGCCCATGAATTCAAAGATCAGCGGTTGAAGGGTTACAGTTGACAAACAAATAATGTACACAGACGGTTTACCTGCGCATCGGATGGCAGACCGGTTGACTGAGTGACAGCTGCCACCCCGAAATAGGTGTGATAAGCCTATCCCCTCCACCTCCCCCTCCCCTTGTCCCCCTTAGTCTCATACTACGCATCACCGCCTTCGCCAGTCCGATAATGCTAATGCGCCGAAAGCCGTATAGTCTCCTCCCCCTACGCCTTGATTGCGCCTGTCTGGTGGATTTCGGTAAGATCAGAGACCGTGTCATGTGGATGAACGGTCTATCCCGACCATGCCATCCTACTCCTTATTGTTTGCTGGGCTACTGCGAGGTGGCCAATGAGAGAGACCGCGGAGATCAAAAGTATTTTGCGCTACAACACCGTCAAACGCGAGTTTGTCCTGAGTCTAGCGACGAGAAGGTGTCAATGCACGATATCAAACCACGACATCAAAGAAATTTAACCCCATTGACCAAAAATATGGCCGAAATTACCTTCTCCGCTTAATCGCCTCTCCGCTTAATCGCCCACTTTTTCCGTGATCCCGAGGATGGGCGATTAAGCGGAGTCGACTGTATCTTCCTGGATGATTAAATTATTGTCAAGAAAGTGCAACTTTCAAATTTCACCATCATTTTCCTCCTCATGACCTTGTTTTGAAACTGATTCAGACCTTTCCATTCTATATTAAATTCGTGGGTCACTTATTATAAATACGTCCTATGATTTATTTTACATTACATACTTCGCATTAGAAACTACAGCATTTTCATGAAGGCCCACTTTTCACAACGCACCTCGTCTTCGCTAATTTCTTGACTATTTCCGTTACATGAAATGTCTTTATAATGTGTGCAATGTATGCTTCTGGGAGATTCAAACTAGACTGGTCTATTTTGCATTAGTAATCCATCATTGCCTTTTTTTTTTTTTGGTAGATCTAGCCTTACGCCTTAGGAATTCTGGTTAACTGGGAGGTGATTCTTGCACTACCCTACATGCCATAGGTAGGCTAAGCTTCTGAATCTGAATATCTTCACTGCGCTCAGCTTTGATTGCGCATGCTTATGTTACTTTACGTTTTGTGTTGATAATTACCGTTGAATTTTCATCACAGCCTAAAATGAAGTAGTAGTCATCAGCGGGATTTCTTTGGTAATTAATGATTTCATCCATTGGATTATTTATTAAGTTTTTACTTCGTCTTCGTACTACGTCAGTTTATTTCATGTTTTACATCCACCAGGAGAATCATTGAAAATATCTGATGTAGACAAAACAACTTTTGGAGACATGATATGAAAATGCTGTGTAATTCGTATTTCTCTGGTGAAAAAATTTGAGAAAAAAATGCAATCTGTGGATAATCAACAGTGGTCAATGTCCACAATTCCCTCAAAGATTAATTGCAAATTTTCATCATGAAATACAATGTCTCATCCCTTATAGCCAACACATCCGGGCATGCGCAGCGAACTCAACTTTTACAACCCCCTGAGAATCTGTGATTAGAGAAGTAAAATTTCACTCCATTCGAATTAAACTTAGCTGGGAGTGGTGATCCAATGTGTTATGTGATTTTGTATCAATCCTCGCCGCCATCATATTTTCCTTGAATAATTTGTTGTGTATTGTCACAATGGAGGCTACATCTGATAGATCTCCTGATATTTCTTCAACTTCTTCAGCTGTCTCTTCCCAGCCTTCTGCTGAAATTGACCCCAAAACAATCCCGATGCAGCCAGGGATAGAATCTCATGATTCTACACTTATATCTGTTCCCAGTCAGACTAGCAGTAATGCAGGTAAGTGTGACCAGCAGACTTCTAAGCCTATTGCTGGGAGGAATTCCATATGTGTGCCAAAAAGATTTCCGCATGGAACACATCGAACCAACATTTCAACAACATACCCAAACCCGTCCCTAACCCTAACCCTAACCCTGACACTGGGTTAGGGTTATGGTTAGGGTTAGGGTATGTTGTTGGTTCGATGTGTTGCTTGAGGAAATCTTTATGGCACACATATGGAATTCCTCCCCTATTGCTATCCATATATTACTTGATGTTTGGGTATCCTGGAACAGCACCGCTGGAAGGCCAGGCGTTAGACTAACTGAATGTCTCTGGCCATTCATTTCATCTAACGCCTGACCTACGAGCGGTGCTGTTCCAGGATTGTACCGATGTTTGCAGGTAGCGCCCAAGAATCGGCTTAATACTATTAATAGAGTTATAGACTATAGAGTTGTAGTATAGTATAGTATAGTAGTCTAATTTAAATATAAATAGTCTAGTAGTATAACTATATAGCGTTGGGTGCTGAGAATTATTTTGTAAGATTTGTGCAATATGATAGAAGTAGGAATTAGATTAAAATTATCTTCACCTTCACTCTTCCCACAAGCAACGATAGTCCGAAGTGCGTGCGCATGTGGAGTGCTGTGAAAATAGTCAACACATCACCATAAAGGAAAGTGACAGTGACAAGTTCTCATGAAATAAAGTGTTGCATCTAAGATTTATAACAATCATATTAGGAGGAATTCTGAATGAGACTTACAGGCACATCTGATGCAATTGTCTCAACGGATTTATGGCTTAGGGACTCACCTTGACTAATGCGTCTATCTTGATGGGCATTAGGTTACTGGTTAGGGGCAGGATAAGGGGTTGTGATATGTAGGGTTTGGGTTATATTACTTATTAGTAGGCATGAGTTTCAGTTTTAGGGGTGTGAGTCTTGTTTAGAATTCTCTCTAAGAGGATCTCTAAACCTAATGTTCATCAGCACAGAAATATCAGTTGAGGTGAGTCCCTAATCTGAATGCTTATTAAATTCGAGATATAGGGGTAACAGGTTAGGCGGAAGCCAACAACCTTAATGCCCTTCGAGGCAGGCATATAGCTAGGACGCCGTTATTCGTACAATTGTTTGAATAACTATAACTGGTTGTTCGTACAATTGTTTGAATAACTGTAACTGGTTATTCGTACATTTGTTTGATTAACTATATCTGGTTAATGAAGGGAGAGGGTTATTCGTACAATGGCCTTCTCTAACGACAGCACCAATTCCATGACTTGTCTACGACTAAATGAACTGTATCATCGGTGCTGTTGTTAGAGATAGCCCGTACAATTGTTTGAATAACTATAACTGGTTATTCGCACAATTGTTTGAATAACTGTAACTGGTTATTCGTACATTTGTTTGATTAACTATAACTGGTTATTCGTACAATTGTTTGAATAACTATAGGTATGAAGATGCCAACAGCACCTGGCATTTCGATATTATGCAGTTTTAAATAGTTTCTATAAAATCAGAATGGAGGGGCCTGGCCTTGGTCTACCTTTCGAAATCCCGGGCAAAAATATTGAATTTCCGGGTTCATCAAATTGCGCTGTTTAAAGAAAATAGTTGTGCGAATAAACAGCAATGGTTATTCGTACAATTGTGCAGCATTTGTACGTACAATATTGTTCGGATAACTAGTGTGAGTTATTAGTACAATTGTGCGGATAACCACTCCGTATAGTTAAGTTTATTAGGCAAAGGCCTTAACCTTATTGCCCATCGAAGCAGGAGTATCATTGGAGGCTGGTACCTAATCCAAATGCCCAGATGGGCGTATCATTTGAGGAGGGTGTATAACCCTAAACACCCATCAAGAACGACTTATCAGTTGAGATGAGGAACTTACATTAATGCTGCTCATTGAGGCAGAGTCTCAATCAAGGTAGAGCCCTTAAGACAGGCTTTAATTGCATAATATAATGAATACATCAGAAATATCAGTTCAGCATCAGCATGGTTGTGAACAAGTTCTAGCCACTAAACATCAGTTGGACTGAATTTTATGATTTTATGTAGTTTTCAGTAAGCTAATAGTATTAGATTATGCACTTGTCATGCTTTGCACATTTTCTGCATACCTCTAATAATATTTGGAGAGTTTGTGGAACATTTAATAATTTATGTGTGGGTGGAAACTGATTCTAAAGGCAGAAGCAGACTGATGAGCAAGATTCATTCTTATTTTCAGCAGAAACTACAGGAGTCTCTATGAACTCAGGACAAGAAGACGTAACACCCATTCAGGAAAATGAGGTATGCAGAGCAGAAACTGTGCGAAAGTGGTTTTTCAATCACAATATTTTCACTTTTCAAAACTTTAGACTTAAGAGTTATTGCTGTTTGTACAGTGATTGGTTTGAATAAATGTTGAAATATTGTTGTTTAATTATAAGGAGTTTGGATTTTTATGAAGCACAGTGTTTGTATCAATCTTTTTTTCCCTCATCATCATTTAGGCTGTGGAACACACCTGAAAATGTGGGTATTGTCCATACTATGAATCTGTTCATTTCAGAATGGACATTTTAACTTGATGCTTTGTATCATTGCAGTGTCACTGAAATTCAGAGAAAAAGTCCCCATTATTATTATAAAAAGTGGCATGGTGTAGGTTTCCCTTAACAGTGTCTAATTGTTTTCAAAGGCAGTGCTGTTAGGTTTGACTAAATATTTGTAGATCCTACATTGGGATTCCCCATGGTGTAGCTCACTGAAGAGATCACTGGTCAGTTTTCAAATAACATGAAATTATCACAGTAAAATTAGTTTCCAAGAATAGTCTATGACATAAAAAATGAATGAGTTGGACTGCCCAAGTGAATGTGCAGGACATCTTATAAGATAATAAATACCTAGTCAGGTGTTAGGAAGATGTTAGTATGCTGTTAGACCTTCACTGTTGCAAGGTAGAGGAAGTGTATACATCACCTCCTGAGTGAAATTAAATGTGTTACATTGTGTCATTTGAGAACCATATTACCTTATTATTGAGCAAAATAAAGCCAGTTTAAACATGAGATATCTTTTTTGCTTTCTTTAAGGGATGCATTTTTCACTTTTTGTATATTTGCGGTATTGTCATGCAATTTCTAAGAAACTTCACTCTTTCTTACCAGTTTTAAATAGAAATCCAGCCATTCAAGAAAATGCACATGACTCTTTATATTCATAGCTGTTTCACCTGTCCAGTCTCTTGTCTCTTCATAACCAGTATATACTGTACAGCTTTCATCCTTCCTTCCTAATATTTTTTTTCTGACAAGCTTCAGCGCTGTGACATTTTGCTGATAGATTTTTTAGGGGAACACTGATTCCCCCTTTTGGGAGGAGGCCTGAGACTTTTTTAATTTTGATATGGTGGATTTTGAATTTCAGAATGACAACTGCTCAGGAGAGCTAGATGATGGTGATAATGCAAGTGAGATTAGTGATTTTTCAAACTTCAGCCAAGAATCATGGCAGCCAGTTCAAGGTTTGTGCAGTTATTTGGTTTGATGCCCATTTCCATATTTAGTTTGACCAGAAGAGAGGAAATTGTGCCTAGCAAGAATCCTTATTAGATGTAGAGAAAATGAATCATTCTAATTTTAAAAAATGCCATGATATTTCATGTAATTATTTTTTGCTTTCACACTGTGTCAGTGTAGGATATTTGTTGTATTTAGGTATCTAGAGGTAATTTATAGTAACTTAAACATATATTTATTATAAGTTTTAATAGGCTTAGATAGCTTCTAGTAGTTAGGAAATGACCTTAAAAAAAAAAAATTTTTCCTCTAGGCCCAATAGCTTGGGTACAAGAACAAATGAGGCTAGGACAGAGCCCACGGAAAATCTTGGAAGACCTGGTTCCTTCAGGCACGATGATCCCGGAGGGCCTTGATCCCATCATGTTGTGGAAGATCATCATCAACATCGTGTCAGAGCCTCCCAAGCGCAAGAAGCTACATGACATCAATACCCTTGATGATGTCCTTCATCTTCTCAACTCCTGCAAGAAAATTATTGTGCTGACAGGAGCTGGGGTAGGTACAGGTTTTTAATTACAGGTCATTATCTTGAAACAGACTGCAGCAAAATGCTACGTAGAATATTTCTTGAAGTTGAGAAGATTCTTTATTGATAGATTCTATTGATAGATTCTTTAAATTCATCGCGTCTATAAAAAAACAAACAATGTCACTGGAAAAGAAACAGGCAAACAGCTTGTTTGCTTGCAGAAGTTTTGCATCAGGGGCAAACAGAGGCTAATTTATCAGCAACATTTTCAGGTGCTGCAGATATTACCCTACTTTTCATCACATTAGGGCATTTCCAAATATATTGGTGATTTATGAAGTACCTATAAATAAAGTTTCTTTCTATTGTTCTGAAATAGCCATGTATATTTTATGATTTTTAATCGGAATGGCAATGTCCTGGATATTTCTGCAGGAATCTTTCCTTATAGTTACATAATCTTCAGACAAAATGGTGAGTTCAACCGGTTTGCAGTTTTGCACGCATGGAAGTTCACAACTACTTTATGCCAAAAGCTGAATATTAGTATTGTGGTATTGTAGTAGAATTCTCTGCTTTTGGAGCGCATAATAGACTATGTTGTAAGCTACTTTTAGAGACCGGCATATAGAGTGTCAATTCTATCTCAGGTTGGATTTTTGCATTATCATATGGAACTGTTGAAAATGTTTGATATATGTAACAGAAAGTTTTTGTTTAAATTTCAAAATGTATTATGAAATATGATATAAGCACAAGATTGAATTTCTTTTTCAGGTGTCAGTCTCATGTGGTATTCCAGACTTTCGATCACGGGATGGTGTTTATGCCAGATTGACAAAAGACTTCCCTAACCTCCCAGATCCTCAGGCAATGTTTGACATTCATTTTTTCCGGAATGATCCCAGGCCATTTTTCAAGTTTGCAAAGGTATTGTTAATCTTCTCTAATAGAAACAAAACTGGCAGATAAATGTGATTGTAGTTTGCTGACTTTGACATAGATTCTCTCTCTCTATATATATATATTGATTGCATTTTGTTTTTTTGCCATAGTACATTTCTAGGCTGGAATCACTGTACAGTGCTAATTTCAGGAATAGCCTCTTCATTCTGTTTCTAATATTACATAGCCAGCCAATAAATTCCCAGCTCTATGCCAACAATACAACCAGCATCTTCATCACCATAAGAATGAGTACTGGTGACATAGAGGGAGGTTAGGGCAAGAGAGGGGGTTTGGCATCTTCCTTTTCCTCAGATCTCGGTGGTCCTCTATAACTGTCATGTGATGTCAGTGTCTGAGACCCCCCTCAACAATTCACTGTACCCATATTATGCTTCTTTTCTCCCATCCACCTATTCTTACATTTAGAAAACTATGGTTATATAATAAGAGCATGAGTTGAATTGTGTTTTTTTTTTATTACAGACATTAAATTTACCTGATATGCAATTTTTCTTGTGTTTAAAGGAAATCTACCCAGGGCAGTTCAGACCATCTCTGTGCCACTACTTCATAAAGTTGCTGGAGGACAAAGGGAAGCTGTTAAGGAATTACACCCAGAACATTGACACCCTAGAGCAAGTGGCCGGCATTCAGAGAGTTGTGCAGTGTCATGGTAGGAAATCTGAAGGGGTTTCGCCCAACTTTAAGAATTATAGGATTCCCTCAGAATTGTTGCCTCCTCAAACTGAAAATTTTGGCTCCTCCCATGATCTCTTGAAATATTATGTAATATGGTGACTAGAAAGAGAAATTATTTTACAAATGATCAGCTGATTGATTCCACTGGTTTGGTCCTTGTTAAGTCTTTATTTGTTCTGTTTATGACATTTGCTTGTATTGTAATTTTGGCAACATTTTGAAAAGATCCTTATTCCACAAATTCATCCATCTTTGTAACCTGTCTTTATCAAAATGTTGTCATCACCAAAATGCTGCCAGATAGAGAGAACATAAGAGATTTCTGTGGATTAAACCACTATGTCCACAGAAATCTGCATCAGAAATCTGGTCTTGTCATCATGTCAAGGTTAAGTAGGTTGGACGTGAAATGAAATATTTGTATTGAGTGGACAAGTTGGAAACATTTCCCATTATTGTATGATAATCGTTGCTATGTCAAAGACAGAGTGTTTCATGTTTGATTGCAGGTTCATTTGCAACAGCCACTTGTGCAGTTTGTGGTCACAAGGTTGATTCAGATGTCATCAAGGAAGACATTTTTAATCAGGTGAGCTTTACCAACTTCGTCAAACAAGGCAAACTGAGATTATGAAACTCTGCATATTATTTTATATAGATCTGGACCACAGAAGTGTTTTTCACATCAATGGGTTGGTGATACATGTATTTCGGACATCAGGGTGTATTCTTGCTCCAAGATAAGTTTAATTTTATTTAGGAAAGATCAATAACTAATAACAATGAATACTTTTTTCAGGTAATTCCACATTGCCCACACTGCAGCCCATCAAATCACAGTGCTGTAATGAAGCCGGACATTGTGTTCTTTGGAGAGAGTCTGCCAGAGCACTTCCACAATCAGATGGC
Source organism: Ellobium chinense (assembly GCA_033807755.1). Lineage (NCBI taxonomy): Eukaryota > Metazoa > Mollusca > Gastropoda > Ellobiida > Ellobiidae > Ellobium > Ellobium chinense. The sequence goes on from JAWQUT010000072.1 coordinate 1,630,358, forward strand.
TGCAGACAAAGATGAATGTGACCTTTTGATTGTCATTGGTTCCTCACTGAAAGTTCGACCAGTGGCTCTTATACCGAGTAGGTTCTGTGATGTTGTTGTCCGCTTTGTCCCTGTCTGATGTATTGCCTGATTTCACTCACTTGTTCAGTTCTCTAAATGAAAGTGAGATTGGAGATTTTAAGTGAATACAAACTTTTACATTTTTATCAACAAAGATTTGTTATATCTGTAGAACAAAGTGTATGTTTTAAAGTATGCGGCTAAATATAAAAACAGATTATTAGGTTATGTATTTTGTGTTAATTTGTGACAGGATATTGTGGTATGAAGAGACCATTTGAGACATGAGTAAAGTTGACTCCGCTTAAACATGGTCTTGATAATTACTACTTTCAGTTAATGCGCTATTTTCCACACTACAAAATATTGTATTCTATATGAAAATCACTGTAGAATTGAAGGTCCCTTTCATTGCAGCTTTTTGCTTGCTGCCCAAGAATCTGTAATGAAGCGGAGTTGACTATACCATGTTTTGCTTATTGCTTTGTATGTCAGACATATTGTTTGTGTGTGTTTATGGTTTTGTATACAGGGAGTGCTGAATTACTGTATTGTTTAAGTTTATTCTCCACTAGCTTTTGGTCCACCAATATGTGTTGTGTTACTACAGTGTAATGCAACCACATACAAGTGAATAGCATAATGTATATCATTCATGTTGACATAAAATGTTATATTCCACAAATTAGATTTTAATATCATTTTGTTTAGAATTTTGGGCAGTATCAGAACTATGTGTGAGCAGAAAAATTTAAGCATGGAACAAGTTTATGAATAATCAAATCTGGTATATCAGTAATCTTGTTGTTTTTCAAACTTCATGCAAGTGAATGCAATGATATTTGTTAACATTGGCAACATGATATAACGCTGCTGAATTGAACTATGCAGAGGTAAATATTGCATTGTATATGATGGTTTAAGAGAGCTTGTCATGTCCTGAAATGTTACACTAAACTTGTATTTATCTTTCAGATTCACTCCCAGCACATGTTCCCCAAGTGCTCATCAACAGAGAGAGGTTGCACTATTTGAATTTTGATGTAGAACTTCTAGGTAACTGTGATGATATTGTGGGAGAGCTGTGTCGCCGATTGGGCTCTGGCTGGGAACAGTTAGCAGCACCAGGGCCTCCATTAAGTGAAGTTATTCTTTCCAATCTTCCTACCCCACCTGTGAGCCCACACTCCGGAGAGTCCAGAGACAAGTGGGATGACTCCAATGCAGCAGTTTCCTCATCAGAAGGGACTCTATGTTCAGAAGTCACCCCTGCCTTCTCATCGGTATCAAAGCAACCTAAAGATTCACTGGAGGAGACTGCCCCATCAAATGGGGGTCACCCAGAAGATGATGGTGGTGTTCAGGAGGTCTCTACCTCACAGTCTGAAGCAACACTTATCAAAACTCAACGAGGGCACCATCATCGGCACACATTAAAGAGACCATTTTCACTTTTAGGTTCATCATCAGGGATAGATGTCTCAGCAGACCAAGCTTCAAAGTTCCCAGAGGCTGATCAAGCAGGACATAATATGTGTTCCCCAGAGGAAGTGGAGACACTGGTCAGTGCATGTCACAAGAGGGATGTGATGTATGTCCCAAGTGAGAAAGCCTCTCATGGTCATCACGGACAGATCTCCCACAGTCATTCTGGCCACTGTTCTCATGGTCATCATCACCATCACCATCATGGTCAGTCGCAAGCTAATGAGCCGTCCAATTCGCACAGCCACCACCACCAGCTTTCAGCAACTGATCAGTCTTCACCACCTCACCTTTACAACGACGAATGCATCACTGAACATTCTCAGCCCAAACCGCACAGCAGCTCATCCAGCACATCTCATCAGCTTCCACCACCAGCATGCCAAGAATCACACAGTCCATCTCATGATTCTTTAGAAGGGAAACAGGAATTATGCAGCAGTAAGGTGGCAGAGGCGGACTCACAAGAAGAGGGACCAGAGGAGACAGAGAGCTGCTCAGAGAGTAAGCGGCCTAGGCTAAGCCTCAGTCCAGATCAGGACACTGAGGTGGATCCGCAAGACAGAAATGACAACAGTAATGGCCCAAATGAGGACAGGAAAGATGCAAGTGATTCTTTGTCTCAAGAGGGTTCCTTAGATGATATCAGGAAAATGTGGCGGAGTAAACGGAGGATTAGCTTAGCACAGAGATTAGCTGGTGAGTGTTTTAGCTTCTTAAATGTAGGGATGTTACATTTTGACAGTTTCTGATTTTGTCTGAAATTATGTGGTGAAAAATACTCTGAAGCACTAGAAAAGACCCTTCTATTTATTTTTAGGCAAAATTTTCAAACTTCCCCTTCATTGTTCATTTTATTTTATTATTAAATAACATTGATTACAAATCTGTTAACCATTTTAGAAAATCTGATATAATCTTGGACTTTCACACAGATTCCTTTAACACAGCTTAAGCATTCAAGGGTTTCCAGACTTGTCCCTGTGCGTTGCGTTTAATATGAAATGGTAATAATATTAACAGTTTTCAAGTGTAGAAAAGGAAATTTCTGCAGTCCAGATGTTGCTATATAAATTGCCGTTTTCTGAGAAATCTGGAGCAGTTTCCTATTTTAGGCATTCCTGTAGTGGTTCTTTAAGTTATCAGTAGGGGAAGTGGATGCGGCACAATGACAGCCCTCATTCTTAATTCTGTAAACAACAGTGTGTTAAATCCATTTTGTGCATGTGTGCAGTGCCTGCCAAGATTAAGCAGCATTAATTAGGATTTCTGGAGGAGATATTAGTATGTTTGTTAAGTCCAATTTTTGTGAATTTTTGCATCACAGATCCCTGATTTAGTTCTGCTAAAGAGTTGACTTGTCTCAACTGATTGCACCACCTATTTTCATAATGAGAAAATTAGTCAGCCTCCATTGTCTTGTGACAACTTTTCCCTTTCTCTTTTTTCCAGATAACCAAGTGTTGTTCTTGCCCCCAAGTCGTTATGTGTTCAAAGGAGCTGAAGTTTTCTCAGAATCTGAGAGTGAAGATTCTGATGATGATGAGAATGATGATGATGATGATAGCAGCATTGACAGTGAGGCAGATAATGTACCAGACAATGCCTTGGAGTCTTCAAGTAATTCAAATACTGTGGAGAGTGCTGTAGACTCCTCTTTAGTAACATCAGTCCCATCTGAGGACAAAAATCATGTCAACCCTGACACCTCACCCACTTCACTCCATTCAGGAGGTGGTGTGGAGATAGCAAGTAGTAGTGAAACAGCACCTCTACATCATGATACCCCAAACACCCTACCAGGAGACACATCTGAGGTCAGTGACATAGACTGCGCCCAGCTGAATGAGTGCAGTCCCCAGCCAAGCATTCCATCAGCCCAAACAACTTCAAATGACATTCAGATATCATGCCCAGTGTCATCTACTGATGATGTGCAGTCTGATATCTCACCAGAAAGGAACAGTACGTCACCGTCTTCGCAAACCTGAATCATTCTATTATTACTTTGAAACTTAGTTCAACTCCCGTCCTTCTGATCCAGCACTTGCTGATGTGTTTCCACATGGTTGTGTTGTCGGGAGTCTGTTACAAGAGCATGTGTAGAATGGAGGAATTACCATGGGGGATTGCATTACATCATGGTTGTGTTTACAAGGTTCAACCATCATTGCAAGAAGATTATCAGAGAGAAACCTATGAAATCATGTCATGTTCACAACATGCTTGAAAGAAATTGACCCGTCATTGTCAGCAGTAAATGTCATATTTAAAAACACTATTAATAAATATTATATCAGATTGATGAAATATTTTCTATACTGTCTGTCACATCTCTCTTGATTAATTAACTTCTGTTCAGAGGTTGTCATTGAGTTTTGTTTTCCTGTGTTTGATGGAAGACATAAATTTTATTTTTTTGTACATACTGTACAATGATTATGATACTGCTGTTTGATTCCTGTCTCTTTCCATCATATTCTTTCCACATACTGAAATGTATATGTAGATTTATTTGTTACAAGGTATTTACAGGAGTGGCTCCAGAAGTCATTAGCCCGACCATGAAAGCGTTCAGCTTGAAACTGAACATACTGACGTGAAGCCACTGCACACTACGCTTGCAAATTTTCAGGAGAAAATTTCTTTGCATTTTTTCATAGCTTTGACTTAAATATCATAACCTGTAAAAGGAGTATAATAGACTGACCTCTGTTTTTAAGATTAAAAAGTCTGGAGGGCCTTATGTCATCAAATCATATTTCTTTCTGATTGTACTTCATTTATAAGTCATTGATCCTGAGCATTAACAAATGGCCTTAAAACACTTGTGGTCTTCCAAGATCTGGACACTCTACTATCATCACAAAAACGATAAAAGAGAGAAAAATTTGGATGAAGACCAGTTAATTTCTACCCAACATGATTGTTAAAGGAGCGAAGCTGAGTGAACTGTCAGTTTTCAGAATTTTGGAGGTAGAGTTACACAGCAGCAAAGTAGCATGTAATTTGTATTGTGGCTTCTCAAATGAGAACAAAATGCAATTAAAAGGTTAAATCCTGTCATCAGCTTGTTTTCAAAACACTGAATGTGAGATTATTTTGACCATCTACTGCCTTTGGACAAGGCCTGGATGTACCATTATAACCCAGCAACAAAGGTTTTAGGCATGCAATCGACACCTCTAGCTTCATCTACCCAGGTCACACCAGAATTTTTTTATCTGCTGGTAAAGTCATGCTCTCCTCTGGAATGCCACCAGCACAGCATCAAAATGACAATGTATCTGTCCCATAGCTAACCAATAAGTATTAATACAATCACCATGTGAAATTGTGAAAAGAGTTGACCAGAAAGAGAAGTTTGAGATGATCTGAAAAACATTTCCTGTGATGAACAGTGCTATCTTGCAAGCCACAAAACCCCATCTAACCTTTTCGACTACTTTGGTTCCAACAGACTTCTTTCTCGATCAAAATCTGACAAAAGCATGTTGTAAGACATCATTTCGACATGATAATGATCCATTGCAGAGGCAGAGCCATGGCTAAACTCTAAAATTAGGATATGTTATTTCAAGGAATTTAAAGGGTCAAACTGAAGTCAAAATAATGCCTCTGGAAGTGGCAACAAAGAGGAGAAATAAATTGTGTGCAAAATTTTGAATTCCTTTCTTTATTTCCTTATAGTCAGGCCAATGACTTCTGGACCCACCCTCATATGTTGGCATAAGTATGATACATACAAGTTTGATATGTAGAACCTATTTGTATGCCTAATCATGTTTGCAATTTTTATTTCAGATCGCACCTAGGGTTTATTTCAATTTGTAGAGACACTCTTCAGCCTCATCGTGTTATATTAGCTCTAGATACGTCAAAAGGTTGACAAGTCTGAGATATTTATGCGTGGAAAAGAGTCTTGCAGATAAGGCTATCATGAAAAGTTCTGAAGAAAAATTAACCTACTTGCATGTCTTGGGCCAATATAATGGTGATTTAAGGTTGCCAAGCCTCCTAACCTTTAAGCTGGTCTCACATTTCTTACATTTGGACATTTGTCTTGGAGAAAGTTCAGGAAAGTTTTTCATGGTCTTGTTCCATTTTGGCAAATGTTTTGCCTCACACGAGGACTGTTTTTCTCAGCATTTATCCTGAATTTGGGATGATTAACTTATCAGTGAGTAAAATTTCTTGATTCAGAAGTTTAGATCATGGATGCTGTTGTTCTGGCATGTGCTGGAATTTTGGATTTGCAGCCTTTAGAATAGATGTTTGATGCTTCCATATTCAAAGGATTAGCTCCATTAAGGCATTGTGAAGGCTATTTTAAGCACTTAGTCCCATACACAGCAGAAACTTACATATAGAAAGAATTAGCTTGCTTCAACCAATGTGTTCACACCTAAGCTAAACTTTCACTCGTCTCCCAGAACCTGTATTTTGAAGATGGAGTCAAAAGTAATGTTCTGAGTGAAGATTAGGATGTTTTCTTTCGAGAACAGCAAAAAAAAAAAAGTAAGTAAAATATGGATTATTAAAGGAGAAATTGTTCAGGTGCCCAGAAACCAATAGTGCCCAAAATTTGGAAAGTGTGAGCTATGAGTTTCAGTATTCACAGGTCTATGCATGCGACACTCGTAGATTAGATCCAGTCAGGCAACCCTAAAGATTATGTGACACATACTATTTGATGTAAATAAAAACAGATGCAACACAGACCTCATGGTAATTTAATTTAATGTGTAAATAATGTTCAATTTTATAACACTATTATTTGGTGCCCACGGTGATTTTGATAAATACAAGTTGAGGAATATTGTAAAAGGTTGAGAAATTGCTCAAGTGTTGTGGGCCTCAGACTGAGGGTTTGCCTTATGTATGCCGGTATCTTTTTGGTCAGTTGTTTTACCTTGTATATAGGCAGTATGCAAAGTAATGATCCTAAATTTTAATATTCACTTTTTGCCTCGGCATATTATGTTTGATAAAGCTGTAGACTATGTACTACAATGTAACATCATAAAAAGATATAATGTTTTGCCCCATACTTCAGTTGATCTCACTCACTGAATTTTCTGTCAGTCACATAACTTGAGAGCTTTTTGTTTTATTTTCCTCTTTCGTAATGGTCATGTTTTCTTTTTATTTCAAAACACTGCAGATGTTGATGCATGCTGATCTCAGCAGTTATTTTCCCTCCTGATCATGCACCCAACTGATTTTCATAGCCACAGATGTACTCAGTGGTGTTTTTTGGGGGAAAAAATTGCTCACAATATTTCAACTCCGAGCAACAAAATCTCAGATCCATAACTTTTCTAGAATCAACTATGGAGACTTCTTTTCATGAGGCTGTAAATGATTTTATATGTATGTTTGATGCAGGAGCTTTTTGAAGTTTGATAAAGGAACCTAACAGATTCTCTGTAAGTTTAATTTGATTACCCCACGAAATTTCTGCTGATTGAAGTGATTGTTTGCCTAGGAAAACTTAGTAGAATCCTGATCAATGGAAGTAGTGAGTCATTCCATCACAAAGCATGCATTGTCAATGAATGAAAATGCAAAGAGCAAAGTTTAATGATGGATCCAAACTTCCGTAACAACAAAACATGAAGGAGGGTGCAATTGCTGCAGTGTGTGTTCAGCTTAACAAGAGGAGTTTCCAGAACACAAATTTATGTTTTATGCCATGTTCAGGCATGAATACTGGAGTTCTATTTTAAAAGACTGTGTATCCCACTGTTTTAATGTGGATATACAGTCTTTTAATAAAATTTCCCCATGTAAGGCTAATCAAGCATATATTGTGTTTAATTCTTATGTTTCCATTCTGGTAATGTGTTCCTCCTTGTTGACTGTTTGCTTAAATAAATGTTTAGTTTTCAGTTCATGTTGTAAATTTGTTGTAAATAGTTTTAAGGTTTTTGTGTCAGTATCCATTCAACAGTTTCTCTTCCTGCCATTTCCTTCGAGTTTCTCTTTATGTCCAAGACTCATAAACACAAGGAGAGTGGCAAGCAGGAACAATTCTCTAAAAAGTAAAATTTTCAATTTATCATTGTTAATGAATAGAATAAGATGGTCAATCCTATAATATGAAAACGGGTGCATGACTGTACCTGACCTGCCAAACTCCTGAAATTTATCAGGGAAATCTTGAAACCTAAATTCCAACATTCCAGTCTTGCCCAAGGAATCCTAAATTTGCCGAAACTGGTGCTTACTTTGCATTGTGGATTTTTTTCAGTTTGCCATACTGCAAAAACTGATTTGCGATGCATGAATGACTGAATGTCTACATGCCTTTTTTTTTTCTTTCCTTTTGTAGCACTAGAGACCTTCCCTGAATGAGAGATTCATATCTGTGACAAGTGTTTTGATTTTTGATTGAATGAAGGACTTGCCTTAGACCATCACTTTTCTAATATGTTTACTATGGTTTTTGTTGGTAACGTTTTCAGATTCTGGTTTTAATCTTTTTCCCAGTTTTGATACTCAAATCCTGATTTCTTGTAGGTTATTTAGAATTGGCAGGTCAGATGTACACATCTCTGCAGATAATATGTCACATTGTTTTCCAAATCAAGACAATTTTGACCCTCATCTTGGCTTCCCAGTCACTTGTTTCAGATTCTGTTGTCTTACGAAATGCTGTTGGACATAATGCCAAAGACCTGAAAAGCATTTTTCTTTTGATTTCTCCACACAGTGAACTACGGGCAGCTCATTTAGGGCATTTCAGTGTGAAATGGTTTTTCCTTGCTGAAAGAAGATATATAATTTTGATTTGCGTATTGTATATTCGATGTTCATGTGTCAGATTCTTTATTTTATTCACAGCCCCAGAATCGTACCATATTACAGATTATTTATAATTCTTGATGTTGTTTTGGTGGGTGGATAGGAGGAGGGGGGATAATGGGAACTCTTGGAAACCCTTGACACTTGTTCTTTCAAGAAATATTTTTCCCACTGACAATAGACTACTCTTGATTGCAACTTCAATACAGCATAGGAAATGTGATAAAGGAGAGGTAGCACTGTTTTGGTTTTCAACCCTTTTAGAAAACAAGCGAGTTTTCACAAAATATGGAGCTTCTTAGAATGTGCTGGGACAGAGTCCGTGCATTTTATTATTTCACAGGGTTGGCAATCTAGTCAAGTTTTCATTCTCTTACTGGGGATAAAAATAGTGGGGTGGAGCGGGGAGAGGGAAAGAAGAGGGCCTTAGTAACAGCAGTTGTGTGGAGTTTGTACATTTGTACATAGTGTCTGAAGTGGCCAGAATAAGAAATTGTACTTAATTTTTAAAAATTGTTTTCTTTATTTTTTAAAGTGTTCTCCTGTTTTCTCCATTTTATTTTTACATTTTCATTACTACAGTCTGAAACTGGGCCTTGTACAGCGAACATAAGAAATACTAGAGCCAGTAACAGGCCCCTTTCTAAGGCACAAACTGATACCCATTGTTTTGTCCTGTCCATTTATTCTGTTTGACCATACTCTTTCATCTGTCTCCCAGAACATGATGTAAGGTTGCTGGTAAAATCAGCAGAGTATACAGTATACATAATGCATAGGTGCAAATAGTGTCTGTTTTAAGTTGATATTTCATCATAGATTATGTATTCAATTTTGGGTTCTTGTTGTTCAGAATTTTAGACCTGCTTTGATGACTGTATCTGATTTCACGTGTATATGATTAGGACAGAGGGTCCTGTATTTGGGATTCCACAAGAAAGACAGCAGAAAACAATGTAAAAGTTATTTTGAAAAACACAGGCGCACATTAAAAGCAAAGTAAAAATTTTGATAAAATCAAGGGTTTGCTTTAGCAAATGAGTTTAATTTTGTGGTTGTGTTTTTTACATTTTTTTTTTTTGGGTGAGAGGGTGGACCATGAGGAGTTGGTGTTAAAATTCTGATCTGTCAGTACCAGTATAGGACTCATTATGCTTGTCAACATTACAAAGTAAAATAGAACCTTGCACATTCCAGTTTCAGGGGGCGGATTAAGATATGTGAATTTATGAAGTAAATTAAATATATAAAAGTGCAAAGGAAGGGTCTGGAGCTTTGCAACATGTAAGCAAAGAATTTGACCATTCTAGAATGTGAGGTTTCAGACCATAAGGTTCGACATTAATATGGTCTTTATGTAATATTGTTACCTTATGGAGATCAGAGGTTTGACTTCATCTTGCATTTTGTACTCATCTTAGATTACTTTTCTAGAGCAATTTTCATTCTCAACCTTGGAGACTTCATTGTCATTGTTTATTTATATTCTGTGAATATATGAGCTGTGCACAGTGTGCCCCTGCTGCCCACAATAATGTAACCTTGAGTTATGTGTACATAGTAAGAATTTCCTGTGAGTGCCTAGGGCGTAATGCTGAGTAAAACTTCTGTGCATACTATAGATCTTTCACAAGATGTCACAAGCATGGAGGCGCCTGGAGTCATTGTCCCATGATTTTATGTAAGGTCACTAAAGCCACATTTTGTTGGGAAGAGAGTGAAACCACTTTCACTGTGACAGAAATGATGAGGATTAATATGGCAGTGCTATTGACCATCTACATCAAGAAGAAAAAGTTCATTCTTCGGGATTTCATATTGATTGATGTTTGGGGTGACCTTTGCTTGCTTTATCTTATAGTTTCTCTCTCTCCTGCTCTATTAACATCACGATGTTAGCAAACACAACTTGTGTATTGGACAATCAGGGTAGTACAGACTCCAGTGTTATTGCTAGAGAGCTTTTATTTTCAAGACTGGATCTCTTACAGACTATTCTGGCAGAGGTAGGCATGCACACAACTGCATTTCTTGGTGTTACAATTATATTGCACATTATGAACTAGTTGCGAAATTCACATCAGATTCCAATCCCTAATGTGCAAGCTGATTGTAACATCAAATTATACCTTATGCTCATACATTCCTCTGATAGAGACCAGACTTTAATTACAAGCTCTCTATAACCTTCATAATGACAAATATTTTCAGGGTAAGTCTGGGCTCGCCATAGCCTCTCTTGATTCATCTTAATCTGAGCTGGGCTGTGTCTTCAATCTGTCATCTACTGCTCATGTCTGGACTCAGGCTGTCATAATCCTCTCCCCC
>JAWQUT010000072.1:1641059-1661687 GCA_033807755.1 Ellobium chinense
GTGAAGAAGTTATTAAAATGCGATCTTTATTCAAAAGCAATGAAATCTGAGTGGATAGTAGTTGTCAGCCTTTCAGGAAAAGGTCATTTATTGTTTTTAGGCAACAGCAGGGCAGACTAGTAGCTTTTAGTCATGACCTATTCCTTTAAGTGAGAGGGCCAGCAAAGGTTGTCAGAGTAGAAGGTTCTCAAATATACAAGAAACATGATACCAGGATGCAACACTCCTGAATTTGCTCTAGGTAAAGTTTTACACGAAAAACGACTCTTTCATTCTGTACCGATTGAATTTTTAAAAAGGCAGCAGAAATATTGTGCCGATGCTTTAGAGGTCTGAAAGTCTAATACATGATGGGATGGGAAAAGTATTTAAATGTCTAATAAAATGATAAAAACTGTTGAAAAGTTGATTTTGAACAGTCACAGGAGTGTTGCAGGAAGATTTTGATTTGATTCACATTATAATTCAATGAAATACATGACCCTGAGCCTACTATTGGCCTCTTTCCCCACAAAGAAAAGCCTATTCACACAAGTCCTCATTAAAGTCCCAGCAGCCCCCAATCACACTACCCATACCACATAAACAAATCCCTGTCTCTTGTTTTTAGTCATTTGCTTCATTCACACATGACTTTTTCCACACATCTCAGTCATTACAAGTTTCTTGATTTTCTAAGAATATCATAAATCACTTCCATACACATTGATAAATTCTTGATCTTCAGTTTATACTGTCAACTTGGTCTCACAAGTTTCTTGATCTTCAGTCTACACCACAGTCTCTCCCACACATCATGATAAGATCCTTGATCATGTTAAATTTCTTGATCTTTAGTTTGCACTGGTTAACCCAGTGCATCCCCCTCCTCCCGCTCTACCCCACCTCAGTAGTAATAACTAGTAAGTCTCTTCTTGATCTTCAGTCTACTCTATTAACTCTGTCCTGGCATTAGTATTGTGTATATTATGCCATTTTAGCTTCCTTCATCATGGTATTAGGCGTTGTGCAAAGGGTATCATTTCTACCGTTTCTTTCCAGCATACTGTAACATGACTGTATTAAATACATTGTGTACATACTTAGTCCTCTTGTTCTGTGTGTAATTTTATCTGTGTCTGTGGCTTTGTAAATGAAATGTCCTGAAAAGGGAGGGATAAAGAAGTGGTGGTGTGTTAAACTACGAAGGGATTTCAACCTGAAGCTGATGTGTGATAATCTGCAAATCAGTGACTTGAAATTTTGAAGTGAACAAATTTTATCATACACGGCTCACCTCCTTTCCATACATAAATAATTATGCCAAAGTTGCAAAGTGTGACAAATGGCAAGTCATGACAGGCAGATAAATATTCTTTCGTCTTTCCCTCGCAATGCGGATTTCACAAATTTTCATGTAAGCTGATTTCCTGTGCAAGTGTCCCACATTAATTTCTGCACTGATTTTGTATAGGACTGTAAGTACCTCGTCCATGGCTCCTCCACAAAACCATCACTTGGGGTCTCTATCCCCATGTGTGCACACAGCTCTTTATTTTCCTGTCTTATCCCATATTTTTCTTTTCTTGGGGGGGGGGGTGCCCTGACTACCTTTTCTGAGACTTTTGGTACAGTGAAACTCGAATATAACGAGCACGGATAAAACGAGTTCTCGCATGTACCGAGCAAAATGAAAATCCTCGGTTTTTTTCCTTCTTACCTTTCTGTAATAGTAAACTTGCCTTTCATATAACGAGCATAAAATCCGCTAAACGCGGCCCTAACGAGGTAACTGACCTGCAATTAAGCCCTCGCAACCCTTTCGTCTGCAATAAAACTTTCAGCGGCGAGGAACTCGAACGTTTAGGCTACATAACAACTGCCAACAATAGGCAAGTCTCGCTTACGTAATTTACCGGTAGGATTACCGGTACAAACTAGTTGCGCAGTAGGCCAAGAAGCGGGGTAGGGAAGGATGTGTTGGAGATGTGACCATGCGACGGGAGGAAGATGGGATTGATATGCTTGGCTAATGATTGGCCAAGCCTGTCGTATAGACCAATCATTGCGCTAGGCAATTTTGATTTCAATCATAGGCTAGGCCTAACAATCGCAGAAACGGTGATTACGATCGGTCAGTCATTTGTTTCTCGATTCTCAACATTTGCATTGCTTTGTTGGCATGTTTACCCGGGTGACCCCTGGGTAGACAAGGCGCTTCCGCTCTACCCGCAGCGAGCAGTCTAGCCATGTTAGATCTAGTATATGGGTCTCCCTGACACTACTGACAGTTTTTACATGATTTTCAGTGGACCATGCGTGTAACAAACCATCGGTTCTAAGGAGCACCGATGGTCGGCCCCGATGACCTCGTTATATCCGAGTTTCACTGTAGTAGGTACAGCCCTGGTTTTGTTATTTATGCTGTATTATATTGATAACACCAAATGACTTCAATAATAGGCTCTCTTCCATCATCCCTAAAGGATGTTTCCCAACATGGTATATGGTGTGTTAAAACAGCTATGACAAAATGATCCAAAGTGACAGGAACATTTTTTCATTTATTAAATGAACAGTATAAATACATATATAAAGGTAAGTTCTGATATACATAATATTATAACCCATTGCCATGATTACCTCTGTTTCATCACTGTCATTAATATTATCTAAATGCTAATACAGAATACATAGTAAAATACAATTTCGTTAACAATATTCTTGAAATGACCTGATGAAAATAGAGAACCTTTTCATTTGTCATCTTATACATTGAAAAGTGAAGTTCAAAAGATATAAAAAACTAAATATTTCGGTCTTTATATCAGTGCTTTTTGTGATTCATTATAAAATCTTCTTATAAAACACTTAAACTGCTACACAGTGCGATCTCATGTGCTTGAATTTCAGGGAAACCATCCAAATTTTCAATTGTATTAAATAGGTAAGTTCTTGAGCAAGTTTTGTGACATCAAAATGGACTCTGTACCAATTTTTTACAGAGAAGTTACAGGTTTTGAGGTCATGAGGTTGAATACGACATGTACTGCTGTTAAACAGCAAATTCACATCACTGTTGTCTTTGCGTTGGGGGACTCTGTTTCGAGTTTCCCTTGTTACCGAGTACAAATTTCAATAGTATCAAGGCATACCTTACATCAAGATCCAATCGAATCTGCCATAATCTTTCTTAGAGCATGATACAGTACAACTTGAACTACATGGAGAAAAGTGGGGCAAAATTGTAATGTGAGGAATTTTTGCCAGATATTACATGAGCAGAAAAGATGCGGGTATGAAAACCAGGTATGGCTGCCTTCACATTGTTATTATGATGTCCTCTGTTACATTATGAAGTTTCGGGAAACTGGGGAGATAAGGGATTCTGTATATTAGAGAAGGCACAACAATTAAGAGAGGACATGGTATATATGCACACAAAGAATGAATGTATGTGTGTATGAATCAACACATTCCCGTTCTTTGAACAGGGTCCATGCTTGTTTCTTTATATTCAGGGCTAAATTTTACCTGGCACTGCCTGGATTGCACTTAATGACGAGCTGTCACTGGCTCTCAAAATGGCAGTAAAAGTCCAATAAACTGCATGACGTCAACAAAAGGCAAAATATATATTGAAAACTGTGGTGAGGGAATAAACCAGCACATAACAAACAAGTTTTCTCAAGTCAGTACAAAGTATGATGACTTGGAACCTGTGAGTCACAAAGCTTGCTATAGCTGAAAATGTTATCTCTAATGACAAGAACACTGTTAAAGTTATACATAAGGTCAAACATACCCTTAAATACTTTTTAAAAGGCACTAAGAACTGATATTTACAGAAACATATAAGGGACAGGATACTTGTCATCAGTACATTACTTTCCATGAAAATCTATGTAAATGGTTTTAAATGTTTGATTTCATTTTTGAAACTGTACAGCACCCGCAACCAGCTTATAAACTGGATTTTGTGTGCTTTAGAATAGGTAAATCATTATTGTTTTACACTGATATCCACTTGTCTCGGCTTTAATAACAACTGAAATTTTGTGCAAACTTAATTTATACTTAAGTGATGACAGGACAGGCATGGCAAGGATATGACATGATTCACATCACAAAGGTTGCCTGCGCAAAAGCCTTATCTCTCTTATATAATTCATGTAATGATACAGTCTTTGCAAAGGCACCCTTGGACAGAGAACTCCATTTCTACAGTCCACAATGTGCATTTATGATAATGACAGAACGGTTTTACCACCTCTTTCTTCTATAAAGACTAACTCTCAGCCACCCATTATAGTTGCCTCTTTCCCCTTTTTTCCACGAAGACTAAATGCCATTCATTCACTTCTAGCTGTCACCCACTCATTTCAGTTACTCTTTTACTCTGGCTCCTACAAATAATAACTCTTACCCACTCAATATAGTTGTTCTCTCTTTCAAAAAGACTAACTCTCCTCCACTCATTTGTCCATATTTTCTGAATCTTGAGTCATACATTTTAAATACATTGTTTTCAGCTTGACTAGAATGCCTAACTTTTAAAATTTTTTTTAGTATGAACTTTTAACAGTATACACGATTAAAGTTGGCGTAAAAATCTTTAAGACCATGAATCAAGTTCATCATGTAAATATAATTTACTCCTGAGTTGTTCCAGGAATTCATTTGGAATTCACTTATTTTTGTCATCCTTGATAATGAAAACTGTAATATCAGAAGTGGTAACAACAAAATTATCAATAGAAATGGTGAAGGAATGGGGAGGAGGAGATAACAAAAACTAATAAATAGAAGTTGCCATCACTGAATGAGTGAGCAATATCAAGGCAAAACTATTGTAAAATAAACATATGTTCATAGACAGACTGTACACGAATGCATCTTTCCCTTACTTTCCTTGAGTAAAATTGAAGGTTGAGGTCTGGTTGGTACAGTGAGTATCTCTGCATTTGCAAATCATTTGCTGTCAAGGAAAGATCACAGTTTGTAACTGTTTTCACCATACATGTACAATGTCTAAATTCAAAAGAAGACCTTTAATCGAGAAATTTCAAGCACAGTGGGTGCTGTAAAATATTAAAGATGCTTTGATCATTTCAGATGTTCTTGTAGGCTCTTGCAAAACTAAAAAAAAAAGTGCTTGCTCAAGGAGTCATATATTGGCAATCAAGTGAAAGCTGGTAGCACCGGCAAGACTATTTCTTTCTTGGGCTGATCTCCACAATGATACCCTTCTCAGGTCTAAGGATGAGATCTCCTACTGGACGTAGCTCAGTTGGTTCCTGCCTCGATTTAACAGTAAAATTTCGAAACAAATGTGACAGAACTGCTTTCTCCTCCATCAGGGCAAATTTTTGACCTGTCAATGAGAAAGGAAATGAGTGTTTGCAATATATGACAGTGAGGACAAGATTGATATCAAATGTACTTCAGAGCTAGATACAAAGCGGGGCAATTCCTGCTCAGTCTCGGCCATTGGGGAAACTTTCAGTTACAAAATATACTGGTACTGCATGAAGTACACAGTAGAGTTTCACTCTGGGTCTAAAATCAAATTTTGCCTGGTGACTTTGGGGATTGTCAGTACTAGTTTTGGGTGAAATAAAGAGTATAGTTTTTTTTCTAAGTTTGGAACAATGTACATATGGGGTGCTGCTGAGTTTATTCTTATTCCTTTTGAGGACTGTGGCATACTGATATTAGGTGAATCAGTATAATTCCTAATTCATCTATAAATTGATCTTTCTGCCCCATTTGAAAACTAGAAATACCAGAAATAAGTTACCTATACAGTTCCTGGGTCCAGCAGAGAATGGTACATAGCTGTAGGGATGTCTGTTCTTGCAGTTTTCCAAGAAAAATCTCTCTGGCTTGAAGGCATCGGGGTCTGGATAAATGTCTGGATCACGATGAAGTGCTGCTACCAGTAATACAACAGATGTGTCTTTGGGGACAGTGTATGGCCCTGTAATGGTAAATATTGGACCATTTTCATAGGGCTCGATGAATCACTGTAAAGAATGATATAATGAACAGTTTTTGTGAAAGAAACCCTTTATTATAAAGTTCCTCAGAACTTTTTGTCTTATTTTCGCTATATTCCCATCTTAACACAAGGGTATTCAGAGACTTCAAACATAATAAATGTGACCGTCAGTGACAAAATATGATATTCTGTTCTGTGCATTAACTAGGGGTCAGTAAAAAGCCAAGATAAGTTTGCTTGGAGTCTCAAGTTTACAGTTTATTATAGTATTTTGCTTGGAAGATATGAATGGCTAATAGATCATCAGTTCCCATCAAAGAACAAGTACAGTAGGTCAAATAATTAAATTATACATCTATAAATGACACCCCCCCCCCCNCAAAAAAAAAAAAAAGCAATATCTCACCAAGCTGTAAATCTTCGTTAATGGCCCTTGCAAACATTGGTACAGAGGGATACAGTCTCAGAGCTTCCTGCAAATATTAGAGAAAGATTTGACAACATTACCACAGACATCAACCTTTAACATTCACAGCTAGGTAAAGAAATATACTCATATACTGAAATCTTCGCAAGAAGGAAATAGTCCCAAAACTGTATGCATCAATCTATTTTCATCAATCAAACACCAGAGATCCCTTTACTATTGGCAACATAACTCAATGTTTATTCACTTTGATACAACATTCCCCTTTCCTAGTGGCATTTTAAGTAAATGTTTACTCACATCTGATACAACATTCCCCTTTACTAGCGGCAACGTAAGTCAATGTTTACTCACTTTGATACAACATTCCAGGTATTTCAATTCTGTAAGATCCTCCTTTGAAGCATCTCGATCATCATTTCCTGAGAAGAACAGACAAGCCTGAGCTTATATCATTACATGTATTACAAGTATCATGAAGTTTGGCCCTCCCTATGTTTGGCAGTCAGCATATGCCAATTTCTCAGGTTACCTCAGACTGTAGACAAAATTAAACTAACCAGTCATCTGCTACAAAGGACCAGAGCCAACACATAAATTACAACAGATTATATCTTAATAGACAAAAAAAAAATGTGATTTTAGGCTACTTTTGGGACAAACTATCAAACGGTGGCATTGCTGACAGCAAAGAACTGTGTACATACTGATCTGCACAAATGGGACAGAAGTGAGGACATTGGAATCATAATCAATAGACTAGGGGAGTTACAAGTCCAAAACTTAAAATCTAAATGTAGAGGGAATCTAGGACGAATGATGAATATGGAAGTCAAGACTCAGTGAAGTCTGGGCTTAAGAGACAGGAAGGAAGCTAAAGACTGAGACACTTATTGATAAGGTCTCTCTTTCTCTGTTGACGTGACTTCATCCATACTGTTCCAGCAGAGAAGTATAGTCAACTTCACTTAATCGCCCTCCGCTTTATGGCAACTTTCCCAAGGGAACTGAATTTTTCCTATATAAAAATCACTGGATAATCACACCTCACTCCAGATAACCGCAACTCCTCAGTGGCCCTAAAAATCAAAGATCAACGGTAAAAGATGAAACGGTGCAACGAAGGCAGACAGGTTGACTGAGTGAGACAGCTGCCACGCTGTGACAGGTGTAATAAGCCCTCCCTCTTCACCTCCCCCCTCTCCTTGGCCTCGGCTATCCCTGAAAAAGCTTCTGCGCCAAATGCAGCAGGGCTCACTTATTGTGAATACAATGAAACTACACACCTAAAAAACTACAGTGGAGCCTTGATGTTATGCACTCCTATCACAAGTATACCTCATTACCAAGTATGAATTTCACATCTATATGGATTCATCATGATTCATTTGTTTTACTTTTCATTTGGACCTCCATAACAAACATTATTTCCATACAACAAAGGCATAGCTATTACTGAGATTTGGCTAAATTTATTAGCAACTGTGCGTTCATAATGAACCGTGGAATGGTTTATTTATCACTGGCTGGTCAGTATGGTGCTCACAGAAAGATGTGCCTAAAGTCTGTATCATATGTCAATATCTGCCCTTACCAAAAACATTGTCCAGCTCCTCGTGAACTTTGGCTTGCACCTCTGGGTTTGCACCAATCAGATGAGTTGCCCAGTTCATTGCTGCAGCTGTGGTGTCATGGCCCTGTGGATCATAAAATTATCCCATGATACAAATACAATTCCCATGATTTGAGACAAGTGAAACATTTTGGCAAGTGGATTGACAATTCATCACAAACATGTCATAGGGGTTGCTATCCACCTCTGTGTTCGAATATGGATGTGATGTTTGCCGTGGGTACATATGATTGCTTGTCCATATCATTATAGAGAAAGGAGTGACCCTTTGCATCTGAGGTGAGCATCACATATTCGGTATAGTAAAGAGAGGGCTAGTGCTTACACCCCTAAGTCATACCTGCGTTTTTATCCACCCCAACATCTTCAGTGGGTTTTGTACTTGTGTATGGGAACAAATCATTACATACTTTTCCTAATGAAGATTTCCTGATGAATACATTTGGTACAGCCAATTACTATTAAGGTGAAACTCCTCTGAAAATGCTCAGAGCAATATCAGCCATTCATAGGGTTCTGCATTCTGTGAACAAAAGTGGACTAGTTTCTCAAAATGGGACACTTCCATTCTGAATTGATCAAAGTACTTTTCGGGGACATGTGCCCACATGTTTATTTTGACGTAATTTATACTGTCATAAGTTTTAAGAAAATCCAGATTTTCAGGTCCATTTTGTCTTGAATAAATTGGTCTAATAAAACAATGCATCTCTTAGTACTTTATAATCAGTAACAATCAGCACTGTCTGTTTAGCCACACCATACACAGTATAGAGTTACCTCAAACATGAATGTGTCCACTTCTTCCCTAATATCTTCCATGGTCAACTTGGTCAAGTTATCAGACATGTATAGCAGCATGTCCAGGAAGGCAAGCTTGATTTTCTTGGGTTTGTCACTGCTGATATTATTCTGTCCACTCAGCTCTTCATGCACCAGCGCTGCCTTTTTCTGATCAAAGTGCTTCAGCCTGTCCGCTATTACCTGATAAGGGAAAAAGAATGTCAATATCAATAACAATAGCTAAAAATTCTCTGGAATTTTGCCAGAACTATTTGCACTGTCTCTCTCTTATTTCAGAATGATTCTTGCTGAAGTTACCATGGTTTTCAATACTTTCCCTCCTTCAGAAATTACGGCTTCTGAAATTAAGTTTACCAAATAATGTTCATCTTTCTTTTTATAAACCACTTAAAAATATGTTTTAACACTGTAACCATACTTGTCTGCTCTGTGGTTTAAGTACACAGAACTTCACAAACACAGCTTGTAACCAAGAGCATTAATATTTTTTGTTGCTTTTTTGTAATCCTTAAAGCTTTAATTTTACAGAAAGTGTTCAATGATGTATCATGGCCAAGTCCTTCATTTAACCTTCACATGACCTTCTTTAACTGTAAAGATTTTTGGTACTTATGAGTATGCCTCATCACTGGGAACCCTGCAGTAACAATGATCTTATTGAGCTTGGCAACCATGCACAAACAGCAACACAAGACATGAGTTAACACAAGACATGCTGCATATAAGCAGTGACAATGATTTTACAAAATGCCTAACTTAGCAAAACATTTACATCACACCATAACAATTTAAAAATCAAACTGCTCTTCTGAATAATATAGTTAAATATAGTAAGTTCAACAACACACTCTATATATATTTCAGAGTTCCATGGTTAAAGTAGAAACCCACCAAGAGATAGCTTGAAACCACCAAGACATTCATAACCATTATCTGCAGGGGGGGATGACAAACTTACGGAGTTGGTGAAGTTGTGCAATATTCTCAGCTTCTCTGCATGCTCACGTCCATGACCAATGATATTGTACAACATCTCATTCCAGAACCAGGGTTTGCGCATTCTTGAGTCCACCAAAGTACTCATCCTAAGGAACATAGAAAAAGACTTACCAAACCCTGATTTTGGTGTTGTAATGTAGTGGAACTTCATGATTGTGGATTCCAGGGGACCAGTTAGAAAATTCAAGGTCATGAGGTATATGTGATCATGAGGTAAATTTAAATTGGAAATACATAGCTCAGGATAGGAGCTTTGCAATGAGATCGCGGAGAATTAAAGATCATGAAATTTGAGGTTGTAAGATTCTACTGTATATAACAGCAGCCAGCTCAAGTTGAGGCCTCCAGAACAATAATCTAAGAAATGTCTAAACAAACTTGAATACACTTATGAAAAGTCTTAATATGATTTACGACCTACTCTGAAACCTTTTGCAAGATCTAACGTAAAATTGGACTAGACCTAAACATTGTACAATGAGCTCAGAGAAATATTTTTGAACATCCTGGACATTTCCGCAATTCTAAATTATTCTAAATTATTGCATGACAATAAGATGTTAGGATCTAAACATACACAGGATGATTCGCAGAGTTTTGCTTTCAAATTGGAAACAGACCTCATGACACAATATGCAATGTACATAGTCTGTAACTGTAGATGGCATTAATTATGGGCATTTTAAATTCTGATGATGTAAACATATTTTATGAAGGAGGCCAAAGTGATGATAGAGCTAAAAATATACACAGCAGAAAAATGAGGAAGAAACAGATAGTGCTTGACAAACAACTACAGCTGACTCATGTTAACAGCAGTCTAGTTACTCTCTATTTTTGATTAATTGCAGTGCTTCTTCAGAGAGGAAACATAAATGTCACAAGCAAACAGCACTGATGAAATGTGTTGTCGCGTAATTGTAATTATTTTCATGCTCCCATAGTATTGCAATTATGTGAAATTCACTGTACAAGAAAAACACCCCTTTAGGATTTCCATCTGGAGGTATGAAAAATCAGTTTGAAATTCAAAGTATCATACCAATGCTAAATACTGTGTAAGCCAAGCAAAAACCTCTCTATCTGCAAGCCTTTACATCACATAGATGTTAAATTCACAATATTTTCAATTACTCATAAAGTTTTTCCTCATCTACATTTACATTGCAAAATGGGAACCCTGCTACATGTTCCACTGTACTCTGAAAAATGAGCCATTCTGTTTAGATTTATCCTTGGCCACCTATATCTGCCTGAATAATCTCGCTTACAAAGTGATACCAAACATTCACTGCAAGAAATCTGTTTAGATTAATTCTTGGCCACCTGTATCTGCCTGAATAATGTCGCTTACAAAATGATACTAAACATTCACTGCAGGAAATCTGGGTCACACAACTTGCTTAGTGGAGGTTCTTTCATGGAAAATTTCCTTATGTTTTGACCTTCGCAAAAAAATTCAGTCATCTAACTTTGAAATAGGAACATCTTCAGAGTCTGCCTTCATTTCCCTGCAAGACACTGAATATCCCTAGCTTTCATTACTAACCTATAGACAGCATGCACATATTCTGAATCTGTTGACTGGGCATTCACTTCAATGCCCATTGCCGTCTCTGAAACATAATTGGAAACTTCAGATGTCAAAAGAACAGTATGGAACATGCAAAGATATTCTATGTGAGGTGAATTTCAAATGATAAGACGTGGTAAAAATATGCTGGATCTGTTATATTAGGCATAACCTAATCTAAAAGTTCAGGCCTCTTTGTGAGTATTATCATTTAGATAGCCCACAAAAGGCCCACGAAGTTGCTACTGACACCAGACTGCCTTAAATTGTTTGAGATAATGTATTATGATGAAACATCCTCACATATTATAGATATGGCCCTCTCAAGATGACAAAAATACAAGAGAGCCCACCTTCTGATAAGGCTGAGCATCTCAGGTGTAGATAACAAAATATAAAACCAGTGTGTGAGAATATAATGATAATACACTTGGGACCATTGTGACATGAGCACCTCTTTCTTTACTTGCAATTTCAATCAATCCTCACAGGATGAATGCCCACAACTTTGATGTTCATTCTCCTGAACAAAAGTTTTGGGACCTTGCTGAAAATTTTAGTTTTAACAATGATGGCACAAGACAAATTCATATTTAGATAGTTTACTAGGCCATGAATCAAAAAAACATTGCACTGGCATGAAGTAAAATCCGCAATGAAAAAACAAAGGAGGAAGATTAAATAACATGAACATTAACCAAATCTGAACATATTTGAACATCTCTTACATTCCACTCTTCTAATTACCTTCACAGATAATTTCAAGACTTCAAATTAATTATTTTGATGAAGTATCAGCATTCATGAATTGATGTGATTCAAATTTTTCTCTTTGTCAATTTGAGGAAAGCAACAGTGATGATTTTTGACTTACTACAAAATAAAACACTTCTGTTTCCTATCTCCTTTAATAAAAGGATAGAATTAACCAACATCTACAAGTGTCTTGGATTTATTATTGCTAGTAACTTCTGTTGGCACACTCAGTTAGAGAAAGTTACAAGAATGCTTATCAGAAATCATATTTCTTGCAGTGAAAAGTACTGCACTTCTGTGTGCTGTTATTTCAGGGAAGAGACTGGTCCTTCCTGAACTGATTTTCAAGTTGTTTTAAGACTATTCTTAAAAACTCTTTATTTTATGAAAGTGGTGTACACAGCAAATTCATGGAAATTTTCAGCCTCATTTTTTTTCATGCATGGCCTTGTTCCGTTCCTGCATACTTTTAAAAAATGTACCCAGCATTTGGAGCTAATCGGATGGCTAGAACAACACCAGTTCAGGACAGGAGGAGGATGGAAAAAACTGACATTGTCAACATGGTGGAAAGTGAATACAGGGAGGATGAGAAAAGGGGAGGGTTCCAACAATGTGAGGTTTAACAGATGAACGATACAATATACACTGGGGCAGCATATGAACATTTAAAACATTATGGGCACAAAGAGAGGGAGAGCAAACAAAGAGTGGCAGAGAGAATCAATCTGATGGTTAACACACCAATAAAGAACTGACAGAGTCAGTTGATAGACCCTGAAGGAGTTGTTGAGAATGGGGATTGAGCAAGTTTGAACATGTCCATTTTGAAGTGACAGTGACCTATAACAGCACCAATAACAACAACAATAGCACCCAGCACTTGCTGCTAATATGTGCAGTTACTGTCAACCTACCAGTTCTAACCATTTTTGGATACACTCACAATGACACACACCTGCTATGATGTCTAATGCACAAAGTGCCACATCCTGAAACAAGTTGAAGGGTCCCTTGTCTGCCTTTCTCTTCAGTTTCTCTATCAACACATGTGACTGTTTGTTGAACACTGGTAAGAAATCATTCAGGATGTTGAAATGGAATGTTGGTGTCAGCATCTTGCGTCGATGTTGCCATTTTTTACCTGTGCTGGAAAAGAAAGAATGCTCTTAGTTAAAGCTTTCAGCTAAATAATCCAGAGACTTGTTTAAAACAGCCATCACACTCATGCAGCAAATTGTACATTTACACATTTTCTCTTTGTATAAATACATTATCCAAGCAACTATGCAATGGCATATAAAGAACGTAACATGGTTGGGAGGTGGGTGGGGAGCGGGGGAGGGGAAGGACGCATGAGGTAAAGTATATGAAAATAGGCTGTGAAGTTCTGTTTTCAGTGTTACACAATGGAAACCATTTAGAATTACACAGTGCCACGGCAAAGCAATGAAAGATGCCTGTTTTTTTTTATTTTATCTATCTAAAACCAAGATCTTTGTTGGGGCAATCATAAATGCCCGGTATCATGGTATAATTTCTGCTTTCATTTTTAAAGCTGTTCTCTAGTAAAACCGATAATATCCTACACATTTTTAAAATGTCTCCGCATGCACTCAATACTGAGTAAAACCAGGAAAACAACATTGCCCTTTGGACTGTATGAAATTGCGTTCAAAGTCTCAAGTCTGTGTATGTGGCTTCCCAGTGTCCCTTAATTCGTCATATTTAATTACGCATTTCTGCCTGATGCTCCTTTGGGGGTGATAGGATATAATGATAGTAGTAATGATGTGCCAGCTGAATGTCCTGTTGCTTTTTGTTAGCATAAATGTGCTTTGGGAACTATTGCTATGAATCATATTAACACATTTAAGTTGGTTACTAGGGATTGGGGACAGGCATCCAGAGAGATTGTATAATGATTAGGATAACAGCTTTATATGCATGAAATATGTCTCAGGATTAGTCAGAGTCTCCAAACGAGGATCAAGATGTTTGGCTCAGAAGATGACCGAAGCTCTTAGTATCATATTTTTTTAGCACAGTCATTTCTATAAGGAACAATACTAACTTTTTGGGCAAATGGCTGGTAACTGTGGATCATTTTTTTGAAAATATATTAGATACTTCTATGGTGTAAAACTGTTCTTTAATAATGATTTGTCAAAATTTTTTGCCACTTCAGGTAATGATCCCCTACGACTTCAATGACTATATCTACATGGACGAGAATAACTCTAGGTCAAAACTACTTTCACCTAATTAAAATATATAAATTAAACTTTCATTTGACATTAGTTTGATTTTGGCAAAAGAAATGTAAGCCTTATTTTGACTGACTACACGACACATCTTTGACCCTAGTCTAATGACCACCTGCCAAACGTAATAGGGTTTCTAGGACAACCATTCACATTTCCTCTCTATAGACTGCAACCACTTGCCTTAAGTGACTGCACCACTTTTTCTCATGTCCCTCTTACGATAAAACATAAACAAAAACACTTTCAAAAAACCTGCCAATTTGATGATCTAAAGCCTCTCAAAGTTCTTCAAGAGTTTCAATGCTAGCCAAAGGTTTAAAACTATCTCACTACTGTTTAAATATATATTTTGACTTTTGATACTTTCAGCAGCCCCTTAACACATGACCAAAGGACATGAATTCTGCCCATCTTAACTAAAAAAAAAAATCAACCTGCAAAAAAACAAACAAGTTGCCATGGACAGGTTTCAGTGTATAAAGAAAACATCTGGACATGTCCTACTACTACCAGACTTACAAAGACCTCAATTTTTCCCCCAACCTGTGCTTAATTGCATCTCTAAGGAGGATGAAAAAAATCACGGTTGAAAGAAGTTACAATCATGCTGCGATTTTCACACAGAAAATGCATCATCTGTTGCATGAAGGAATATGTTGTCATTAACTAGAAGTTGCAGTCAAGCAAACTGCTATTAAGCACAGTAATTTCTAACACCAGATTATAGATAACTTAGCCTAATAGTAATATCTCAGCGATCTTATCCTGTCAGCTGTCATTAAATTCAGGTTAAAGGTCCCTATAGTCATTCATGTTCTACTTTAGAACAAGGAAGGTCTACTTTTCATGGCCTGAGGCATGGTCAGATTCAAGGGTCACTCAGTTTCTCCACAAGGTCATTACTTAAAAATTGTATCAGTACATTCCTAATAGAGGGTTGCTTATGCATACAGCATAGCATACTATCCCTTTCATGGATTAGCACATGTAAATGCAGGGGAGTGTCAGCCACTTGACTTTATTTATATGAAATTTGTTGGATTTCCACACGTCAACCCTGCCCCTGACCATCAGCACAGTTGTGTGTGTATGCCATTACTGCATCACTGAAAGAGTTCCAACGAATGGGAGAGAGGAGAACAAAGTTCAAATAAATACTAAGGTCACTGCCCAACACCAACTTAGCTTGCAGACATACAGGAGTGGATCAGGGACAGCCCCCAACGCTGGATCAAGTCACCCAACTTGAAGTGAAATTTGATGTGCTGGGTCAGAACCAAGGACAAAGCAGAGGGTCATCATCTTCCAAACTAGTCTCTAAATAGGGTCACCTTGCCCTAGGGAATTTTAAACAACTCCAAGGCCTGCCAACAACTCCACCTTATATAAAATGACACTGAAATCTCTACCATTCTCTTAGCCTAACCAGTTTCCTCCCTATTCCCTGCAGTCCCTTTGATGTTGAGTCAGCTGTAATATGACCCACTTGACCCTTGACATGTATGGTCATACACCAGTATGACACATGGAGAAGAATATTATGATATGACATACATTAACAAAGACAATATGTTCTCAGAACTGTAATGTTTATGCTTATGTCATTATGTGTAGAAGTGAAGCTCTCATTAAACCTGTCTGCTGAGATGGATCAAATTTGCTGTGAGTAACTCTAGGGTGTGTATATAGGCCTTGAGTACCAAATGAACATGTTAAAAATATTATCAATCATCTTTAAAATTAAAAAAAAATTGTCCCACTAACCATTTACATATCAGATAGCCCACCCCTGCTATCATTGCCTGCTTTCAGCCATTCACATTCCTGCTTGGAAACCTTTATTTGTGATTTTATGTGCATAAATAGTCTCAATAATAAATTTTTTGTGATATCGCTGTTGACTTTGACAGAGCTTTGACCCTTATAATGTAATAATAATAATGCAGTTTATAAGTCTGGTATTCAGGCTAATGCCCGCTCATACAACTTCACACTATTATCACCCCAGCAGGTCTGATCACTTTAGGACTTTCTCAGCTCAATGGGGAACATAAAGTGCTGCTGTCATGTATAGGTGCTGCTCACTAGCATTCTGACAATATCTTCCACTGTGTATAGCCAGGTACCCATTTTACGGACAGGTGGACTGAGGAAAATGTGAATGAAACGATTTTCCAAGGCACATACAACATGGCCGTGTTCGGGAATTGAACCCATGACCTTTAAATCTTGAGTCCAATGCCTTCATTGTTTGGCCACACTGCTTCACAAATGCTCCTTGACATGATCTTGAGAATTTTCAGCAATAGGTGCCAAGGCTAATAAATACAGGGTTAAATAATTGAGGTTTTGGCAAAGTTTGATTACTCGTGTTTGTAAACTGGATTCAAATAAATAAATCAAACTGAATATAATAAAAAGCCTACCTTGTGAGAAGACCTGTGCCAAGCCAGGGCAATAGGAATCTATATTCTCTTGACTTGTCTATATGCTTCATGCTGTTCAGTACTACCTGAAAATGAATGGAAGAATCAGAATAATATGACATGTTCATTCATGACAATACACCAGTTACTGCAACAATAGAATGACGCTACTGTTAAACAGTGATTATATGGTCAGTTGGTCATCTTCAGGTCAAATGTGTCTGTGACCACCCTCAGAGTTTTATATATATTCCTGAACAAAACCAGGTTTATCAGGATTTTAATTTTCATGCAGCGTTAATTATATCGCCCCTTTTCAGCACTGTTGTGACTATATCAGGGATGAGGCTTTTACTCCTCCTAGGCTCCTGACAGATGTCCTTTGAATGCCATGAAAAATTTCCATGGAGAAACATTCCACCAATAAGTGCTGGGTTAGACTTTTCATCACACTGTTTCACCACTTCAACATCTTCACAATTCCTTCACCAACGTATGAGAGAAGTAAAAAAAAAAAAAATGTCAGTTCTTTCTGACTGTTTAGGTTCCCAACTGTCCAGTGCTTTGTTAGTGGTGAAAGTGCAGCATACCTTGAAAAGATAATGTAAAGCTGTGGTCCGCATGAATCATCTGTCACTTTAAAATACATGTCCTTACTATATATCACCAAACCTGGAGCTTTAAACCTTCAAAATGTCAGTGTTTCAAAATTTATGGTAACAGACTTTCTCATAGTTAAACCCTATGATCATCCTTCATCCCAAGCCTGTAAGGCCATCTGAACAATGGACCTCATTATCCACATTCTTGAATGAGGCGGGAATGAAAACTGCCAAATAGCGCTTGGCAAAAGGATATACATTTTTTTTTTATAATCCCTGAAAACATAAAGTAGAAAATTGGCCGTGAGGACGAGGGAAGGGGTTAGAATGAATTCAAAGGCTTAGGTATATACAAATACTTCTGTTGACTCAGAATAGTGAGGCTTTGCCACTCAAGTGTAAACTATATGGTTGTTGCTGGGAGGGTAAGGTTATCCTGTTTAATGAAATATTAGGTAGTCTGATTTGCTGTCAAAGTTCTCAAACTCTTATTGGTCTTGGGGCATATTTGTATGTATCAAAATTTGGAGGAGGGGCGAAACAATATGTGTAGAAAATACTTTGGCTCTGGGCACCTTAATAAGTTAATGAAGGGTGAAAAGGTTTATATCGCCAAAAATGGACAAAACATTGGCATCTTACAGTAATACCATCAAGGCTGAAGATGACACTGGAATAATCAACAACAACGAACAGATCAATTGAACTGTGAGATGCACAAAATTTGTTTTACGTGGTGTTTTGTCCTTATCTTGGGTACTTAACCTGTCATATGAGATGCAAAGATATGTAAAGTTTTCTGCATTAAAATATCAACATACAATCAGTGTAGTTGAATGATTATAGCACTGAAGTCAGGATTGGGATGTTGTAAGTGCCTTAAAAATAGCATTTCAATCATATTTGCCACTGTCCAACCTTATGTAAAATGGGTATCTGGCTATAGGCAGTGAAGATACTATCAGAATCATATGATTGGTAAATGGCAGCAGCATATTATGCTTCCCTGAGAGTTAAGAAGTTCTTGGGCGATCTGACATGTTATGATAAAACATGCAACACTGTGTGAATAAACATTAGCCTGGATATGAGACTTTTATTTACTCTGAACAAGGAACTAGCAATAAACAATTAAAAATTTAAGTTTTGGCAGATGTTAATAGATGTCATTAAGAAATAGTTTAATGTAACAACACCAGCATCCACAATCACATATACTCGATTGATTCTCTCGACTCAAATGTTACCTCCAAATACTCTGGTTTGCCAATTGCAATAATTGGTTTGTCGGCCAGCCATAGTTTCATTACACCTTCTGTTTTGTACTCATTGGCCATTTCTAGTATCTGTAAATACCATTCTGAAAAGGAAAAATATAGTACACCATCACCATTGAAGAAAGCAAAAGTCTACGCCCAAAACACCATAAATGGAGTATAAGCACCATCATTATGAAATATATTGGGGCACATGACAAACATGGATGTCATAACAAGTGGCAATTGGGTAAGTATAAAAAAGGCTTTGGAGCAATAGCCTCCTTCCTCACCCTCCTCCCATACCAGCATTTGCAAATATATCGTAGCATGGTGCAATACTGAATGTGCAATTTCGTACAGATTTGATAACCATCTATTCTCAGCCTTTCACACATCTTATTTGATCTTGTTTAATGGTATGAAGATGCCAACAATACAGTCCCAAGAGTGGCTGGAGGGGGGGGGGGGNGGGGGGGGGGGGGGGGGGGCGGAATATATGGACAGATTTAACTTTTAAAGGCTTAGCTATATGCAAATACTGTACTTTTGCAGGATCAGAACAGATGGGGTTTTTGTCACTCAAGTGTACATTATGTGGCTTTTGCTAAGTGGGTAAAGTTACCCAGTTTACTATGCAAAAAATTCTAAATTCTTAAGTAGCGTAGTGAACTGCAACAGTTCTCAAAATCCAATAGATCCTGGGGCATTTTTACAGGTGTCAAATTTTGCAGGAAGACTCAAACAAATGAATGAAAAGGGTTTTGCATTGGGACACCCTGATAAGTCAACGAGGGATGTAAAAGTATGCATAGCTAACAGTGGAAAAACACAACATTGGCATCTTCATACCTGTTGCTACACCACACCCATACTGTGATGCAATGATTGTGAGGCCCAAATAACAGCAAGAACTAAACAAGGAAGCAATGCACAGATCCCATGCATCACTATATGCTGAGATAAGATAACCAGATTGAGAATGAATAATAATAAGTCATTAATTTCTCTAAAAGATTATTTGCGGAATGTGACAAACGAAATATTGTGGCTAAATTTGGAGGTAAATTTTGGAATGAGGTGTTTTGAATAAATTGGTCAATAAAAATAAGAAAAGGGGTTGTCCTGAATCCCAATCTGTTTCAGTGTTTTTAAGTTGTTTTTTTTTACCTGACCAAAATTTTGCATGATCTAGGAGCTACACCGTAGGACAATCAAGAAATTTATGACTATGGATCAACACAGATAAAGACTCCCAGTGAATACATACTGTCACCAATAAAACTTTCATGTAAAAACATTCTCCCCCCCTAACCCTACCGCTAAGCACTGAGAATCTCTGAGTAAATAATCATTTGTTTGGTCCTAACACATCATCATGCATAAACATCACACGCCTTTCATTTCCATCTTGTCATTTTGTGTAGCTCGTAAGTGCAGCTGTAGACATAAATTTTATGTTAATACAGTTGAAAGCATTAACGATCTCTTACCACTGTTAGTATTACATTAGTGCACTGATGCCAACTGCATCTTTAGTAGCATTCAGTATGAATAGAGTTAATGTAATTCTTTCAATGATAAGAGAACTCATCGCTATTGCGCAAATTCTCTAGTTTGTTGAAAGCTTCTGACGGGTGCAACGTTAATGGTAAGAAAAAAACAACAAAAATTGCAGGGAGGAGTACAACAATTCGTGAGCCTACACCTTCAATGACGCTGCACAAATTTACCCGCATATCCATGTCAATCGTTCTCATAAAAAGAAAACGACTCAGGCACAACTTTGATAAAAATCAAGCACCCCCCCCCCCTCCAAAGGAGCTTACTACAAAAACACGTTAAATACAAAACTAGCAGTATTATGAAATACTTGTTGGTCCATAAGAAATACTATGGACAATA
>JAWQUT010000072.1:1663148-1691301 GCA_033807755.1 Ellobium chinense
ATATTCATCATGATAATGATAGCTAAACAGATACTACAGCACTACCAAAGAAACAGATACCGGTACACATAGTATAGAATGAAAGAAAAGTGGTCGGTATGTCATAACAGAACGAACCAATGTGAGGATTAAAGATGATGAATTGTACATAGTTGAGAATGAAATAATTATTATGATTGGAGATTACTTAAGTTCCCTATTGCTATTCTTAAAAGAATTTTTATGCATTTTATTTTAACTTCAATATTTTGGATGCCCCATCCATAGGGAACTGCATAATGAATGCTGAAAAGATTAATATACCTTAAATGCGAGCCCTTTACCTATACTTGCTGACACAGTTGACTCAACTTAATCGCAATCTACCGCTTAATGGCAACACTTTTCAGGTAACGAAATGGTGAACAAACGTCACAGATAACGACAATTCCTTTTCAACACTAATTTGTCCATTTTCTTGAAAAACTGTGATTAAACAGAGCTAAGCTACTGATTTCAATCAAAGATTGTTGAACTTTAGTGTACTCGCTAAGCATGAGTTCTGCCATTATATGGACTGAGACCCTATACGCCAAATTTGATTCCCTTCACATCTTGACATCCCTGAATAGTTTAATATTCTGCCTTTCCATCTGGATCATTTTTATTATCTCTTAAAAGCTTCCGAAGTAACCAACCAACTAAACATAATTATGCACCCTTGATTGATTGATAAAATGTTGGACAAGGCGAAGTTTCTTCTTCTTGGCATCTCCTGTAAACTTGTGATTTTTGTGCGTACATGTTTTTCCCACATAAAACAGCAATGCTGCCTATTAATCATTCACCAACAGTTAGAAATGTCTGCTCTACCAAAAATGGAATGACCTATGGGGTTAATAAACAAAACTTTTAAATAAGAACAAATAAAAAAAAATGTGCAGTGATATACCTCCACCCAGTCTGGGTGATAGATGAAGACTACGGGTCTATGGATTACCCACATTTTGTGGAGGCCAGCATGGCCAAAGATGCGGGCAAACCTCATAGTCTGTGCCATTTTGGCTAGTTTTCCAGAGAGAAAAGAGAATGGTTACATAAAAGCAAAAGTAGCGCATGTATGTACATTTGATCTGTTATTGTAAACATGCTTTGAGAATTAAGAAACAGGACTACACAAAAGGATACAAATACATTACAGACTGGGGAAGAACCTCATAAACTTTGAACCCCAAGATTTTAACTTTCTCACCTGCTCATTGCAAAACTCAGATCCTTTGTCCATGAACTCAAATTTCTGACCCAGTCCCCTCAAATTCCAGTACTGTAATTTGGCTGTCAAACTTGAAAATCATTACATTTCATCATTTATAATTATCTACAAACCATTACTGAACCTAATAAAAATGCTCTTCAAAGGAATAATCATATAACATTTCACCAGCCTTTCTCAATACATCTTCCCTCAATAGAAAATTTTAAAGTTTAATTTTAGCCTCAGTCACCTGAAGATAGTCTTATGTATAATTATGATGGCATGTATGCAAGAATGACTTCGTGATCAGACTTCATTTTTGATATGAGTCTATCCTGTTAAGTGAATGATGCCCACAGCGGGGGCAACAGCTGAACCCCCCAAAAATGCCTTAGCTACTACACTTGGACAATCCCACATTAAAGACATATAACACTGTCTCAGTGTCTGATAAGCAAATATCTTTGTGTTAAGATCAGTGTTGGTCTGCCAGACAATGAAAACTGAACTGATATTGCAAGAGCAAAATAAATAGTGTTCCAAGAAGATGAAGATTATAGTCAATATTTATCTACATCCCCATTCTATAGATTTCTCTCTGCTGCTTAGGCCCAACTCATTTACTCCATACTAATTCGGTCCTCGATTGAATTTTTATCTGGTCCTCTTAATAAAATTTTTTAATCTCTGCCATTTAATGACCCACAATTTCATCAGAACAGAGAGCTCTTATATTTTCTTAACTCCTATCATATTATAATTCAACATAAAATAATCAAATCAAGCATTAAGATTGAATGTACTTGGCTTTATGATGACGCATGACAGCTTCCAAGCCAAATATTCAGTTTTACTGAGTGAATGAGTGAAGTATCTAGGGCATACCATGGGCACTGACCCATAAATAATATCAGTTAAACTCGTCTAATGATGCCCCCCAGCCAAGACTGTACAAACTACAGATATGCTAAGGTCTTTGGATAATATCACCATTACTTCTGCCTCAGTGATGTTACACACTGGTGAAATTATCGAAGGTCCATTCCATGTTGAGTTGCCCTCATTCATCCATGCTGATTTGTAGGATCACAGTTCATCAATGACATCAAATGCAAATTATAGTTGTATTGGCATCAAACCAGCCTTATCTTTTTTCCTTGTTTTTTTATTTTTTTTTTATTTTGGCACTGTGCAGTCTCATAATAAAATTTGTGCTTGAATCTCCAATTTTGATTTGTCTCCATGCTCTCGGACATTTCCTTTTATGCAAATGATATTAAGATTTATGCATAACTCAACTGTTTATGGTAACATCCTGTCAGGTGTTGTTCACCAGTCCAATAATCAATATTACATCTTATAACAGAATCCTGTTAACATGAAATTGAAGGGACTGGCCAAATCTTGCCAGGTTCAACAAGTTTTGTGTTATCCATTGAATCATTTACAGTATAATACATTTAAATTTAAATAATTCATTTGCTGTATTTACTGTTTCTGTATGAGTGGCTTCAATAATGTAATAAATAAATAAAGGATGAAATCTGTGACTGACTGGTTTTGTTTGTCTGATATACATATAAAAATGGTATACATACAGATCCACAACATTTCATACACAGCTCTGAAATTTGGCATGACAACCTAAAATGCTCAGGAAAAAAATCCAATTAAGTTAATTCCTAGGGAA
Source organism: Ellobium chinense (assembly GCA_033807755.1). NCBI lineage: Eukaryota > Metazoa > Mollusca > Gastropoda > Ellobiida > Ellobiidae > Ellobium > Ellobium chinense. Next base: position 1,666,073 of record JAWQUT010000072.1, read on the forward strand.
TTTCGAAGGGCTCTTCTGTTCCTTGCACAGGAATATGAGATTATCAGAAATATGCTCTCACCTGAATTTGACCCCTTTCTGCTAAAAAAGTGCGCTGTTTTAAATGCACGAGTGTGATATGGGACAGTGCAAGCAGAGGGATGTGCAAGCATTGTGGTGCACAAGCTGCCATCACAGCAATCTGTATACTTCCAGTAGGTAGCTACTTAATTAACAAAACCATGACCAAATATGAGGAAAGTTATTAAGTTATACTGCTTATCCTACTTAATAAGAAGAGGAGGAGGGGAAGGGGAAGGAACAAAAAAAAACTATTTATTGTGTGTCTGTTTACCCTGCCCTCTTCTATATTTGGGGTACAGCGCAGGGACACTTCAGCTAGGCTTAGTCATAAATAATCAGGGTAGATTATTTGCTCATGCTTTGAAATAATTATATCTAGCCTAGTGTAAATAATGTATTCATAGTAATATTATTATTAAGGAACAAACAGTATACAATAGTATTTTGTTGCTTTTGTGACTGTTAGCCTATAACGAATAAATGATGTCTGATCCCACTAGCAAGTTAAATGCACTCAAGCTGTTAAGTGGAGAGGAGCTCAGTATATCTTGTGCCGTCAAGAGATGCCACTGACCTCCTAAGTTTCTGAACATGTTCGTGAGTTTTAAAAATGTCTTCTGAGTTAGTTTAAAATTTGGAGCAAAATAATATTGCATTTGTGGAATATGATTTTATATCAAAACAATATATATACACAGGGCTATAATTTATATAATCAATCATATTATTTAATTATATATTATTTTCTAAGACAGCAGTATTCTCACATTAACGCAAGAGACCATGGACCCCATGGGGTTTGTTCAACAGCAATAGTCTGCAGCTGAACTGTATTGGATATTGAAATATCTGGTATAAGAAAATAACTTCTTCTGTTTAGGTCATATTTCTCTTTCAGAGGCCCGTAAAAAGTCATGAAATTTTGTTTCTGGAAATGAGTATGAACCCTGGTGCATTTAGAGGTCAGTCAATTTTTAAAGAATTGTTGCAATTAAGAGGAGTTGAGTAATGAGTAGAACAAAAGCATGGTATTATTTCAGTGAGAAACAATAAATCAAAGATAATAAAATTAGCATACTGTATTATTTCATTTTGTGAGCATGACAGTGACAGTGGCGGTCAGAGTGAACAGGGGACGAGTTGGGGGGAGGAGGGTTAGTCGACATCAGGTCGACAGCATGGATAATTTCCAGAGGCTACGAGTGGGCGTGTCCTAATTAAAAGTGCCCATAGACAGAGAAGGAGTTTGTGGACAAGTAGATGTGCACAAAGAGCAGGGTTAGGAGGTTTATTTGAATTAGTTGTAAATGTCCCTTTTCAAACATTGTATCAGAAACAAGATTTGAATCCCCTTTGGGTCACTGACAGGAGGGCTATCTTTTAAACATGGCAAAAAGTGGCTGAGGAAGAACCCGCCCCTGACAGGATTCAAACCTGGAACCTTTCACATTGTGAGACGAGCGATTCCTCTCTCAGCTACGTTGCGGGCCAAAGCGAAGGCAGCAGGTGTCCCAAGGGCTCAATATATATATCTTATGCTGTCAGGAGAAGCCACTGACCTTCTAATCTAAGTTTCCAAACTTGTTTGTGAGTTTTAAAAATGTCTTCTGAGTTAGTTTAAAATATGGAGCAAAATAATATATATTGTATTCTATTTGTGGAATATGACTTCATATCAATTCCCAAGACTATAATTTATTTCATCAATCATGATATTATTAAATATAGAGCAAGATTTGATTTTATCATACCAGTATCTGCAGGCAACTGGAAAAAATAAGTCCATTCTGAAAAGGTAACTTCACTGATATCAAATTATGTGGCATCCTACATTTCTGTATACATTCCTTGGATTCAGTATTGTTCAGTAATTAGATCTTAAGAAAAGCATGGCACTATGGATGGAATAGTCGGTCTGTGCTTTTCATCTTTTCACATCAAGCTTCATGATATCATAACCATTTTCTCAGATATTACACCTATATTCTCAGATATCACAGATGTGAATGGCCATTATACAATTAAAACACACTGGGTTTTCCTGACAATAAAATTTCATTATTTTTTTAAAATAGTCTAGACTACATTAATTAATTCAGCCAGATTTGCCTTTTTTCTTCCAGCTAATCTTTTTTCCCAGGTGAAAAAGGCAATTGTCTTTTTTATTTTCCAGCTGATTTTTTTCCCCCAAGCATGAAAAAAATGAAAGGAGGGTGTAGTACAGTTTTTTCGGTAACAGAACGAGTTATGCTGAGAACGATATGCTACCACTAAACTTCAGTTTAAACTAATCCGTGTCATGACTTACCATGGCCCATTCGAAGCTGATGGGCATTGCCAATAATAGGAAGAGGTGCTGGTCCTGGAATTTTGTTGACAAGTGCGCGAATACGTTTGCCTTGGCTGTAGTGGATCAAATAAACAACAACCAGCACGACCCCTATAAGAATTGTTGCATACATATTGATCTGTAGCAAAGAGCAAATCCACAAAGCTCTTTAACTTTTAAGACTAGACTACTAGACTACTCCTAACTGAACTGAAAGTCTGTATCCGCTTTTATAAGTACAAGGCAGACTGGTATCACCTTCGCACACTGCACAGCCACAGCGATAAGGGTAGGCCTGCTGATAGCAGACGGTTGAGCCTTATGCACTGTCCGTTTTCATTCGTTTGCCATTGCCAGTCCCTGGTCCATGATCTCTTTAATCATTTTCCTTTGGCTGCGGTGAGAGAGTGAGAGATTTCATACTTTAGGCTAAAAGGTTACAGCCCCTACGGCCAGTTCAGTGTTGGCGCACCGTCTGGCGTCTGCTGAGTGAGGGGCGGGGGCAGGTCGGGCAGGGTCAGTAGCGCGGGCACTTGTACACCGTTGTGACCGTACGTGTTAGGACCAAAATAAAATGGTCGGCCGAGCAACGGGCAGTTTTCGGAGAAATGGAGACCTAATTTAGATTCCATGCACGAGCCCTATCATCTACAAAATGTAAAAGCATTTCAACCTCTGAACGACTGCTAGGCTTATATGCTATACAACTTCATGAAATCAAAATGGTGGGTGATTTACTGAATTCAGTATCGAAACCAATGATGCTTGTCGTGCTCGAATCTGCCAAGAACACGTTATTCAACTTGGAATCGAGTACAAAGCAATTCATCATTTAAATGTGCCCACATCGAAAATTTTTGTCATTCTAGCAGCACAGGGCAACAGCTGACTTGAGGTCGAAGATTGTGATTCAATAGACCGCAATATGGGGATTTGCCCCTAATAGTAAATGCTCCCCTCCTGAAGGCTCAGCTTGTACGATTTTACTGAATTTACTGACCCTACATATTGGTTATCTAGGTTGGTATGAAACAGGCGGCGCCATGTCCAAATCCAAAGGATGTTCGTCACAGCCGGACATGAATTCATCTTCTGCTGCCGACACTGGAAGTGCGAATACCAGCATTGCAGAAAGCAGTCCCGTAGAAGTCAGTGCTGAAAAATCTCTACCCACCGGATGGAAGACACTTAAAACCCAAGTCGGTGGACACCAGTTTACACATGGGGAATATGATCATCAGAAGCTTGGTAAATAAAACCGCATCTTTTTCTGGAGTCTGACTTAAAACATTTAATCCATCACCAGACAATGGTGCCCATAGCCTACAGGCATCACACCTGCACTTCCCAGATTCATGGGTTCCTCTCCCACAAGTGACCTGGATGAAACTCTTGCCCATCCCTAGATACATACTTAAGAGATCATTTTATGTAAATGTGGTACCAGTAGTTAGCTTGAAATCTTGATATAAACCCGATCCTTTTTTTTTCTTTGATACAACAAGTTGTCCAATCCTGTATGAAATGTATAAACTTTGTCAGTTTGCTTCTCTTGTTTCCTTTCATGACAGTATTTCACCCACAAACTGACATTTATCCAAGGTAAAGAATGTGTTCTCTTTCATCTGCAGGAATGGTTGATCTTGGTAATGGATTTATCCTGAAATCCTTACAAAATCCACCAAGAGGAACGAGAGAATTGGGATTTTATCAGAAGGTCTTTGATCCAGACTGTGCAGATCCAGACCTTCTTGAACTCAGACCTTTCCTGTCCTCTTTTTATGGCAGCGAGGAGAGAAATGGAGGTAAGGTTTGAAGTTTTTTAGTATTCTGTACAAACTTCTCAGAAATCATTTGCCCCTCTACCTGAGATGCATATAGAAATAAATGGCATTTATATATATATCTTTATGAACAAAAGTGGATATGGTACTGTCATTCTAGTGAACTATATTAATGTTTTTTTAAAAAATCCATTTTCATGGGAGGAAAGATCATATAGTGAAATGTCTTTACCACAATATGGTTTAACACATTCTCTTGCTAACTACACGGCCATTTAAAAGTTCCAACTGTTTTGTTCCTTATAAAAAGCACCCTGATTAACACATTCTCCTGATTACACACCTCTGAAGCTTAGTCGGAGGGGTGTATGTGTGTTAATAAGGTTCCACTCTACGTTTTAATATACACTTGACTCTATTTAAATACAGTTCTTTAGATTGGGAACACAGGAAAAGGTTGCAATCATGGGGAATTGCATTTACATGGAGCTGTTGTTTTTGGATATTTCTAGACATGGGGAGAGTAACCTATTCCCTCAGTTTCAGATAGTATTTTAGCATCTGTCATCAGCTGAAAGGTCGTTTCACACTTGTGACAGTTCTTTTGGTTCATAATTGTGATTATATTGTCTGCCGTAGGTGGTCATAAAAATTCCTGCCATGGTCATTGAGTATGTCCATATTTTTTCAGCAAAATTCCTTAAGCTGGCAAATCTAACCAGTGGGTTCAAGAACCCATGTGTGATGGACTTGAAAATGGGACGAGTCACTTATGATCAAGAAGCCACTCCTGAGAAGATTGAGCATGAGATTGGAAAGTATCCACCTCTGAAAAATCTTGGATTCCAGATCACTGGTATGATGGTAAGAATTCAGTTCTCATTGTTTCTCCAATATCACAGTCACACTTTGTATCGCAAAGGGCTTTTCAGTGGTGCTCTGTTGCAAGTGACTTAGATCAGTATTGATGTTCAGTCAAGTCTTTTTGTCTTACCAAACATATTTCAATATTCTGTCTATTACTACCTGTTATGATGCACTAAAACAAAAGACACCCAGAGGACCTTCCCTTTGTGTTTAGGAGTAATTTAAACTTCATGTTGAGGCAGCCCAGTAAATCAACCAATATGTAGAGTCAGAATACTTCAGTATAATCATACAAGCAGAAACTTAAGAGCATTTAATGTGATTGAATAGGACTAAGACTCTCACAAATTTCCTTATATCCAAAATGGTATCTAAATTTGTATGTACCTTTTATTTATTTTATATTTTATTGGGAAGCTCCAAATTCATTTTAACTTATCTGTCTACAGGTTTATGACTCAAAGACACAGAGCAGTCAGCACTATGAGAAACCTTACTGTAAGAGCTTGACAGAGGAAAATATTGTCAGTGAAGGTTAGTTAAAGGACTGTCATGGTAGTGTAATTAGCCAACCAGTTGTTTGTATTCACAGAGCAATATCTGAAATGATTATGAAACAGATATGTTGATAATATTAAGTAGGTGTTCATTTGTCTCCTTTTCTTTCATTTCAGGTTTAGGATGCTTTTTTGGTCTTCACAAAGGAGAGCTGAGAAGGGATGTAATCCAACCTCTAATTTCAAAGTTGAAGAAATTGGAGTCATGGTTCTTGAAGCAGAAGAGGTTTTCTTTCATTGCCAGCTCACTGCTAATTGTTTATGAAGGGTTAACTTTGATTGGCAGTAAAGATACCCATTCCACAAAGACACAGGTATCCAGTGTGAATGAAGGAGGCAACAGATGTAAAAGAGCTGCATCTGTCAATCACAATTCTGAGCATTTTTCCTCTTTAGATGTTCAGCTTGGTAATCCAAACCATGAAGGCGGTGTGGCAGACTCTAAATCTTCCCCTGTCAGCTGCCAGAAACGATCACATGATGGGGAGCCAGTTCTTGGTGATGACAGAGTCAAGAAGGCCAAACTCTCTGAACTGAGGACAGCAGAACTGGAGACACAATCACACATCACTGATCTGAAGAGTGGCCCGTCTAACAAATTAGTCGATGTCCATTTGATAGACTTTGCTCATGCCTTCCCAGCCAATGGTATTGACCATAATTTTCTTTTTGGGCTGCAAAAGTTGATAACATGTTTACAGAGCTTATTGAAATAGATTGTGCAGTTTGGGTTTGGCTGAGCTTTTTAATGTTGACTTAATGGGCATCACACATTTGATGCTTTCTTACTAAGGAGAATGAAGTAAATCTGCAGCTCGCAATGATCCCTTATAGTTCTTTAGATTTAGGACCTCCCCACCCCCATTCCTCCTCCTTCATCTCACAGGAAATTTTAGATGTAATTCACAATAATACAGTTGATCGATCACAGGAAATCTTTTGACACTTCATAACAATTCACTACTATTACAAACTTTTTGTGTAGTAGTGCCAAGTTGTAGCTTCTTTATATTTATTATGACTTCATGTCACTGCCATTTCAAATTTCATTCAGGGTTGTTCTGCTAATTTCTGTCTTTTCCACTATCTTGATTTCAGCTTTCAGTTAGGAAAAATGTTCACAGTATATTAGTAGTGGTTCTTTTCTTGGTAATTGATATAGCCTCAACTGAGTCTAGGCAGTTTTCCACTATTTTCATTACATATCATTTGTTCATTTAGTTTTGACAGAAATTTAGATGTTTTCATTCCAGATTTGTGCTCCCATATTTGGTTTGCTACTGTAGACTAAATTATTCATTAAATAGCTTGAATTTAAACAGATTTGATTCTATGTAACCTCAGCTATGAATATATCCTTGTATTGCTTCTTTTTCCATGCCCTGTTATATTTGTATATCTTGTTTGTTTGTAACATTGACAATACAAAGAGGTAAAGAAGTACTAATATGATATTAGAGATCTAAAAATGGTTTGTTATGCTGTTTATATCCTAGTCATAGTATATCTGTGGAAGATCTATTACATGCATGTCTTGAAAGCATTGCAGGTATTGCCAAAAACCAGAATCAATCTGTTAATAAAGTACCAGCTGTTCTAGCTAGTGCCTCTAGTTTAGCTAGTGTCTCCTACAAACAATGGGTCATTTTCTTGAAATTAACCTCCATAAATTTGGTAGATGATGCTCCAGATTTTCAGGTGCACTTCACAATTTTCACTCTATTCCCAATCTAATTTACATATTAATAATGGCATATCTGTTTCATAATTTGATGCAACAGAATTCAGTATTAAGATTCCCTGAGGCACTTTGACCTGTCATGTGAAACCTGGCACCCCACAGCTGCAAATATGGAAATCAGCCCTTTGAAGTTAGAATGCATAAAGAACAACAAATAATACTACCGGCGGTGACGGTAATTTGCATGTATGAGATATGTTGTTCTTTATCTTTGTTAACTTCAAGATGTTTCCAATGTTATAGTTTAATTAGCATTACTTTGAAAATGCCAGAAAATTGTTTATGATATCCTAGAAAATATTCATGTGCAAACACAGACAGGCCTTTTCAGCTGATAGTATGTTCACAGTTGGTTCTCAGAGTTACAAAGCCAAAAAGCAGAAAAATGGTCAGTGAGCCTTTTTGCTTAGAGTGTGGTTTGAGAGTTACCGTTCTTTACACTTGAGAAAAATTACCAACTGAGTACAGTGGAACCTTGTTATCACAGATATGACTTGGTACTACTCTACATAGGACACTCCCATTCAAAGTCATCACCATTTTGTTCCTTAAAAAAAACTGCAGTTGTTAACACATCCCATTTATACTTCCATTCGTACACATCCTCTACAGGGTTCCACTGTACTTACAATTGAAATTTGTTATTTGTTTACCTGTTGTTGGTTCAAATAACTGTGCCAAGGGAGATGCGGTGTTTAGCCTTTTTTTCAGACATGTCAAAAGCACTCAAGGTTCTGGTGGACATTTGGTCCAGCAATGGTCTCTGGCCTGCTGCACTGAATCAGAATTTGTCTGACCACAGGACATGACAACAGGACAGACATGTGTATCTAAATGTTAATGTACTAGATGTTTGATCTGACTCCTCTAATGCTTTGCCAACTGAGCCATATTTCATTGGTCAGGACTAGCAGTTATGGACACTTCTGTCTTATGTCATCACATCTAAGAGTATATAGACTATTTGTCACACTTTGTAGACTCAAGTTTTGGCAAATCCTCATGAGTTACTATTCACACAGTAATTATTATGATGCATAATCTGAATGCTTAGATTAACCTCAGATTGTTGTACTATAGATTTTTTTTTTATCAAAATATATCTTTACACTAGACCGTGAGGCAGCAAAGAAATGGCATGTGTGTCTGAGTGTGAGTGATACCATACAGTATTAAACATCTGGAATATTTCATTTCAGAACCTTTGTACATTAGATCTTGAAAGTTTAATGTTCATGAATATTAAATTCACCATCAAGTTGGAAATGTTGGGGCACTTGTGTTTGTCTTGCCTGTCACCTCCAAATTCATGTTCAAGATTGTGAAGGAGAGTCAGTAATATATGTAAATGCTGTATTATTTATGAAAGATTGTGACTGGTGTAATGTATGCATGTGCCAGGTCACATACTGTCACCTCTATACATTTATCCCTTTAACTAATTAAGAGAATATAGTAGAGTTGACTTAATATAACAGTACTTTACTCAAAATTTTGGTTAAACAGAACGAAACATAAATGTCCATCGAAAGGCCCTCGCTGATTGTAGTTAAATGCTTTCAGTAATCTGATAACAAGTTTCAGGGATCCTTCGATAACACAAAAATTGTGCAGTGGAGGGAGGAAAAACTGATTGATGTGATTGTAAAAGACAATTTATATATTGAACTATAAAAATGCAATTGTCTTGCCAACAGTTACACCAAAACACGCTTTCTCTACTCAGAGAAATAAAATGGGTAATGCAGTGGAGAGAAAATGGTGATGGGAACCAAGGAATTTCTCTGTGATAGCCAAAGTTTCTATTGAAAGCGAGATAGCCACTTCAGGGCAATTTTTTATATTTAGGTGTCATGTTGTCAACAGATCTGAATCTTTGTCTTGGTGCATCTTTTGGCTTTTTTTTATTAAGTTTTGCTCCCATTTCCCGAGAGAAGTATACCCTTTATAAGATTCTTTATTTTCTTTGGATGTACTGTCATGGAAACATGCAGGAAATTTGTAGACATATCATGTGGGAATATTAGATTGGAGTGACTTCACTGAATTTAACCCAAAGGCAACCTGCCAGATTCCCAGTTACGTTGGTGATGTAATGCAGCATCACTGTTCTGCATATTGTATGTGTCTTTTATATTTTAGGTAAACAGCATTTAGGTGACCTTTCACCCAAATGATATGACCTTCCTTATTGATATAGTGTTGCCTGAATATATATGTGTCAAATAGTCTCATCTTAGATGAATTATTTAATGGACTCATCAATTTATCAATGCTTATGTTTTGTATACTGTATATGGCTTCTACAAACTTTATTTCTTTGAAAGACAAGTATAATTTAAGTGATCTTTCACCCAAATAATACAACTCTTCCTCTCTCTGAATTATTTATATAGTGTATAACATATTGCCTGAATATATAATGTAATGCAAACTTTTCCTGTATGAATTATTTAGATGACCCATCAGTTTTTCATAGATATTTAAATAATAATCTGTGCTGGCGAGTTTTGGCTCCAGTTTTGATATTTCCAACATTCACCTTAATAAAACACTCTGGATCTGTTTCCAGCTCCCACCTTTATTAAATGAGTGAAGTAACATGTCATCTAAATAAACACTTCCTATAAAAACATTCTATAAATTCTGTAAATTCCATGCACATTGGTTTTGACAAAGCCTCACTTGCCTTCAGTTCCAGTGCACAGGAAGTTCATCAATATTTTGAGCCAGTATCAGTTGAGTTAGGAAAGACTGGGATTTCTTATTGTTACTAGTGTATTGTTACTACTCGTAGTTGTTCCCTGTGATGTTAACACAATCAAACCTTTTTGTGCCATGTCATAAGGCCTTACAGTAAGCTATAGGGCAACGTTAGCTAAAGTGTCTTATGATTTTCTATCAGTGGGCTCTGAATGACTATTCATATCAGATTGAAGTACAGTGGTTGCTACCTTAGAACCTGCTGCATAAGAATTCAATTCATCATACATCATACAACTTGCTGGTGCCATCAGAGCGATGCGTTGTTACCATCTTTGTATTCCCAACTTCAAAGAGTAAATCAGTCATACATACCAGTCCTCATTCAGTGGGTGGATGTACACCAAATATCAGCTGAATGGAAAAAAAATAACCTGCTGAGGGTATGAAGAAATCCATTCCACAGTTGTTAGAATGTGGAAATTCATAATGAAGCTACAAAACAACAGGCTAGATTAACATTTGTGGACAGTTGCAGATTGAAAAGTCTAGTTCTGACTGATAATGTCAGAAACAAACTGAAAACAGGGAAATTTGATGCTGATTGAATATGATTATCAAGAATTTCAAAAACTGTTGTGTCCACTGGTGTTTTCCACTATAAGAACCAGCTCCCACCAGAGCCCAGTGCTTAAGACTGCCAAAGTTCTTGGCTGCATATCACTATAGTAGACTTAGGTGTGTTATCCATCATTTGTAGTTTTGTTACACGGAGCAGCTGGACCTGTTGTGTAGCTTAATCTGAGACATGAAACGAATAAACAGTGTCTTTACATTGTAAACAGTAAATCCCTGATAATTCATCTTTCGATCAAGTTGGTCACCTGGTTATCTAAGTCAGGCAGTTTTTGGAATCTTGTTACTGATCTTATTTTGTTCAGGTCAAATGTATCATGGTCAGTGCTGTCTAAGGATATTCTAAATGCTGACCCACTGTGCTTATTCAGATGGATGGTCGTATTATCAGGGTTTTACTGTAGATGTCTAATACTACAGTCGATTCCTCTTAATCGCAGCTTTGTTTACAGGAAAATGAAAATAACAAAGTTAGCATTAATACTAAGCTAAAATTAATGAAGGCTGCTTTTAACAGTGCTCACTATTAATAAATGATTTAATAATTTGTATGGGTTCTTGGTAGCCTGAACTTTGCTCAGGTGGCTGTAAAATATCAAAAAGGCGTTGAATATTAGATTTTTGTCATCAGGTCCTTAAAGAGTCTATAAAATTTAATGTTGCCTGGCTGGAGTTGTGAAAAGATAAGCTGCGTTGGTAGCCACACATGTTTTGGTCTGCCAAGACAGCAGTATTCTCACATTAACATGGACCCACACGAAGTTTGTTCGACAGCAATAATCTGCAGCTGAACTGTGTTGGATATTGAACTATCCCGTATAAGAAAATAATGATTCTGTTTAGTTCATGTTTCTCTTTAATAGGCCCGTAAAGAGTCCTAATTTTTTTTTCTGAAAATGAGCATGAACTCTGGTTTATTTAGAAGTCAGTCCATTTTTTTGGCAAGTGTTGTGATTAAGAGGAGTTGAGTAATGAGTAGAACAGATGCATCTTTCAGCGAGAAACTTAATAAATCAAAGATATTATTAAAATTATTACGTTTGTTTTGTTTATTTGATGAGCATGACAGTGGCGGCGGTGTAAGACGAACAGAGAACAAATAGGGAGGAGGGGTGCTGATTGACATCAGGCCGACAGCACGGATAATTTCCGGAGAGCGAGGGGAGTAGGGAGAAATGGGGGGGAAGGGGGGGGTGTAAAAGCACAACGCACATGAAAACAGAAGGAGTTTGTAGACAAGTAAATGCACACACAGAGCAAGGTTAGCTTTATTTGAGTTTGTTTTAACGTCCCTATTCAACACAATTGTATCACAAACGGGACCTGAATTTCCTTTGGGTCGCCAACAAGAGGGTTACCTTTTAACACAGCAGCAACTGGCTATGGTGGAACCAGCTAACAGGGCTTAAACCCAGGATCTTTCGCACTGAAAGACGAGCGATTCCTGTCTCAGCCATCTTGCAGGCCAGAGATAGGGCAGCAAGTGCCCCAAGGGTGAAGGCATGGAGACGCAAGAAGAAAGAAAGACCGGTAAAAGTGACGAGGATGGAATCCGCAACCTCTAAACTACATCAGTTTTCCTCACAAGCTCGAGAATAGGGATTGGTCTCTTAGAAATGGAATTCGTGAGGTTCAAATGTAAAGGCAAGTCGTTGCGATAGGGTTCACCCATTTCATTTCCGTTTGCCTGATACCGATCTTGATAGAGGAAAAAATACACTGGAACACGGATAAGGCGTACACCTTCGGACGACAAAAAGTGTACGTATCAACAGAAATCCATTTTAACAATAATATCTACGCTTGGAAAAATTGGGACCGAAAATACTGTTCTCATTAACCGTGTTTACATACTTAGTGCACTGTAACATGCAAAACTGTAGTCAGGCCAGCGAAAACCGAAATGACACATATAGCAAGCAGAGGCCTATCGCATCGACATGCCTTTATTCTGGTATGGGCTATTTCTTTCCGCTACAATACAGTTTTAGCAAAGTTCAGACTTAGTGGATTTGCATTTGCATTCTGCTGCAGTTGGCCACTGACTGATCACCGCCCTCTGGCGATAGTCCATCTGTAAACACAGTCATGACAGTAGCGAGAGAATGTCTGTGTTACATTAATTTCGACCCATGTTAATTACACCTATAAATTAAAATCCAGGTAATTTTGTCGAATCTTCGATTTACAGTTTGTCCCATCTTTCTTTTGCCGAAATGCATGCTGACTCATTCGTAAAGTCACTCGATGCTATATTTTGATCCATCTATTAAAAGTGAAATTGAGCATGTTGATTTTTTTTTCCTCTGTAGGACCGTTTAAATACGGAAAGTTAGAGTTATGGAAGTTTGAAGTTTTCTACCGAGAGATAGGATATGGGACCGAATGTATGTCAAATATTTTAGATATTGTTGCCCCAGCGAATGGAAAGAAAAGTCAGTCAGAGAGAGCTCAGCTGTGCTGAGTCAGCACTGGAACGATATTCGGACTTCATTAGAGTCCTTGAAATTCTTTAAAAGACCTTAACTCTAGTAGCGCGAGGCGGCTCGGTTCTACGAGCTCTAGCTGATACCGGGCAGCAAAGTTTGACCACCGCGTTATATGGTTGTCACTGGCATGCGAATTTATTCCACCGTTGCGCCCCGCGTAGTGAGTGGGTGCAGGTGAGAACTGGTTCTACCGGAGCGTCACGAAGTTAAATTTGTTTATATACAGTACGGTATCTACACCGCCTTTAACAGTACTGAATTGCATATTTTGCCTTCTGCCCCTTTCATAATCCTAAAAAAAATATATTTACCCATCTGGAGGCATGCGACATCGAGGAAAAGTTAGCTACATCGGCGTCAGCCATCACACTTGAGTTGGTCTGTCGTGACAGTAAGTTTCTAATACTGGAACAGAGACCAAGGACCACCGGAGTTTTCCTCGATAGCAGTAATCTGCAATTGAATTGTGTTTGAAAATAATTATATGAAAGTGTTGTTGTTGTTGTTGTTGTTGTTTTTGTTGTTGTTGTCGTTGGTGCTGTTAGAGGCTCTTGAAAGAAAGAATAGAGGGTTATTTTGCTAAGGAAATGTCTTTCCACGACCTCAGACTTACGAGCACAAGCAGCCCGCCCATCCGTCCGTCCGCCTGTGTGTGTGTGTTGTGCGTGTGTTGTGTGGTGTGTGTGTGTGTGTGTGTGTGTGTGTGTATGTGTGTCTGTCTGTCTATCTGTCTGTCTGTCTGTCCGTCTGTCAGTAGGAATAATAGCGTAATTGTATAAATTCCATAGGGACAGACAGACAGACAGTAATGTCGCCTTCAGAAAAAAATGAGGTCAAGAGAAAAACGCTACTGCATACAACCATTTTGTTGGCAAAGAGAAACCTCATTATACAACGTCTGTTATTTCAAGCTCTGGAGCTCATAATTATGAAGCCTGATAACGTCGCGTAAAATGGCTGAAATTTCTTAATAATTTCAGATAATATTTGCATATCGTCGGTCTTCGCATTTGACCGGCCGGCTGACTCCTGGCCGATCCTAAGCGAAGTCCAACAATATCTGGAACGAAGGTAATGTTCCTCTATCGAGATTCGATTGTACGTAACGGGCTCAACACGTGACCTAGGAAATCTTGCTCACACGTTGGTTTGTTTACATGCTCTGCTCATGTTTGATTACTCGTCATTTATCAAAATATCTTAGCAACCCCTAGATCACGTGATGTAACTGACCCGTCTGAAAATACCTCATTTAAGGAATACGACAGTGCACGCCAATTTAGGACGATAATTAAAAAAAAAATATAAGCCCGTGATTGCATTCATATATTCTAGTTAATAGGCCTTACATTATACTCTGAAATTAGTAATGTTTCAATGTTGAGGAGTGACGGGTTGGAGATGGGGAGAATGAAATAGATCTGAGACGATCGAGTACCTCCCTCTCTCTTCCTCCTCCATTCCTATCCCTAGGGACCGACGCACGTCCCCAGGGTCACAATATTACTCGGACACGGTCCATACTAGTCTACCTGCTGAAGGGGACCATTAACCCAGAACAATTACAACCCAGTGGAGGGTGACACGCATAATGATCGACTAATGGGTATTGCATTAAGGAGGATGTAATGTTAACAATGCTTTGGGTGAATCTTGTTCACTCATACCTACAGTCATTACTCGGATGATCTGATGCAGCTGTGTTTGTGACATTGTTCCCCAGTTCTACTGAGCGTCAGTCTTTGGTTAGAAGACTACTATAGATATTTTATCGTAAGTGCGATATATGGTATGTACACCGCAACGGCAATAGTAAGTACACGTATCTCAATAATGAGTTTATCCCTAATATACACTCTTATTATGCATCGATTTATTATGTTTTCTGTCATTAATGAAGCTCGGTAATTCGTATCATTCAATAATAAAAATATACTCCCCCCCCCCCCCCCCCCCCNGGGCGCACAATGACATGGCCTTGACCTATAATACTTCCTTCAAAGGTTTGACAGTACCATACTTTTCAATCAGATCACAAGACGGAGATGAAGTCATTGTTTTGGCTGATGACGTGCATTTGGCTCAGTATGCTGGAGCCGCCACATGTACGAGCCACGCCGGTCGTTGAGTGCAATGCTGCGGAGGGGAAGAATCTCCGCGAAAGAAGGATGATGTCTGTCAGCGAGATGAGGAGATTGCTGGAAGCAGCAATGCCGTCTATAAGAGAGTCTGACCATAAGGGCCACTTTGAACCTGAAGTGCTTATGAACACGGTAGGGCTTTTTGTTTTATCCTCTGTGTCAGTGGCGTAATAATATGGGATGTGTGAAGGCACAGGGTGATTTTGTTTTAAAGGAGGAGGGGTGGAGGTGGGCGAGGAAGTGGGGGTGTTCAGGGTGTTTGTGAGTATTTTAACAAAGGAAGCCATAAAGGTAATGGCGCTCATTTTGGTCTGTGTGTGTGTGGGGGGGGGGGGGGGGAGTCCACAGCCCCCCCCNCCCCCCCCCTTATAGTTACGCCACTTTCCTTCGTACGAATTTGAAATTGGGAACTCCGAGCTTACACTTCTTTAGAAAACGAGAGTATGAACGTTGGCGACCAATTATATAGGCCTGCATTTCCCCTCTGTTGTTATACCGGTACTTTGTCCATTCATTGTTGTTGCAGTTGTTATTGTTACTGTTGGAAATAAGGCTCCATTGGTAATTTAAATAGCAAAGCCGTTTCCATTTCCTCATTCAAGCTATACTGAGCTGTTGTACTGTTTGAATAACTATCACCCAAAACAGACAATTTTCGCATTATACTCAGTTTATCTAAAAAGTGATGAAGGTGGACATGAGAAATTTTGAACCCTCCTCACCCTCCTCTTTCTGATTCTCCGGTTAACTTGAAATTATAACCGAAATCTAGAAATGCACACCATGCACAGTAGTAATCGCTTTTCACTTTAACTACTTTTACCTTTAACACTGTAACTACTGTTGCATTGCTATACTGTAACAAAGGCAAATTTTATATACGTTAAATATACCTGATAACACAAATTCCAGGGGACCACAGAAATGTGTTCGTGTTATCAAGAAATTGTGTGAAGAAGAGTACATTGGAAATAAGGGAGATGGCCCATTTTTACACATACATAAATGACGTCGCGACGTTAGCAAGGCTCACGCAGCACAGATGATACCACACGCCAATGGATAAACCAGTTCGGGCGACAGAAGACTCAGTTGGGGGTGGGGAGGGGGGATGTCCAGCNTCCAGCTATGTTGGGGGAGGGGGAGGGGAGGGAGGCAAAGCCATTACATAGCGAGCAGGATGATGGTGGAGCGTCGTGGGTGGAAAACGTCCTGCTGGCAATGCAAACGAAGAAGGAGAGTTCAAGCAAAAACAACGGTGTGGCCCAAAAGTTGTTCGCGTTATCATTTTTGTTCGTGTAAACGGAATTTGGAATGTAGATTGTAGAGCAAAAAAAAAAAACCGGGGGACCTTTTTGTTGTTCGTGATAACAGAAATTTCGCGTCAGATGGGTTTGTGTTAAGTGAAGTCTACTGTATTATTAAATTAAAAACAAAAAAAAAATTGTCTCGAGTTTTTGAAGAGCCATTACTCGGCTAATCGTGGCCCGAACTGCGAGAAATTTTATGTGCAGATTGCTCTTGCCTCAAAAATGGTCCTCTTTTAGGTTTTGTCAGTCCAGCTCTTCTGGAAAACCGTCCGCTAGACAGGTTTGTGACTGAACCCTGCGCAGTTAGCAGACCGGGATAGCTAAGTTGGCGTTATAAGATATGATGCGGTATAATCGATAAATGTCATTGCAATGATTTCGCTATGAAAAGGGCATTATATCTATAAATGCCTGTAGATGTGGCATGAGTTTGATTGCCTCCTCTCTAACCCCTTTCCTTTATCCGGAGAGCATCGGGACACTCTAGCTAGTTTGTTAATAAATGAATTAACTTGTCTTTCAATCTTTGATCGCAGACGCAACTGATCACCAGTAAAGGATATCCATGCGAGGATCACCATGTCATCACTAAAGATGGCTACATCCTTAACCTGCAGAGAATTCCTCATGGCGCCGAAAGAGTTTCACACAGCAATACCGGTATGGTCTTGTGTAACCAATACACGTTCTATAGTAAAGACGGAGACTTCCTGTTTGGCGAAAACTGAAAATTACATCGTTTTTGTTGCCGAAACAAATTGTATTCCACAAAAGAGGCCACAAGCAAATGTTGATGGCGTTTTATTCAGATCTTTAAGCTAGTTCTGAAGACAATGTCAGAGTTCTTGTAAAGGCTCAAAAATGCAAGAACAGAGCCCATTTCCCCTAAATTTAATTTAGGTGGAATGGCACATCGGATAAAGTGTAAGAACAGATGTGCAGAATCGGACATGTTATGCACTGGTTAGCGTAATCACCATCCGACCTTCACTTCCCATGATCCTGCCAGCTAATGCAATGGATTACGTGGTCAAAATCAGGCTTAAGCTCTCGAAATTGTGCTATGTAATGAAAGATTTAACGTTTTCATAACTTTTCTCTCTTTCTGGCAGCAAAGCCAGTTGTCCTCTTACAGCATGGATTGGCGGAGAGCTCTTCAGATTTCGTGTCCAATCTAGCCAATGAGAGTCTGCCATTCATACTGGCTGACGCAGGGGCAGATGTCTGGATGGGCAACTGGCGTGGGAACCACTATTCTCAGAAGCACAAGAAACTCGACCCTTCTGATGAAAGGTTTTGGAATTGGACGTAAGATTCATTATACATCTGGCTCTGTGTTATCAAGCTTGTCTTGTGGGGAATTAACTTCTCCTTCATTATTTTAAACATGAGAGCATAATTTCGCTGTCTGACCTTAGAATACACGGAACTACTTGTACATAGATTAACATGTACACGATAGATTTACAAGTACACGATTCTAGTGTGAGCAGTCGGGAAGTGTGTTAGGGTCACGGGTGAACACTAGGTTCGCACGTGGAAGTTAGGGACTGATTCATGCAGTAGGTATTTAAGAATTAAATTGCTGTGAAGTTAGGTCCCTGTAGTGTAGTGGTAACACGTTCAGACTTGCAAGCTGAGAGACCCTGGTTCGATCCCCGGCAGGGACAGAATTTTTCTAGCATAGGTTTTTTCGGCCTTTCTTCTCAAAATTGATAATTCACAGTAATTTGGTAAAAATCCCTGGTGACACACTTCCTTAAAATAATTATGTAACATCATATAACATCCGAAAAATTATCAGACTAAGCTCACCTTCCTCTCCTTAAAAATAATAAGGAGAGAATTCCATGTTACTGTACTATAACTTGCCACCCGGTTACACTTGGCGATCACGGCAGGATGTCTCATTAGGGCCTTGGGGATGCAGTAGCAAGAGTAGAGGATTCTGTAACCGTAGGCAGAGACATAAGACAAATTGGGAGGTAGTGTTCAAAGAACTGAGATAACCATATATAAGAATGGGCCTCAGGTTCATTGTGGACAGTATGCCGATGGAGTAGAGATAATATCATATAAGGATGACCTCATACTCATCGAGAGCTGTAAGTTGGCATGAGGACATGACATGGATAAGCAGGAGAGGGGGGCAGGGAGTGTGAGCAGTCTGGAAGTGTGTTAAGGCCACGGGTAAAACCTAGGTTCGCACGTGGAAGTTAGGGACTGATTCAGGCAGTAGGTATTTGAGAATTAAATTGCTGTGAAGTTAGCGTCCCTGTAGTGTAGAGGTAACATGTTCAGACTTGCAAGCTGAGAGACCCTGGTTCAGTCCCCGGCAGGGACAGAAATTTTCAATCATAGGTTTTTTTCGGCCCTTCTTCTCAAAATTAAGCATACACAGCAATTTGTTAAAATCCCTGGTGACGCACTTCCTTAAAATAATATGTAACATCTGAAAAATTATCAGACTAAGCTCACCTTCCTCCCCCTTAAATATAAGAGAAAGAATACAATACTACATATACCTTGCCACCCGGTTCCACTAGTATGACGGCTGGGTGCAGCATCTGAGAAAAATCGTTTAATTTATAGCAGCCTGCTGTAACCTTTTGGTTGTGAAAAAAAACAACATAATGTAGACCGGTGGGTAAGGAAGGGAGTGCAAACGGGGCGGGAGGCTTCTCCATGTGCCTGAGAATTCCATTTGACGATCTCACGCGGGCTCTCTTCACTTCAGTTTGCTAATACTTCAACTGATATGATAAAAAAAAAAGGACGTCGCCGTCATTGGGGTGGGGCTAATACTTTTGAAGTTTATAGGCACATAACCTTCTTCTTTGGTCTCTTGTTCACCACTCTAAAGGATACCACTTCAGAAATTCTCACTGAACAGCCTGTCCTGCACACATATTTATTATGATCTACTAATTCTCCACGGCAATGCAATTGTAGATAAGTAGACGACCCCACTAATGAAGTAATCAGAACGATCATTGATCGAGACCTTACACGTATGATTTAGGCCTTCTGCAAGTTTATAATATTGGAAACTTACTTCTTAATCCACTCCAGATTTGATGAGATGGCCAGATTTGACCTTCCCGCCATGCTGGACCATATCATGAAACACACCAAAAGCAGCCATCTCTACTACGTAGGTCACTCGCAAGGTTCCACAGCGGCCCTCATTGAATGGTCACGTGATCCTCATCTAGGGAAAGTTATTCGCCATTTCTATGCGTTGGCTCCTGCTACGAGACTAAATTACACAAGTGGACTTGCAAGAGAACTACTGGATATGGATATGGTAGAGGACCTAATGGTATGTACATGTAATGATTTGCGAGATCGTTTCAAATGATTCATAATTTCAATACCGGTACTCCTCACTTTTCATGTTGATATAAAGACGTTTTAGCTCTGAAATTTTCATACCATTTCAATCCTATCCCAGTACAATTATAATGTTGATTAAAAGTATTGAAACGTCTGAGACTTTTCCAACATATTCTTGGATTAGAAATATGGACAGGGTTCGGGAAGTAAAATAGCATCCTTTCAGGAGTCTTTAATAAGATAATATAAATTATTTCCCAAAGCTGCTTTCTCTTCTCTAACTCTAACCCTGTCCCTAATCCTGACCTAAGCACACCATGGTAGAAGCTGAGGGGTTTGTCTAATAGACAATCAATATTTTAGCAAATAGTTGGCGAAGAAGAAGAGTGTAACAAAACCTAATAAGCATCACACAAACTCATAGAGTGTTAAAAAAAGCTCTTACTTTTGTTCCCTCAATACTTGTTCTAGCGTGTATTAATGTTTGATTGACGCTGCTTTCTAATGGAAGTGATTAAGTTGTGTTTGTAATTATACTTATAGAGTGCTGAAGGTCTCTTGATTTTTTTTCTCTTTTACCTCCTTTGTACAGGAAAAAAGAGGAAGAAGAAGAAGAAGAAGAAGAAGAAAAAGAAGAGAAACGAGGAGAGGAGAGGAAGAAGAAAAAGGAGAAGAAGAAAAAGAGGGAAAAGAAGAAAAGAAGAAGAGGAAAAAGAAAAAGAAAAAGAAGAAGAAGAAGAAGAAGAAGAAGAAGAAGAAGAAGAAGAAAAAGAGAATGGTTATGATGATGGTGATGATGACGATGATGTTGACAAGAGTGTGTCAAAGAATGGTCGTGGTATTGGCGATGGTAATGGTGGTAGAAAAAGGCTGAGCAGAATAACTGCATAGCATCATACAGTTAGCTCATGGAAAAGGCCACCCTCAGATCCCGAGGCCAACCCATGTTAGATCCAAATGAATTCTTGTGTATGACCCTCAAAACTCCTAATCCTATATTGTTTGTCTTCTTTCTGTCAGTTCATCTTTGAGCACATGGGCCACGGATCAACCGACGTCAGTAGGCATAACTTTAACTATAACGCCATGCTGAGGAGATTGTGTAAAGATATGGGTTATCGAATATGCCGAAACAGACTTTTCCAGCTTTTCGGAGAAAACAAAGCATCTTTCAACACGGTATAGCCTGAATAATACGCTAAAGCCCTGATAACATGCCCTTCTGTTTTTAGCCCGGTTAGCTCGGCCGACTGTTACAGTACTGCTACTGGCTTTAGCATGTTCAAAAATATTACTGAACTTGTTTATGGATAACATGGGCCTAATAATATGCTCAGTTTGAAGAGGAACTGTTTTATCAGGGTTTTGCTGTATTTCAGAGTTCATAGCTGTGTAAGTTTTGTTGTGTAGGCCTAGTTGTGTTAGTTGCCGTTGTTATGCTGGAAGTTTTGATTGCGGCTGTGTTTGTAACTGAGGTCTGTGGTGATAGACTATGTTGTGGCACTCAAAGTCTCCTTTTTTTTCCTCTCTGTCATCTCCTTTCCTTGTCTTCTTCCATTATCTTTCCTTTTTTTTTCTCCCCATCCATCCATCCATCCATCCATCCATCCATCCATCCATCCATCCATCCATCCATCCTTTATTTTGTTCTAAATTTCTAATCTTTCTTACATTAAAGCCAAGAATCACAGTCTTATTTTCCTTTACTCAAGCATCTAATTGTGTATGTTTAGCGAGCACATTGCACATTGCACGTCAGCTTTCTCTGCCCCTTGCGACTGCCTGAATTGATCTGAGGCTGGGCAATTCCAGCAGAATGCCACATCAGTTACGCTAGCTTCTGAAAAGCTTTGACATTATATTAGACTTTGTTTCTAACAAGGTTTAATTCATTTTTAAAATATAAACCAAAACTGGTTGGTAGAAAGTCGAATTTTTTTCAGAAATTATCATGACTGACCTGACATTCTGTTGGAATTGCCCAGCTGTCCAGCCCTGTCTGTCCAGTTGCCCTCAGTATTGTTTTTCTCAGCGTGTCTCTTGGGCAACCTCTGCTACTTTATCTCCAACATTTCCCACGTAAAGGCCTGTCTGAAAATTCTTGTGTTATCTCCTCGGAGGATATGTCCAACCCATGTTTTTTTTTTCCTTGTTGTAGTTGTTACGGTTGTTTGTTTTGGTTTTACAACTTGATGACACAGTAGTCTGCTCTGACATTTGACCTCTGTTGCTGTCATTTTACTCCCCAGAGTCGCCTGCCCATTTACATATCGCACTTCCCACAGCCAACCTCGGGCAAGACAGTGCTGCACTATTTTCAGGTGATAACACATACTCAACCTAATTAATGGCAAAAGTTCCCTATAGCTGATAAAACTCACAATCCGACATGGCCGTATAAAACCTCACTTTCCATGCTTTTGTGGAATATGAAACGGAGTCTAATACACTGTCAAACACTGTATTCAGCCATATCATCAATGTCACTATTGTCTATAAAATACAAGAGACTCCAACGGGGAAAGAATGGATGCAAAGAAAATGGTCACAAAGATAATCATTATAATTTTTAAATCATCGTTATCGTCTTCATCATTTTCTTTCGACGTCATTGCCATCATCACTGCTATCAACTTCATCAGTGTCATCATCAACCACCACCAATACCATCACATCATCATAGTGGCAGCAGCATCAACATCATTTGTGACGCAACCGGTCAAAATGAGTCTCATGTCAGCGCTAGCCAATGTGTATAAATTATTTTTTAAAAAAAAATCCTCGACAGTTTCAAGTCACTCTTATAAATCTCTTTTTTTTTTCTTTTAATTAAAACTGAAAAAAAATGAATTTTTGTTAAATCTCAAAAAAAAAAAGCGAAGCCAAAAAATGTATATACTTGGTTTTCTTTTGGAGCTATTGCTCCGATCGACTAGTGTCGACATTGGACTTACTTCGCTAGTTTGCCTCACAGTTGTAAAAACACTGTTTTCTAGATGATGAGCAGTGGACAGTTTCAAAATTTTGACGAGGGGTCGGCTGAAGCCAACATGGAACGCTATGGACAGGTAACACGTTCTCTTATCACTTTGGCATTATATCTGAAGAAGTTACATAAACGTAAATAACTCTGAAGGTAAACACAAGAGATTAAATATCAAAATGGCTTGGCTGCTCTTCAATCTTTTCTCAAATTCCATATTATATTCATTTTAAACAAATCATCTCTAACTCTAAAGCAATAATGTCATAATTATGTACTCTTAATTGCTAGTCTAAGATAGGACACAACTGCTTTCAAGCGACGAGATCCACTTTAAAGACCAATCTTAGAAATCAGAACCCCCCCCCCCCCCCCCCCCCCCCCCCCCCNGAAAAAAAACAAACAAAACAAACAAACAAACCTGCAGACGACATTACCACAGTGCCCCATTGGTGATTACCGTTCCAGTATTGAGACAGGAACAGCAATATAATAATAATAATAATAATAATAATAATGCAGTTTATAAGTCTCGTATCCAGATTAGTGCCCGGTCACATGACCACACTATTATTACCTAAGCAGACCTGATCTCTCTAGGACTTTTTCAGCTCCCTGTGTGGCATATAGTGCTACTGCCATTTGTAGGTGCTGATCACTAACATTCTGACAATATCTTCCACTGCCTATATCCAGGTACCCATTTTACAGACAGGTAGACTGAGGAAAATGTGAATGAAACATTTTCCCAAGGCACTTACAAAAAAAAGTGACCGTGTTCACATGACCATGGTCGGGAACTGAACTTTACGACCTTTAGATCTTAAGCCTGATGCCGTAACCATTCAGCCTCGCTGCTCCACTAGATATTATGAAAATAGTCTTGTTTAGGCGGGAGCACATAGTATCGTATCTCATGGTAATTAATATTTCACACTTCATAGTGGTAACATAGGGTTTCTCCCCATCAACCAAAGGGGTCAATTACCACAGATAACAATCCTGTATCTCCAACATTAAAACTGGACTTGTCTTACACAACTATTCTGTACATGTATTTTGATGCCTCGGTGTCTGCAAAGCTTTTATAATGAATAGCATAACATTACAATTTGAGGACCATCGTTGAAAATTCATCCTTGTCTTACTGAACTTTTTTTTTCTATTTTGTGTGTGTTCCACGAAGCCAACACCACCACCCTACAATCTAACCAGCTTTAACGTCCCCACAACGGTCTTCTATGGCGGAAATGACGCACTTGTGAACATGACGGACGTTGAGTGGTTGATGACGCAGATCAAGACAGAGGCCAAGTTTTACATCCCACACTATAATCACATAGACTTCGTATGGGGCAAGGATGCGGCCAAACTGGTGTACCGTACCATAGTGAAAGACATTTTCAAGGACTGGCAATAAAGCCACGTGCTGTCTCCCTTTCAAAAACCGATCTTCCGACCATCATCGTGTTGGCGTGTTGTAGCGCGTGATGGCATGACGTGTATGGTGATTGTAATAATTTTATATGGTTGCAAAAGGCTTTCTTCCTTGTTTTTCCCCATCCTCATTCTTCCTTCCTTCCTTTCCTCCATCTCATCTATTGAACTATCCTTTCTCCACTCCTTCTTTCCTCCCTTCCGTTTTTCTACATATCCTCCTTACTCCTGCCCTTTTTTCCTGCCTTCTCTTCTTCCTTCCGCTTCTACCACATTCTTTCACCTCTTCATTTCTTAGTTCTCTACCCCTCTCCTCCCTTCTTCCTTCCTTATTTCTTCGCTACTCTTTTCTTTTCCTTTCTCCACTCCTCTCTTTCTTCCCCTTCTCTTCTTTGCTTCCTTCATTCCTTCCTTTCCTCCATTCGTCTCATATTGTATCCGTAGATATGTGCACCTGTATAAATGCCATAAGTACACTCCTGAATTTGTTCTCTCAACCATCTCTTTAGGGAGCGATCTATCTATCGCAAAGATATTAAACAACGTGACAAGTCAGTACTTAAGCATCATTCCCTTATGGCAACCTTTCTATGAAAGCCAGACTGTAACCTTGTATGACCACCATGGAAAAAAACATTTTGTACCCAGTTATGAGTTTTCTACTTCTTCGTTGTTGTTTTTTTTTATTATTAAAGAGATTACAGTGTTGTCGATATCGTCAGCTGGAAAGACTTATCATTTTTGGGTGCATGGATCTCTGTGAAAATATTCTATCTTTTACGATGAGCTGTCGTATATATATATATATATATATATATATATATATATATATATATATATATATATATATATA
>JAWQUT010000072.1:1693782-1756739 GCA_033807755.1 Ellobium chinense
CCCCCCCCCCCCAAAAAAAAAAAAAAAAACAAAAACAACCCGAATTTAGCAGTGTTGCCTTGAACAACCTGTTTCAATCTACCGTCTGTTGACGAAAAGGCACATATGCAATAGAAACTGTATTACATGTATGCCTTTTCGTCATATGACGGCAGCAATAGAGTCTGAACCTGCGTCAAATCTGTAAGAATTCATCAACCACATCTCTATGACTGAAATTTTACTTCCACACAAAGATGAATCCAGATTGGTCTCCAGTAATGTCCACAGTTACATGAAAGACTACGATGCTGCCAAGTCCATGAAGTGTTAATTTAGCCAAATAGTAGCCATTTTAGGAGCCGCCACCTTTTTCACAATGGACTATACAAAGTACATTTGTCTTTGAAAAGTCGACAGATGAAGTATAGAACTTCCAGCGGGATTGTCTTGAAATACAGTCTACGTTGCTATATTGCGACAGAAAGGTGAAATTTCCATAAGTAAGCCACTGGATAATCACGACTCCTTTAATCACCATTATTCTAACGTTCTCGAGGAATAGGGATTAAGAGAGTTAACTGTAATGAGCGGTCTTAGGTCTCCCGGGGCCCGGCCCATCAGATCAAGCGAAGACTATGTCGAGTACCTTGTCATATATGAGCTGCGGGCTGTCAAATGCCCAGAGAAAGTCCAAATGCGCATAGTGGACGACTCTGACGTCATAACTGACGTTCAGCTGTGGGAGGAGCCAACCGATGTCCTGCAGGTCTGCAAGCTCATCATGATCTCCTCTGAATATGGCAACAGGGACCTTGATCTTCTTTGGGTCGTACTCAGGTGGGGTTTTCTGGAAGATCAAGACAATAATGTATCACTCTGAAGACGCAATCTACAGACTCTCCCTTAGTATGCCTTTAAAAGAAGATTCCGGTTATGGACAAAATTAGAGGTAGGGTTAGGGCGTGGGTAGGGGCATCTCAAGTCGAATCCAGGCGGGTTTTTCTATTATTATCAAGACAGTAATGTAAGCTTATCACTCGCAAGGTGACAAGATGGCAGAAATCCTCAGATTCTCCTCCGGTGTGTCTCTAGGTTAGAGTGTTAGAGTGAGGGTTAAGGATAGAGTTAGGACATGGTTAAGGGTAACTTTAGAGATCGGTCTCAAGACATGTTCACCACAATCCAAGTTAAACACCGCAGATTTTCAGATATCCTAAGTCTCGTGAAAACAGAATGTGTGATATTTCTTTGAACCAAAAATAAACGGGTTGGTTTTAATTTAATGTGCGCATCTGCCAAAATTGAACTAAATTTTTTGACTTCTGTGAGAATAAGAGAAGCAGGTTTTTTTTTTTTTTTAAAAAAANGGGGGGAGGAGTTGCGAGGGAGACCTTCTAGCCTAGGCTGGGGTAAAAACATCCAGTGTTCGTATATTACATCATATTAAGAAGTACAGTTGGATGCTTACCACAAAGAGTCCTCTCAGTTTATGAGTGTTGCATGTTCATTTGGTATAACCCTGGGACTAGACTATACCAAGGTACAGAGTAGTTAGAATTGAGATCACACGAACGCAGTTCATGAAAATCAGTTCAGTTCACATGAACTTGATCTGAGCTTGATCGTTATTTAGATAAGCTGATCTAGACCTAACCTGTAGGGTATTCTGAGTGCTTGAACTGAACTTTAATTTTCTACCTAAATTTCATTTCGGTTCACACCTACCATGAAAATCAGAACCGAATGCTGATTTCAAAACCAAGGGGTACTGATCTGATTTGAAAACTACTCAGCTGTCATAGAGCAGAGCTAAACTTCTTCTTCGGGCTTTTTGTCTCCCACTAGTGAACTCAGCTTGATATGAACTAGTTTTTGTGGGTGAATTTGCCCAACCCTGCAAAGGTATATTTGGGCTGGGATTAAGGGAAGGGTTAAGATTAGGATTTGGGGTTGGGGTTGGGGGTGGGAGAGAGATTAGTGAAGAGATAGGGTTCCTAGAGATCCAGGATCCTCCTAACAGTGCTTCCTCTTCCCTAATCCTGATCCTAGCACAAACTCAAATATACCTTGGAAAAGTCCCAGAATTATTCCTAAACTGTCCCTGTAGAAACCCCAAAAAGCAAAATTTGCGTGCAAAAAGAGGTAAACTTTGCACTAAAATTTTTGGCAAAATAATCGTGTAACTTTGTTATATTTATCCCCATGTCGCATTGTTTACTACCGCACTGTTGCAAAGTTATAGAAATGGAACAGATTTCCAACGTTCCCGTTGCGCAATATCGTGACCATATGGCAGAAAAAGTGCACTGTTCAACCAAAATTGGCAAAATTTGCACATTTGCAGAAAATGTTTAAATATGCAGAAATGTGCATAACTGCAGAAAAGCCTCACAAACACGGAAATTTGCGACCACGATTTTCGGGGCGTAGGGGAAGCGGGNGGGGGGGGGGGGAGAGAAGGTGACAGTCTAATAGACAAACAACACCTGTAAGCTGAGGTGGCGATGGTGACTCTAAATACTGTTGAGTTACCTGGCCATAATGCTTCATATTCTCCTCTGGTGAGCCATAGTCAAAAGCTTGAAATTTCTTTGCATTTACAGCCTGCAAAGTGATGAGAGAAAAAAACCTCCAGCCAGTATTAGTCAGGTGATCAAGAAAATGAATTATAGGACCCTCAATGGCGCTAAAATTATAGATATGGAAAAAGAAAGCGAAGACATAGCAGGAGGGAAATGAGACGATGTGGATTGTGAAATTTCATTGAGTCTTTGAGCTAAGTGTGCATAGGATTTTGTGAACGTAAGCGTAATTATATGCCTGAATGAACAGGATAATAACTTTTATAATAGGTACTGCTATGTTAAAAATATTTCTTACTGAAAGAAGGACATTTTATCCCCTCTGCTTATCAACTGGTAAAGACATAAGAAGATAAGAGGCAGGAGCGGATTTAAGGTCACTTCATACGCTGATGCCATAAGACAGCAATGTCTGGGGCTACTTCTGCCATAGCAACAATTTACAGTACAAATAACACACACACACAAAAAAAACCCCACTAAACTTTCGTTCGACCCTCACAACTCCTTCTTCCGTTGTTTTTTTTTAATCTCTCCATCATCATTTCTGTCCCATCCAGCGCGGGACCTTATGAAAGTGGGGACCTGGGCCATGGCCCACGCCTAAACCTGCCACTGATAAGAGATGTTATTAGAAGATCACTTTTGAAATGTATCAGAGATTAAAACTGTGAGAGCCTGACCTGAGCCCAGTGCAGCAGATTCTGAACTGATGTACCTGCAGGGTTGTGGGCGATGTAGACAGGAAGGCGAGTCTGAAAGAAAGATTTTGGCGAAGGGAAGGTGGATAGAGTACATAAACGCCAGTCATTTTTTATAATTAGAAGAAAAATTGTGATGATGATGAATGACAATAATAATAATTATCATGATATTTATGGCCTGAAATCTCCTATCCAGGCAATACTGGCTGTTGCGATCTATATTATTATTATCTCATCAAGCTAGCGCACTCAGTGACGTTCTCAACTCAGAGTGAACAGGAGAACACATGTTGTCACTCTGTAAGCACAGATAATAGCTTCACTTTCCACAGTCAGTGACCCTCACTTAGCCAATCATACAGACACATAAGTATGGGCAGGACTGAGCATTAACGATGGGTTCTCTCACCATGGTAAGAATTACATTAAGCTGCGTTGAACTCTACTAAAGGTGCTTTCAGAACCGACGGACTAAATTTTAATGGAATTCTTATGATGATGACGTGTTGTCAGTGTCTTGCTTTATTCGATAAAGTAGTGTCAAGGTGTCTTACTAGGTTCATTGACGTGGTATCAAAGCCTCCTATGGCAAAAAGAAAGTTAGCGCATAGAACAGCGCCTTTCTTTTCACACAAGTCGTCAGCAACGAATTTCCTCAGCCACGATTTCATAGTCACCTGGCCGTGGCCAAACTTTTCGAAAAACAACTGAAAATATGAACATTCAAATATGAGCATCAATCCAAAAACAGAGTTAATGTTCAGATATTTGATGACTTACACATCCGAAAATTTTCGGCTAGCGGTCCTTATATATAGTATGTAACTTAGCAAAGCCTGCGGTGTAATGGTTAGCATAAATAACTTGCAAACCTAAAGCAAAACTTGTAAATAACAAGACCGCCCACTTTTAGTTATCACCCTGTGTCCATGGCTTGGTTTGGGCATTCCCTAGCGGCCAGCGTCTAAACTTAACTTCCGCATAATTAGGCTTGGCCTCTATAGAAACCAGCTTTTCTAACTGTAAACCAGCCAAGCAATTCTTACTGGTCTCTTCTCTTTCTATGTGTGGAACCCTTAGACCCATAACAGTATTTTATTTTTAATCTTATTTTACTTTGATAGACTAAGTTTACAAACTAAAACATGACAGCATTATGGGCTGATTGCCGGTGTCAGTGCAATCACACGCAGCTCACAGACGAAATAAACACTAAACTATTATCCTTCGCATCATTGAAATGTTGTTGCCAAAGCTGCACAATAAAGGAGCCATCTCTGGCATAGTCTAGGCTTAACAGAAACACAAATACATGTAAACTGACAGGAAGACAGACAGACAGGCAGGAAGGCCTGCAGGCAATCAGACAGGCAGGCAAGCAGGCAGGCAGGCAGGCAGGCAGGCAGGCAGGCAGGCAGGCAAGCAGGCAGGCAGTCAAGCTGGCAGGCAGGCAGGCGGGCAGACAACAATACACACAAGACAGAAAAATGTCTTCGTTTTTTTCCCATCACAGATATTAGACTATATTACAGATGTGGTCATTATGCATGCGTATCACATGCTGTTGTCTATAATAATCATAACTTGCGTCAGACATACCAATAATTAACCCTAAAGTACGGTAATTTGAACGGATAGTTTTGTGGGTCACGAGGCGCCGCTGGGGAAGGTTATACCAGTGCAGGGCGATCGTCTTGAGGAACAACAGGTAGTGTGCACTAAAGATGAGCGATTCTAAATAATTATTCAATGCCTTCAGTCAGCAAAGTTTGAAATTCTTCTCAAATTCTGACAGATCCTAGTTATAGCTAATGGACATAGCGTCAATCATAACGATCATGTAAAGGGCAGTTAAGCCTAAAATACAGTAATTTACATACCGCCAGTTGTTTTGCAGGTGGAACCAACGCTCTTATAGCCGAAGTGGTGTGCCATACTTGAGCCACTGGGGCCAAGGCAATAAAATGTTTTATATGAGAGGCCAGTTCAGCATCTTCTCCAAACTGAACGAATCCAAGGGTAGTTCCTTGTGAATGTCCTACATAATAGACTTGGTCAGTTCCCGTTTTGGATATGATGTACTTGATCATGGCTGGGAGGTCATACTTGGCCATGTCATCCCAGCTGCCAAAAAACAAACGTCATCAGTGTTTA
This sequence comes from Ellobium chinense, assembly GCA_033807755.1. Taxonomy (NCBI): domain Eukaryota; kingdom Metazoa; phylum Mollusca; class Gastropoda; order Ellobiida; family Ellobiidae; genus Ellobium; species Ellobium chinense. Next base: position 1,699,205 of record JAWQUT010000072.1, read on the forward strand.
CAGACTTAAAGTTCTATGTCTACTTGCCAAAATCCTGGGAAACCCCATGTCTGAGTATATTATAAGGTATCCACTTATTTTTAGCAAAAAAGTGTACAAATTTCATAAAGAATTAAGTCATTTCACCTTTGTGCGGGCCATAGTACACACCGCTGGCGAGCTATATTGTGGCCGCCCTTCAGTGGTTGGATACCCTTATGAAAACAGTCATTCTTAATAAACTTGGAGTCTTGGAAAACTTACCTGAAATGCCAGAACTCCTCATGGGCTGGGTCGAGTGTGGTGTGATTGGTAGAGTAAATATTTCCCCGACTGTTGCCCAGCCAGACATCGGCCCCGGCATCAGCCAAGATGTAGGCCAGACTCTCGTTTACAAGGTTGGTCAGAAAGTTGGTGCAGCTGCCCATCAAGCCATGCTGGAGTATTACCACTGGCTTCGGACCTAATCAGAAGATGCAGAAAACAGCAGGGGCGTGGAAAAAGGAATATTTAGATGCCATCCACAATATCATAACAGTATGCTCCTTTCCCGCTGAGCCCCATTTTAGTGTCGGTAGGTAGCGTTTCAAAAGTGCAGGCACAATGACACTCACTGCAGCTTTAGAAAGTAATAGCCACTCCGTTATTTCATCTGGCAGATTTCAGATTCTCGGGTCTCAAAGGCACTAATTTCACAATGCCACACTAACAATTCGCAACTAAAATCTGGCGGCGGAGAGAAAAACAGTTACTGTTAGGTAAGGGCAATGGACACTTCAAGCGGTTCGTATCGGGAGCAATACGACACCTTGCACACGGCATATTTTGTTCTTGATTTTTTTTTTTAATATAAAGAAGCTGCCAAAGTATTCACGTGACTGGCATTACTCTGTGACTGCTGAAACACACATTATGATATGACAAGGAATATTTATGAGCAAGCACAAACCCCTCCAACTAATGGCGTGTTCATAAAGAGTTCATAAAACAGAACTTTTCGCCCAGTGCATCGTTTGAGGATTACCGTTCTTTGCACTGGAGGAGAACAGCCTATTTCCTAAGAATACGAGTCCGACAGACACAAAGTCAGTGTCCATTTGTAAATCTACCACCACTACCACCAACAATAGCAACAAAACACACTTACCTTGAGAGCGACTCTCGTTGCGACCGTGAGGTATGCGGATGGTGTTCAGGATGTAGCCGTCCTCTGTTGTTATGTAGTGTTCCTCGTATGGAAAGCCTTTACTCACTATCAGCTCTTCCTACAACGACACCATTTATGTAGAATACTTGATGAATGGACAGGGAAGTTGGGGCTTGCAACTGGACATTGGCATGTCATTCTCAGAATCGTAAAATAGGCCCTTCAGTAAACTTAGCAAAGTGACTATTTAGTACTACATACTGATAAATGTTTGGGCATGGGGTGTGTCTTTCGGGCGGCAGCGTGGTCGCTGCATTGCGGCGACCAACAATGATTTTTTGTGTTTGATTTGTATTTACATGTATGATGTGTACTGTTTTACTGGTCATGGTGTGTATTATGAATGAAATGTATAACAATGTATGGCATTGTACACCAAGTACTCTACGGGGTAACAAAACTCCTATAATTCTTGTGGTTTTTTTTTTTGAGAAGTGTCAATTTAGCTAAAAATCCTGTGGGCTTGCTGTGCTTTATTAAGTTTGGCTCTTGAGGGACACAAGGACTCGCAAAACAGTATGAGACAGATTGGTCAATGAATGCTTAGGTCCAGGAGGTAGCTCCAAATCTTATATAGCTCATACATTAAAATACAAAAAAAAAAATGTTATTTTGAGATTTGTTTCTATGAAGTACAACATCCGAAACGACAGGATGAGATTACGATTAGAGACAGGATGTCACAAAAGAAGGCGAACCCTTCTTTCTTATTATTAAATTAAAAGTTTTCTAAAGATAATCATTCTTGTTTTCACACAGTATAGCTGAGGCAATGATAAAGACATCCTTAACATTTCATCGAATTCCACAAAGTCTGCACATCATGATACACAATCAACTTTGACAGGCATGTTTCAAAAACTGTTCTTCAGATTTGCGCTCTGCTTTTATGGTTAAAACAAAATCGAGGTGGATTAACCTTGAGTAGCATTTTTCAGCGGATTTTGGGGATTGTTTCTTCTCCCTAACTCATCCAGACTTGTCAATTCTTTATTAATTTTAAAACGCCCTGGATTCTGAAGTTCAGGTAAAAAGGGTAAAAACAGAGAACTAGAGCTATCAAAAACCACATTCTTTCGTTGGCCCAACCGGCTCGTTCTGGAAGGGCAGTCACAGGAACGTGAAAATTTTCAGCTTAGTTGTTAAGAAAAAAAACAAACCCTGAAGAATGCGGATGTAAGTAAGTTCAAAAAAGAATGTAAGTTCATGGAGTGAACAAAACAATCAGCTCCTCTCCTCTTTCTGTTTGCCCAAATATATACACAATCGCATTATTGCTTAAGCGATTTCTAACATGTCTCTTTTGGCGCAGCAGAATATCTGTCTCTGTGGATCATGTGATTTGATAGTAAATTTCTGGAACAAATATTTTACATTGAATGGCTGTGTTGCTTTCTTCTATTAAAGTTTTTTTCTCAAATATATGAAGCAGTGTAAGCATCGCTTATTTTAAGACCCGTTGCTCAGTTTAGAGCTGCATCAAAATATTGAAATTTATCATGATCGTGCTCTATATCATAATGTTTGTTTTAAAAAAAATTGAAATATACACTCATAGATAGGGTTAGGAAAGAGAAAGCACTTCTGGAAAATCCTTAGATCCTAGACATTATTTAAGGACTTCTCGGGGATACAATCTCTTTACTAATCCCGGCGTTAACCAAGATACGCCTTGGAGTCCAAAGGCGTGCCCCGTCTTTTTATATCATTGACGTTGTTCGCCAAGTTCGGATTCTCACCGCGTCCATGTTAACCTCTGGGTCAAGCCTGTCAAGCCCAAGGTCAGCCACTAGCTGTGCCAGTTCCTCTATCTCCTCCCGAGATTTGAACGTCAGTGGACTTCCAGGCGGGAATGAATTCAGCAGTAAGTTGTCTGAAGGCGATGAGCCTAACTTTGTGTGCTTCGTAGAAGACAAGTTCGACATAGAGCGCTCCAGTGCGGATCTCAGCAATGCTGATGCAGAATTGGACAAGATTAACCGCAGTTTCGTTTGCGAAGTCATGAAGCGAATTGCCTCAGATGAAGGCTGTGTTCCAGGTAGCAGGGTCAAAGCCACCAAGACAAAGCACAATTCCATCATAGCTGACGGCTGGCTCTATCTGATGAAAAAAAAAGCGACCTGCATAAAATGGAGAGGGCGGAAACTACAGCTCGAGCCTCAGGGCATCACTTTCCACCAAAGAACAAAAGCCTTGTCTGATTAGATCAGTATTTTTTTTCTTTATTTTTAATGATAGGAAGCTGAATAGATTGTAGAAAACCATCAACATTATTTTGTTTATATTGGTTATGTGCATCGAAAAGTAAGCAAGTAAAAAATTCTCTTGCAGATCTCCAATACCCTGTAAGTATGCAGGAGTGGTAAACTTTTCACTCCAGAATGAGGAACCCAACGCATTGAAGAATGATAAACATTATTAACTACCTTCCACCCGAACTCTATGTGAAACCATCGAAGCTCTGTTTGGTAGAAACAAAAATGGCATGTATCTACCAAATCCGTAATTAAGTCATCCATCTAGAAGTATGAAACGAAATATATTCACTGTACTTATGTCTTGTAGGTTTCTGTGTCATGACTTTTTTTCTTTTGTAATCTGCGAAAGTGTGAGAACACTTTTGTATTTCTCTTCAAGTGTCATGCCTTATGCTTTCTTTACATTGGAGCAGGTCAGCTAAAGACAGCAACTGAAGTTGTCAGCAACTGACAACAACAACAAATATATCCGTAATCGCCATGCGCAATATGTGTACTTGAAGATCAAATGTATGAGGAATTTTGTTGTAGGCCATTAGATAGCTAGCTCGTGGAAATCTGACCTTCTTCTTTATTTGGAGGTCCTAAAGAGGGAAGAAGTTAATCTCGAGTTTGATGTAAGGTTTTATGACCAACATACGGGGCAAGATCTACCGAAAAATGTGTATTAGACTAGAGAAGTTTCGGCTCTGTGGCACGGAGGTGATTATTTTGTGTGCGAGATTTTATCGTTCCATTGGCTTGAAACTACATGTCAAAACGATATTGATCTGAGCTGTCCGAAGAGAAGGGTGAGATCGAGACCGAATTCCGACGCAGGTAGAGGGAGATAATTTGATACTGAGAATTTTATGAATAATGTTCCTTGGACAAAGATATGGGTCACTAAAGAGAAACCATACACGGTTAAATATATTTCTTTCAGTTCCTTAATGAAAAAAAACAAAAAACAGCAGCAGCAAGTAAATTTACCATTTTACCATGACTTCATCTAACGGTCTGTAATTCTTGAGAGACCGTCAGATTTTAACGGCTCGCTTCAAAGCAGAGCTGAAAAATGCAATGGTCGCACAAAGGCCGCATCAAAACAACCATTAAAATTACATGCTGCATTTTGCACTTCTCCTGTGTTTGCTATAAAATCAGAAAGAATGAGTATCACAAACAACAAATAATACTTGTACCTACATAACAGAGAAACAGTTCTAACACTGAAGTCCACTTTTTGTCACAGAATCATTATGGAAAAAGAAAACAGTTAAAACGTACCTTAACCACTGCGAAGTCTCAATGAATCTGTTCTCTAACGACCACAGATCAACATAATACCCACCACTAATATGTAAGTATTAAATAAACAATAATTTATGACTTTTATGTTTACCTGGTGATAGTCTAAACAAATCAACATCAGAAAAGCATTCCAAAACAAAGGCCCATGATGGTAATAACGGGACAGGGCTAAATGCCTATCTTATGGTCAAGCATTTCCAATTTACGAGGTTCGTTACACAAATAATCTCGTCCCATCTCACATTGTCTATCGCCGCGGGCTATGACTGAGACGATCTCGTGTCTCATTATACAGTATAATACAGCAAGATACCTCGAACTGGATAGTACAGGTCCTACCTAAAGGCTTACATTTTTTTTACAGAGTCAGGTGGGGGGTCCTATACATGGTACGCTGCTCGTCTAGTCAGGTCAGAACAAAATGTCCCAAAATCAAAAAAAAAGCGAACTCTGTGAAGACATTAAATTGTGTTTTTCGGTTTCAGTCATGCAATTTTTCTTTTAAGAATACCAGTTATTATTTGGACGTGGAATGGGTATACTGTTAATTCGTCTAGCTGCGTCAAGGTGTCTACTTCAACAGCATTATTTTGTTACACTAGCTCTGGCCTCTTCCTATCTCCTTCTCTCCTCCAGTCACATTGTAGAGGCTTTCTCTCTTTGTGTATGTGTGTGTGTATGTATGTGCGTGTGTGTTTATGTCCGAGGGTGGGGCGAGGGGGGAAATGGGAGTCCATATAGCTATGAGCCGACATTGAGTCTTTTGATCTGGATTTGATACGCTTGATTCAGGCGGGCTCGTTCAGTCATAGACCACCAAACTGCATTATCTATCTCTTCGATGACTTCTTTCCACTCCACTCCATCTGATATTACCCCAATCAACTCCACTCTATTCTAATTTGCTCCGCTCCACTCCAATCTAGTTGATCCACCCCATTCCGTGTGATTCCTCTCTAGTCCACTCCCCTCCACTTCCAATCCAGTTTACTGAATTCCACTTCATCAGTCCACCCTATTCTACTCCATTCTACCCGGCTCCCATTCCACTCACTACTCATTATGCCTAGAAACTTTGCAAATCATTATTTTACTGTCCCTCCGAACGTTACGAGAAAGAAAATTAGTATATAAAAGTCAATACATGTGTTTGAAATACTGTATAAAAGAAAATCCCAGGCAGTGTCCACGGCTTTCTGTAGGCAGTAATGACCTTACGCCGTGTCTCCATGGCCTGTATTAATTATGAACTACGCCTATGAAATCATGACAGGACACTGACTTGGGCGTGGGTCACAGCCGGTTCATTTAATGCTCATGACATTATTTAGGTCCTAATGTCGTCCACGTTAACATACAAGGCCGTAGGCTTCTCTTTCAGTCACGACGAATACGATCTTTTAACATGGACGTAATGATAGGTATCATCATCATATTCCTGCATAACAGAGCTGACCAGGAGATGCTTTAGTGTAACGCCCCTGCATTTCATTAGTGACGCCACCAGGTCACCACATCCATGAAACTTGACATGCCACAGTATGCCCACGGTATCAAGCTGGGCGATACCCCCCTTTTTTTTTCAGAATTATTTTCAAGGCGTTACAGATATTAAATGAAAAACATAATTTTAATTTGTCCCTGTAAATTACCTGAATAACGAAAAAATAATTGTATTCAGTAGAGCACGGATAATGGATAATGCGCGCACCTGAGGACCGACCAAAAGTGTACTTACAGAAATTCGTAATACCGTCCATACAAATACCCATACAGAAGAATAATCGTGACCAAAAATACTGGACTCAATATCCGTTTTAACGTACTAAGCGGTCCATACATGTATTAAGTGTGCTCCACTGTATATAACTGGTTCTGGTTTTAAATACAGCATTCTGAAACGAAAGTTGGTTGGTCATCATCTCTCCGTTCGTGCGTTTCGATGAATTGCCACGGATTGTCAGATTCAGTGTCAGGTATCTCTCCATGCTCCGTATTATAAATTCACTGCTCGGGCATGGCAATATCATTCCAAGAACAGGTGCCATTGTTGCTAATGTTCTACCTTGTTAATATTGTTTCGTGCAGATCGTAAGAAGGTCATTATAAATGAAAACATGTATGCAGCCTAATCGAAGCAGTGCGTAACAATAACAGCATAACAAAACTGACTGACATAATTTAACAAAAATATATGCAGTCTAATTAGCTTCCAAACAGGTGTATATGTATATAAAACTGTGAATTCTATAATTTTCTATCTGTCAGGCACTTATTCTGTCTGTTATGCACTAGCTAGCTCAATAAATACAATACTGAAATAAATTTTGTATACTTCTCGACTCGAAAACACGAACACACCCATAAGCCTACATTACCCCTCACCCCTAAAATTTGGAAAAAAAGGAGTAGGATTTGAAAGGACGCACATTCCTTGCCTCTATCGATTTGCCAAAGGGAGAGAAGCGCAATGCAAGCACTGTGTGAGCTCAGCCTCTCTTTGCTCTTCCTCCCTAGTTCCCGTTTGAGGAAATAATCGATCGACGCCAGCACCGTCATTGATTACCGTGGCTTATGTCGGCATCGCAGGTTTTGCTACGGATGAAGCAAGGCAATATTTCCGTGTGAAAATGAAAACGGTTCCAGAATGGCGCCGTTTCTCTGTGAATCCTCCTGCAGTTGTTCTGATCCCATGTGTGATAGTGTTGGCTGTTATCCTGCCTCTAAGTTCTGCTAACACCCAGCAGATAGTCGAGACCAAACTTACCTACTGTTCCTTCTTCGCCAACAGAGCTCCGAAAATCCAGCTGGGACTGAAAAACTGCACCTGGTTCAAGGAGAACAGCTGTTGTCGTCAGGAGGAGATTGATGCCATCTTTCCCAGAGTGAAACCCCTCCGAGGAGCCTCCCCTGCCTGTCAGCGATACACTAACTACTTGATGTGTTATGTATGTGCTCCTTACCAGAACACATTCTATCTGATGGAGAGATTGACGGTGTGTGAGGAGTTCTGTGACAAATGGTACGACGCCTGCCAAACAGCCATTCTCAAAGGCTCAGTCATCAAGGACTTATACACCAACGGTTCAGAGTACTGTGATAGTCGGAGATTCAAAGTCCAGCCGGCCCAACGAGGCAACTGCTTCTTCTTTGACGCTAAACAGGACAAAAGTGCGGCTTCCACTGTTACATCGACACAGAGTGTCTGGATTTATCTTGGATCACTTGTGACAATCTTGACATTCAAGACAATTTTTGCTAAAAGTCTGACTTATTGTGAGTGGTATTTGTGATCAGCTCAGCAACATTAAAGGTTTATAAAAATGTTCAAAAGCAAATAAAAACTATCATATACAGTATAACACAATGATTCTAGAAAAGAAATACAATGAAGCCTTGATGATAAGTCAAAGTGCAAGAAGAAGAGCACATATATTATCAAGATCAGGTCCACCTGAATGAAGAAAGGACAGAATAGTAAATGAATCTGGGAATGCAAAATTCGTACTTTATATTGTACTACATGCATTACACGAATTAATTAATACTTTACTTTCCCTTTCCAGTGTCCATCTGAGCTTGAGTTCTTTGGTGGCGTATGTGTACTCAGTAAAGTAAGTCCACTGTAATTTCAGTAGGATTTTTTATTACACTTGTGAAAGATCACCTATGATCCATTTGTTGAAATTAGTAACCACAGTAAGTCAAATTTGGACTGGAACTTTGCAGTTTCTGAAATTCTGCATAAAATTCAGGCTCGCTGGTGATCTGTCTGTGTCCACTTACAAAGAAATGAATAAAAAGGTAGCAGTACTGTTTTACAGGATATCGTAGAACCTTGACAAAAAGTATGCCTTGGTGCATAGAGAAAGCATATGGTCCATCTGAATATTGAAACGGAAGTATAATAATGATTCCATGCATGTGAAATTCATACTTGGTAAAGATGTAGACTTATTAAGTGGCTGAACTTAACATCAAGCTTCTGTTGTTGTTAACATGTTGCACTGCACCCTCTGTAGAAAGTCTTGAAAATAAGGCATACCTAATTATTACTAAGCTAAGAAGTTTTGAGGTTACTCTGATCTCTGATTCAAAACCACTGACATGTTCCCTTCTGAGTGCAACAGGAGTTCAAGAGGTCCTCCTAATCATGCCTTTTTGCACTATCCTAACATATCATTTTTCTGTAAAAACAAATCCTGTCACATAAAAGCAGCACGCTGGCTTGATCTGTTTAATTCTATTTACACAGAATTTCGTCACAACTACACAGCCACTTTATAGCTTGGTGGATATCCAACACATGGTGGCTTGGGAAGACTTCTGAAAAGAATGAAACGCAAATGTGGCTGCTTAATTAATCGCATCCTCCACCAAATCACCAGTATTTGCCTGGCTTCTGTGGAACTACAATTTAGCAGAATGGTCTGTACTAACAGTCCCCTCTGTTTACACTGATTATTACATGCATAGAATGTACATATTGTTGTCATTTCAGGTTTCACTTTCTCAATCTAAATCAAAATAGCAGACTATATACTTAACCTGTTAATTCATGAAAAGTCTGTTGCTTTATTTCCCTTTATCCCTTGGTATATAATTATGTATTCCTATATAGAGTATACAGTGTTCATGAACTAGTCATCCTTAGGCCAGTCAAAATGAGGCATAAGTTCCATATTGACTTCCATGAATATCAAGATATTGGTATAACAAAAAAAAAAAAAGCTTATTTTATGGACTTTCATTAAGTGAAAATAATTAAATAGAACAGTTCTGGCCTAACAGGGAGTTACCTTTCTACAATGGTGACAAGTTGAGACAACTGTGATTAAAAAGAACATTTAACATTATATACTGCATATCACATATTCTACCTCACAAAAGCTAAAAAAATCATCCACAAGTTCTTTCGATTCACCCATCGAATTATATTCTCTATCAGCAATGATTACAATGTACTATGTCTTTAATTTCAGCAACCAACAAAAATTTTCTTTTTAGAGGTTCCAGATTATCTTCTGAGCCAGATACTTCAGTTCCTTGTCTAGTGATATGCCTCATTTTAACTGGTTGTATAGCCTACATAGCAATAATGTAAATGAGCAATTCTCAAAAGTTCATCCATTAACAAAATACTTTTTTTTTGTTGTGATATTAGTCCTCACTTTGTAAATATTTGTTCTTATGTCTGTGAATTAATCTCCAGTGAACATAATAACTGATAATTATATTGTCATAATAAAATTACATTAGATAATGAAAGTGAAACTACAGTATCTTTATTTCAGAAGGCATGTTTCTTAATATTCCAAATTTAATATTTTGTCACTTCCTTTCTCTTTTGATCTACATTACAAAATATTCCATTTATGAGATATCGTCCATCAATTTTCCATCATTTTAAATTAGTCTGAAATCTGGTGAAAGAAATGTTGCTTCAGCTGATTAAAAATATCGTATTTATCCTTTAAAACTAAAATCATTTCCCTAGGTAATTCAATCATTTTGCAGGTATAGAAAATACACATAATTTACTTGGATTAGACTATATGTTTTTGTGTTCCAAAGTCCATAATTTGAATACGGAGGGACCTTTTAAGAACTGCTCATTGTATTTTGTAAATAGTGACTGAGTGTGAGAGAATTGAAAGAATAACAGATGGTAGGAATACAGATATGTAAGAATCAGTTGTGCCATACTGAATGAGAAAGAATGTCAAATAAGAAAGAAAGCATGAGAGAGTGATAGTAATGAGATATTGAAAGACGTGAGACAGTGACACATTTATGACTGATTGGACTAATGATGGCAAAATATGGCCAAAAACTGCAAGATGGAGCCCAGAGAAAGAAAGTGAAAGGGGAGACAGAGCAAAAGAGACAAAGAAAGAAATGTAAGGAATGAAAGATATTTTTGTTTATGAAATGAAATCACAACATTTTTAGTATTGTACTTTTATTGAACAACGAATGAAAGTGTGTGATTATAGAGCACTAGTCTGTTTAATTAATAAAGTCAAGTTACCTGTTTAGATAATCCATGTCATTCTTATTCACAGAACTGTGCATAGTGATGTGTTGTCGAGATACACCTTAACATCTCCTGCTCAAACATGTTGCATCCTAGAAATGTCATCAACTTATCTATGGTTTTAAGTGAACATGACACATATAAGCAGTGTCTTCTGCAGGCCATTTAAGCTGGAGGAAAATTCCCCCTCTTGCCACAAATTTGGAGAGATTTTAGGTTTTTCCAAAGTAATGCAAACTTTGGAGTGTAGGAAAGAAGTGGAAACTGGCATACATTCAATGTATTTTGTGGGGGGATTCTGAAATTCATAGGATGAGCTGCACGAGCTGGAGAAAACACTGTATAAGAGATACTGTGGAACTCAGGAACAACTGAGCGATTGAGACTTTCAAAATTTTACTGTTATTACCAAGCTCTATTATTCCTGAACCGGAGTATGAAAACAAATGAAACAACCTGAACTGTATTATGGTTTACATGTTCAGTGCATTTATACAGATTCTATATTAGTGATACTCCTTACAATTACTACTATGAAGCAAGTGATAACTCAGGTAGTGAGGCTATAAACGATCAACAAAATGATTTTCATCAATGCATCAGCTGCCAACCACCCTAATCATGCTAAAACGTGAGCCGGATTTTGCAACCTATGAGTCCCCCATTGAAAAATTTGTTTCAGTGACAACAAGCACATGACTGAGAATATGCATGATACAACCAGGTTCCCATTACAACCTCACCTGTTATAAATGGGGTCCAATGTATAAATGCAACAGAAAACCTGACCCCAGGAACCCTGAATTTAAAGAATCCATGTATATGTTCTGCTGCATGTAATCTATGACCTCATATTAGCACAACAGCGTCGCCACTTTATATTCACAAACTTTTCTGAACTTTCTGTTTTTATCCAAAGATGATCTAGCTCTAACATATCTATTAAAAAACGATAATTGTAAGAGTCCCCCATTGAAAAATTTGTTTCAGTGTCAACAAGCACATGACTGAGAATATGCCTGATACAACCAGGTTCCCATTACAACCTCACCTGTTATAAATGGGGTCCAATGTAAAAATGCAACAGAAAACCTGACCCCAGGAACCCTGAATTTAAAGAATCCATGTATATGTTCCGCTGCATGTAATCTATGACCTCATATTAGCACAACAGCGTCGCCACTTTATATTCACAAACTTTTCTGAACTTTCTGTTTTTATCCAAAGATGATCTAGCTCTAACATATCTATTAAAAAACGATAATTGTAGGAGGTTAATATGTAAACATGTTGTACCTGCAGAAACAAGTAACTGTAAGACACAGAAAGGGTAGCTCACAAACAAACATAAAGCAAAATAGGCTTAAAGAGAATACAAGTATCTTTGATTAAAATATTTCTCTACACACTGTTCCTCAGACTGAAGGTCAACATTCCCTCTGATAGGAATTCCCTGAGGAACAGTGTCTTTGGCACAATGAATGGGAGGCACAGTTACTCTGCTAAGGCATAGATACATTGATGATACAAACTAAATTAAAATGCTACAGGAAAATACTGAAAGTCCCTTGAACAGCCAAACAAAAAGAACAAACAAGTCTATCCTTGTCGAACTCAAAATGAATGAACACAGGCTGGTGAACAATATAAAGAAAAGAAGCTTAAAACCAAATCATTCAGACTTCAGTACTGGAACTGGATAAGCTATTGGCAACATTGTTGGCCTTCTCAATGGCCGCATCATAATTCCTTCTCAGACTTTTCAGATAAACCCTCAGAGACTCCTCATCCATTCTGGAGTTTTTGGCGACTTGGATCAATCGTGTAGCTAGATCAAATACAGCATGTTGCTTCATCAGGTCTGGGTCACAACTCTGGTTTCTCTGAAAACGATTAATGGTGAGGGGAATTAGAAAAGCCTCTTGCTGAAGCATACCTTGCCATCTGTGCAAGCATGAAACATAGAAAACACAAGTAGCTTGCAGAACATTCAGCAGAACTCTGTTAACACAAACCTGAAGGGACCGGCCAAATTGTTGCAGGTTAAACAAGTTTTGTGATATCTTTTTAATGTAGTATCAAGGGAAAATATCAAATGGCATTGTTTCTAGGGCATGGCTTTGACAACCTTGACTGCTTATAGCATTTCTTGCTGTCGTGTATCAGTATACATTCTGTTCACCTTTGACTGATGCAATTATCACCATACGCCTGACCTAATTTTCATGCGCCAGACCACCGATGGACAAGGCAGGAAAACTGCTGAGGCAATGGCTTGTTTTTTACTCTCTACATCACTTTTTCCTGCCCTTTCCAGTGCATCACCAAATGCGATGTCAAAGGATCTCTGAAACTTATTATTGGGTTAATGAAAAATTTTACTATAAATAAAGAGGGCCTTTGGATGGGGATTTTCTTTTCCACCAGGTTAATTGAGATTTAACTGGCATGTTAAATGAGTTCTACTGTATAGACTGTCAAATGTCTTGGGTGTAACACAGTGCTCTCTCTCTATTTGGTGTCCCTAAAGCATATTATACAACATAATTAAAATGTGACAGTGCAACAATCTTTGATTCAGTGCAATTAGAACAGTTATGAGGAATTGGAGGGTGAGTAGTGGGATGAGTATTAGCCATGTAGAGGTGGTTACAAGAGCAGAAAGATACGGAATGTAGAGCCTGATATAGCTGCTTTCAGAGTGTTTTTATGATCTTCTTTGTCATCATGTGAATTGCAAAAGACTGGGAAAATCGTGAAGGTAATTAGCGACGGTATGGTAAATAGAGGGAACAGAGCATAATGATTTCAACAGAACACCAGGCTCAATTCGAGAGATCCATAATCATGAGATAAATATGAGTTGATGTCTTGCAACTCTTTCAGTAGATGGCTGATCAGTAATCTTCAAAATGCAATTCAAAACTTTTCCATAGTTGTTGTCTCCCTGCTGAAGGGAAGTAATCATAAAAATTGCCTCTTACAAATTCAACAATCTATTATTATAGTATATCATCAATAGAAATAATGTCAGTAGCTATCACAGGAACATCATGCTGATTTCTTGAGCTCCTGATCTGCAGCATTTTGATTCTGAAATGAGTTGTGGTGAAGAATCACAAATGGAAAAGTCATTGTGGTGCTCACCTACCTGCCTCTGCCTCTCAATTTTTGTGGCTATCTGTTTAGCATCTGTGATGACACTTTTTGGCATTGTTGACAACTCAGCCAGATGAAGCCCTGACATTCAAGATAGGATAGACAAGGACAATAATTTTATTATAATGCAAAGAATGAATCTCGACCATACATTTCAAGTGTTCAGATGCTAATAGGTAATTCCTGAAGAATGCCGCATCAGTTATGCAATTTGCTGAAAAGTTCTGACATTACAGTGATCAGTTTGGCTGTTTCCAACAGGAGTTAATTTGTATTTCAAATTGGCTGCTGTAGAGTATAAAATTTCCAGAAATTAACATAACTGACGTGGCTTCTGTTAAAAGTTTCCTCATGCCAAAGGGACAGACCCATACATACTCTGCCCTTTCACTCCAAGAGACCTCTGAGAGTTCACAGGCTAACAGTGCTGGTCTGATGTTTAATGACCTCTTTTCTTGTCTTCCCACTTAGCACTGTTATTCTGGAGCTGCCCTTCTTCACTCGGAGTTCCTTGATCCCAAAAAATGACTTCCCCTTTTCTGTCCTTAGCGATCTTTCCAACGCCTTTTCCACCTGAATGAACTGCTACTGACAATAACACACTTCACAAGCATTGATACAAAATGTACATCCAAGAGGAAGTCCACCATCACTACTGTACAGAAACAAAATCACAATCAGATTCAATTTACTTGTTCAAACCATTGCTGCCCCTACATTTATCATTCAGAAACTTTATGGTGCACAACTTAGAAAGACATAAAAGTTCTAATTTTATTTCTATCACAGGCATTCACACCTTAAGTCATATCGTCATGCAGTGCATAACACTATCAGATATTGTCTACCACAAGTGCCAATGCCAAAAACAAAATCACAAAAACCACTCATCTACCCATATAGTGTAGAGAAGAACATCAAAGAACATAGCACTATTTCCTTGTTACAACCTTGGACGTTTATGAAAATTAGAAAATACTTGTGAGGTTTTAACAAAAATGGTAATGACCGTGTGATTCTTCCTTACTGATGGTTGCATTCATGGTCTTTGAAAAGTTATAATTAAAGAGGATTATATGTGAATATCAAGTGACTCATGTACAAAAATAGATCTATATTAAAAAATGCTTACAATGAAACCCATGGAAACTAACTGTTTCACATAACAAATTTTCTGCATTATCCTTTGCACTGATATATCCAAATATCTCTATGGGATATGCAAATGTTTTAAAACAGTGTTAACTCTGAACAAAAGGTTCACCGATAAAAATTCTTGAATGTTATCTGCTTCCTGAATAATTTTGCAAATTAAATGACTTCAATGCTCTGAAGTGAAATGTGATTTACAGCACACTTGTATCATACTGACCATAATGTGTTTCTGGGGTCACACCACGAGACAAGACATGGGTATAGGAGATTTTCTCACAGTTAGCTTCACCACTGAATGTTCTTTGGACTTCAAAGAAGTAGCTGCAGGCAAAAAGACATATGGCCATTATTAAACAAGATGACTAAAGCAAAACCTTACTAATGAGTCCTTCACAAACAAGAAAGTACAGTGATCTCAGAATAAAAGCACACAGCCTAGGGGCAACTAATGCATTCTCAATGGAATTAGTTTTTCCGGTTACATGTCTTTTTCCCAGTTATACATGTATAAAGAACTTCTTCATTCATGAATGGGTGCAAAACTAATGTTATGCACATTTGCTCCAATATACATGGTTCAAATCCAGTGTCAGGATACATACAATCTTATGCATAAATATAAAACAGTAAAATCATGTCCACTTACTTAGCTACATTTGGATAGTTCTTGCTCAGTTCTGTCAGTTGCTTGAAGTGGGTCACAAAGAAGGTGTATGCCTTAGGAAGAAATTCAAACTATGATTGGTTGTACTTTAGAACTAGCTCAAATTCAGTTTCTGCTAAGCAGAATGTTGTCCATGCCAGTGGTGCAAAACCTTGTCAAATATTGAACAGAAAGACAGATATTATGTCTCAAGGCTAAGATAGCCATTGGGTTATGATAGTAGACAGCTCTTCCTGTTTACAGAAAAGGCAGTATATGCCAAAATCACAACTCTACTTGGCAGTATCTGCCAAAATCACAACTTTACTTGAGTGAAAAAACTCAAGTACAATGGCTTAATTTGGTCTTTGTCTATAAAACAACACAGCTATATTCAAGTCACTAGCCAGGTCTGTTCCAGAAATAGGGAATGAGGAACCATTGATGTACAACGTGGTCCAGCATTCACAGCCCAAGGACTGGTCATTTTATCAGTTTTGCTGTATTTGTAGCAAAGACAAACAAATCAACAAGTTTAACAAGTATATAAACCATGCCCAGATTGTACTAAAACTTTACATGTGCAAAGAATTTCACCATCTTACTGCCGATGATCTAATTACCTTGGTCTTCAAAAGATGTTCTGAAATTGCCCAACATATGCCTACTCCTTCCTCTGCACTGGTCCCTGAAATGACAAAATTGCTTATTAAACCCTTTGAGCCTTATGCCCTGGTTTACCAGGATAACTGTCTTCTCCTTCCTTTGTTCCCTAATGATGCCAACATTTATCTCTGAGAATTATAATAGAATAATTATAAAAATAACATGAGTATGGATACCAATACTTGCTCAAGCATTTCAGTTTGTTTGTCCCTGTTACCCAGGAACTTTATCAACTCCTTTGTGTAACTGGGTGGTGAGGCAAATAGCATTCATTCTTTATTATTAAGAGGGAGGAATGTGAGCTCATCTGATGATTTTATTTTTCAGTTACTGAATTATATACGGAAGTGTGTCACTAGGGATTTTACCAAATTACTATGAAGGACCAATTTTGAGAATAGCCAAAAAAAACCTACACTAGAAAATTTCATGCCCCTACTGGGAATCGAACCCAGGGTCTCCCAGCTTCCAAGTTTGAACGTGCTACCACTACAACACAGGGACACTAATTTCACAGCAAGTTAATTCTTAAATACCTACTGCCTGAATCAGCCCCTAACCTTCACATGTGAGCCTAGTGTTCATCCATGACCCTGACACATTTCCCGACTGCTCACATTAGGACACATACAATAATGTTGTAATTCAAGGTGCCGATCAATAACATGTTGACAATTTTCTTTCACTACCTATGACCAGGTGCCCATTTTACAGAAGGATGGACTGAATGAAATGCTTTCCCAAAGGCACTTGTAACATGACCATGGCAGGAATCGACAAAGGGAAGTCAATCTGAAATCTTAAGCTTTCTGATCATGATTCTTCATTGGACTGGGTCATAGAAAATTTGCCATAATCTATGCTATGTCAGGATTTATGCTTTATCTCACTCTATGTTAGCTCTATCCATAACGCTATGGAAACTATATGTGGCTGAAAAGTGCCTGTCTGCCCAGATATTTGGGTGAAGCTGCCCATGCCTGCCCTGCTCTGCTGCTCACCTCTGCCTAACTCATCTATGACGACGAGACTGTTGTTAGAGATGTTCTGAAGAATGTAGTTGGTTTCCTTCATCTGGAGATACAACAATACGTTCTAAAGAACTCTTGGGGAAGTTGTATTGTCTTTGGCATAAAGTAAGCTCAGCTGAACAAATACATATCAACAATCACAGTAACTCAGACAGAGCCTTATGCACAGTATAGAAAGAAAGCAAAAAAAGAGAGAGAGAGAGAGAGAGAAGGAGGGGCCGGGGCAGAATTATCTATTAACAATCAGGCTCAGTTGGATTCTAACATTTCAAGTTATCTTACTGGCACATCAGCAAATATACATCACCAATCTTTCAAAAAGGCGAAGAAGCCTGTTATTCCTAGGGCTAATAAACTGCCCTTATTGATCAAGGGTAATTGTGGATTAAAGACAAACAACAAAGATATTCCAACAGGTGCCCTCTAACAGATCAGCTAATGGCTGACAACCTCTCTCAGGGTTGTCACAGACTATGAAGTTTTTTTCCCCACATTTCTAGTAAAAATCATCATAGAACATCTTACTAGCATGTGAAAGTTTTGCAGCATTCCACAAATTTTCACTCAGATACATCTGATCAGTATTCAGTATGAACTCATTTGTGGATTCCAGGTATTCTTCAGACCTAGAAATGCCAGTGGCAACTTTTCACAAATTGTCCAGATTTTCCAGGCTACTCTGTAATCCAATGACTGCCAAACCTTGCTAATACCTCTAGAGTGAAAGTGGATGAATTGGATTCCATGTCATCATCAGTGCCGATCCGGCTGAAGATCTGACCTGTGAGGCGGAAAGATGCATACTGGGCAGGCACAAAGGATCCAATTTGAGCCATGATTTGTAACAGTGCAACCTGTCTCAGGTATGTGGACTTGCCTCCCTGTAAAAAAATGCAAACAATATCTACAAATAAATTAGCTAGAAGGCTGGGTATAGATAACTGGGGTTGCTACAGTACTTACTTTTTTTCATGACTTTTCCATAATTCCAGGTGGTCTACTATTTTCTTCCAAGATAATAATGTAATGACTTTTTATTGTGTAAAAATTTACCTGGCCATAAACAAGTTTTCACTCTGTTCGTTGCAGAGAAAAGCAATTAAGGCTAAATTATGAGCTACCACTTTTCTTGTTTTCCATGAAAGTTGGCCAGTTTTGCTGATCACAAGTACATATATTTCCCAGATCTGGAAATGATGACGGCAATTTTCTATTTTTCACATCTGTGGTAACTCCAACATCTGTTTTAAAGCAGTAAAATCATATGTAACAAAAATGATGGATTTTAGCAGAAAAAGCTTTCATTAATAATGATAAGAAAAAAGATTCTATAGATTGACAGTGGAATAATTGTCCTGTTTAATGAAACAATGACAACCAAAAAGAAAAAAAATCCAGAAAGTGAAGCGATTCAGTAGTAACAGTTCCTTAATAACTTACCATGTTGGGACCTGTGATAATCACAAAGTTGCTGTGCTCTGAGGCATACTGAAATAAGACCCACGGTCAGAATGAAAGGAAGAGGGTACACCAAGAAGACATTATCAATGCCATGGAAAAGAAATGCAAGAGGAATGAGGTGAAAATGGAAACTTCCATTAATATTGAAAGAATGGAGGTGACAGGCACCGAAAGAGGGAAAACAAGAAGAGAAAGGTAGAGAAGATCAGTGAGATGATAACTTAACAAAGAACGAATACTGTTGAAGATGGGGACTGAGCGAGTGTGGACATGCCTGTTATGCAATCATACCTGAATGTAAACAAACACAGCATTGTCAGGTTAGTGCTATAGTCAGATATCAGATGTTGATTACTGTCCCAAGCTGCTCATAGCAACACATGGGAGTAGCATGTACACGCAAACACACTTGCTAAGTAAATGCCACATATGATTTTAATGCTATTTCTAAATGTGATCTCCAAAAGTGGTTTGTTATTCAGTCTTTTACCATGAATTTATTTTTTTAACAGTTGAATGTCATTTTGATATATTCTCCAGTTACACTTCTGGGCACACCTTTGGATGGATATTTTTATGCTATAAAAAAACTGAACAAAGTTCCCCCTTTTCCCTCATTAAGCCAAGCTTACAGTGTCATTTGGAACCACAGTCTCTGAACTGATCTTCTGTAGGATTGGATGATAGCCTTGCTTAATGGCTAATGTGTCTGTGAACTCTGGGCAGACTGAAAAGTACAACATCCATGACTATAAATAACAAAAAAACGTCAAAAGCACTGAAAAAAAAGAGTGTTTACAATACTTGGAATTCTTCAGTCCCTCTCACTGTCAAACCCTCTCTAATACTTCCCCTCACATCATCACAATCTCTTGAAATATCTAACAACACTGTGAAGATAATTATAATAGGCTCACATGCCATCATCAAGCTGCACCATCAGTGGGCTGCTCCAGTAACCACTTTAGCATCTGGAAAAACTTGTCCCTCTATCATTTATTCTTTACGTTTACACTTTCCATCCAACACCTCTTTGTTGTTCAAATTGTTCTGAATCTTGCCCTAACTGCAATGCCTCCTCACTTTAATTTTCACACCTTTGGGCAACCATTAGACATGCGATTTATGCAGGATTTCAAGACAAAGACACTTTGAGTCTTTGCATTTCCAAAACACACGAAAAAAACACCATCTTTACATTTTTTTACACTCGCTTTGAAATGACAAGGACTGTTGATTATCAACTGTACATAACAGAATAAGTTTTAGTGGTTTGCAAATGATGTTAAGTGGAAAGTGTCAGATGAATGCTCACCATAAGATGAAACGGTAGCTGCATGTGCAAAGGCCAGCAACATATCTGTCATGGCTACAATATCAGCTAGCTGATACAGGCATCCAATATGTTCATGGATGTTTGCCAGCAAATCAGTAACAACCCTGGAAAAGAGTGTTCCAGAATGGATGTTGATACAAACACTAAGCAACCTCAAATATCAAAGGTATCACTGCGATCCTAATTAGTTTAGTGGTATCATTTACCAAAAAGTAAGACCTCATGGTATCCATATGGGCCACACAATTATCTTAGTTTATAATACTGTTTTACAGTGGAAGATCCTAAGCACCTCACTTGTCCAATTTATCATCAGCTTGGTCATCTTAGAAACTATAAGATTATTCCGTGTCATGTCATTAATGAAATATGCATCCACTTTACAGATACAACCTTACAAGCCGTATCTTATCAAAATCAGAAAGTGATATGAACAATCCAAAACATTTCCCTGGAAAAAGGCATGTTAACGTGCAACAATTACTTACACATTAGCCATGCGGTATATATCATCCAATGCAGCTTTCATTCTTTCTGTAAATTAGAAAAACACAGCAACAATCATAATTATCTGGCACACACAGAGAAGCTTCTGTTTCCATAAGAGATATCGGCAGAGATTATTTAGCCCTTCACACTTCAACCTCTTTAGCATTACAAGAGCTTGTTACATTTTCCTAATTGTGAAAAACAAATTAATCAAAAGTCAGTGCACGTTTGTACTAATAAAGAAATATTCTTTAATGTTAAGTAGTCTCTGAAAATGAAATGTATGCATTAATTTGTTATTTTATAAAACGATGGCACAATTTTGCCTAGAAAATTTTTCTTGAAAATATGCTCCCAAATTCAATCATAGGACAAACCATAGGCATGGTTGAAATCACAAATGTATCGAGCTTT
Organism: Ellobium chinense; assembly: GCA_033807755.1. NCBI lineage: Eukaryota > Metazoa > Mollusca > Gastropoda > Ellobiida > Ellobiidae > Ellobium > Ellobium chinense. Next base: position 1,720,333 of record JAWQUT010000072.1, read on the forward strand.
GTGATGGTGTTGTATCAATCAAGAATCAATATTTAATTATAAAACTGACATATAAATATGACTGCAAAGCTTACCATTCAATTGAAGCTGTTGAAAGCAGAAGTAAAATGAGGTCAAATATGAAAACATCCACATACTAAATGAATAAATGCATCAGTTAAGCAGTAAGTGCAAGCGCAGCTTTTCTGAGACGGTCTAGATCAACATGGTCCCAGATATTGGTTATATCAACTAATCTACCATATTTCCTCAAATTTGTTGCACCTTCCTCTTATTATCCTCTTCCCCTCCTCTAAACCCCTGGCCAACTTTCCCCTTCTTGCTTCCTTAAAAACATAATGTCTACTGTCTTTCAAAGTTCAAGGAGTAAAAAAGCCATACTGGCAATCATACTAAGCTCTTAGGTCAATATCATCGATATTACACCACTCCTGTAACCTCTTTTAACACCTGTTTGTCAATAACTTCACAGCAACTCAGACACTTTCTTGCGGCTCCATTAATTCAAAATCTTACACTGACATATACAGTCAACTCTGCTTAACTGCAGACCAGATAATCAAAATTTCCACAGAACAAAATGCTACATTTTTATATATGAAACTCACAGGATGATTATAATACCTTTCAATTGCAACTGTTTCATTGAGTTGCAATTAAGTGGGACTGACTGTATAAGACTGTGAATTATGGCATATCACCAACTCACAATGTCCATTGTTGTGAAGCTGAGAGTTCCTTTAAATTTAGTGACTTTGACAAACACAGCAGGCAGGTTATCTGGGTTCACCTCACGCCCCTTGTCACCTGCACCACTGGACATCTGGATGTGAAAGCCTCTCAGGCTGCTGTAGGCTGAGCGCAATGGAAGTCTGTGGGTCTCTGCAAGCTGCCTTATATAATCTGAAGGAAACAAAGCTAAACTTATCTCTGTGTCCTCATGACAGAGCAAGAACATGTGATATAGGAGGAAATTCTGAGGTTGTGAAGAAGCCAGTGGCAAACATTTTTATCTTTTAAAAACAAAGGCACATAAACAGACCATCATAATCTTGTACAGTAAGGATTTTCCTGTAAGCTAAAGCCATACAAGCTTAGCAAAAAATTCAGTGCTTGTCTTCAAACACCATACTTTAGATTTAGATAGAAGTGACACTTATCACAATCATAGAAATATTGCATATGACGTTAGAACTTCCTTGTATGGCATAGTGGAAGATAAATTCAAACCCCAAGGGATTACAGAAACAGTTCTGCCAAGTGCAGGCCTAGTTAAGGTGAGTGGTAGCCCACTTACTATCAACATCATCCACTAACTCTCGGTGTGTTCTCCTGGCCACATCAAGCAAACCTGAAACAATAACAGATGCTGAATGTATTGTCTGTATGTCATATTCCACAATTTAAGTCAAATGAAAAATTTCATTTTGTTCAGAACACTGGGCCCTTTTCTCATGACATTGTCTGAATTAGTGTAAGATCTCAAAATTTAAGCACATAACTTAGATATCTTCATGCCTAGAAAATGACTTTCATGTGGAATGTGACACTATACATCAACACCGCTGATATGCAACTAAATACAGCTCACAATCACTTGGGTAGGAAGGTCACCCGGCCAACATGAATATTCTGTGACATATTATAGATCGAGTTACTGAAACTTACAGGATAGATCATTAAACATAATGCAAACAGGACTCTCAATTCTTGAATGTCAATTTCAGCTATCATCCCTTCAAGTGAAATTAAACCAGATACTGAGATAGTAAGTGAAGATTTAGAGGTCCTAGTCTGAAATTCATGCTATTTGCATCTCTAAGTCTTTATCTTTCATTCTTGTAATAAACCAAATTCATGAGAGATGCAAAGATGCTGAGAACATGTTGTGGGGACAGATGTGTTCTGCTCTGATTAGTTGCTGAAATATGTGACACTCATCAAACCATGAAATACAGCGCAAGTCATTTAAACCAAATTCAGAAAAATCTTTTGTATCGGCAGGGGTAAGAATTTTAGCTGTTCCAATTCTCTATGATTCACAGTGAGCTGCTTGGGTAGCAAACTGGAACATATCCATTCACCTCCCAACCATAAATCAGGTGAAGAACTGTAGAGTGACTAAGAATGGATAGATTGAACAAATTGTTTGAATTAAACAGTTTTTCAAATGAACCTGTTCGAGCTTTTATGACTTCCACTGTTTAAATTTCAATACCATCAACATATGACAGACCAACAACCAAACTAACAAAACACGGCTTATGTGAACTGAAGCTCCTAAACTTGAAAACATAAAAAAATACAAAGACTTATTGGTTCATTGTAATAGACAGTTTCCTCTCTCTTAGTGTTAATTTCTGTGCCTTCCTCTAACCACAATGCACCTTTGAGCTTTATGGATGTACCTGCAAATCTATCTCTTCAACATCATCTGGGAAGTCTTTGACAAATTCCTGCAATGACTGTCTGTGCCATAAATGTGATCATTTCTTCACATCTTTACCATCTTATATACCCCAAGTGGGACTACTGAACTTTTATATTCCACCATAAAGGTTGGCAATTTTCATGGGCTTTCAGCATATTATAATTATCAATGACATCATAAACCACAGAACAAAATGCCTTACCATTTATCTTTGGCTGTGTGCAGAAACAAAGTTAGATAAGCATATAATAAAAAATACAAGGCACCCATCCAGCCAGTTGGCCATGCTAATCTTATGACTAATGTGAAAAGACAGGAAAGACTGTGCTTGATCAGCCAATTATTAACTTGCAATGGACAGATGTGGTAGGCAAACACACAGGATAAAAACAGACATTCTCTTCTCTTCCAACTGCTGGTTGGAATGCTTATGATGCCACATAAACAAGGTGTGATTTAAAAGGGTCCATGATGTAGCATAGGTGTTATATTCCTATGTCACCCTTTGTTGTCATCCCACTGGCATTCAGCACAAAGACCCCGGAACCGTTGCTTGGCTTTCAATTATTCATGAAAATCTTTATGTGTCAGCCTATAAGCATCATTTTTTATCTGGCATGGAACTCCTCTACCATTTCAACTCTCTTTCTTTCAGCTCTTTTCATCTTTGAGAAATGGAAGAAGTCACTCGGAATGAAAGTACAGTGAGTATGGAAACTGGGAAGTAACGGTATGCTGTTTGAGGCCAAAAGCTGGTGAATTCTGAAGGAGTGACCTGATGCATTGTCAAGGTACATCAGTCAGTTGTTGAGTCACTCTGCTTCTGTCTCACATTTTTACACAACCCCATCTGGATCTCATAATAAAAGGCAGCATGTATCATTTGTCCAGCTGACTTAATTCCATGCAATGCATCAGATAAAACTTTAGCTGAAGGGAAGGAGATTGCAGATCATGGAGGAAATATAAGCTGAATCACTGATGGTGCCTGACCAGTTAACATATTATAATACTTATCAAGGGTACTTTTAGGCTTGGCAGCAGCACTGAGATCACTGTATTAACTCCCATTTGGACTATTCACAGTAGTTGGAGAAATGTCAGACCTAAAGTAAGTCTACAGATTTTCTGAAAACTTTTAGATCATATCTTGTACACTGGTTTGTCTCTGCCTGAGTACTCAATGAGAGGGAACAAGAAACTATCCTGGGATTAAAATACTGGAAAAAATTCTAAAATTTAAGTTACATATACGCAGAGGAAATTCACCTATAACAAGTATTTTTAAATCAAAGAAAACAAACAAAAAGCTATTCATCTTCATATCATTAACAATACAAGACTGAATACCTTTATAGCCATATACTTTTCAGTGCGCAGCTGTAGAGGACCCTTCTGATAGTGAGTCTCTTCGTTGATGACCTCTCCAATTTTCCCAAGAATTATTTCAAAGCGTGGATCATTCAGTGCCTGTCAAGAAGGATGAAGCGATGTTTATTTCTCTAGCATATTTATCTACACTGCTATAGAGGTTTCTTTTTGAAATGCTAAGCTAGAAAGTCTCATGACAAAAACCAAATGCTAATGCTAGCTACTGTATTATCAGTTACCTTATTAAAGGTGTTGTGACTGTGTGATCTGGAATAATTCATCCTCAAACTGGACATGATGCTACATAAAATCAAGCATGAGAAAAGGGTCCCCAGCATTATCAAGGTGCCCCAAAATCCACAAAACATTTTTCCATTGTCCTTTGTGTATTTCCACGTACATAAATTAACATTTATGCCATGATTATACTATAATTAAATCATCATTCAACAATGGTTTACGGTAAGAAATTCAAACAGTTTGACAAGAACAGTTTTCCCCGAGGGAATTATGACATTTGAAATAATTTTTTTTCAAATTTTCCAAACTTTTACCATGAGAATTGTCCATTTTTGCTGATTCCATTTTCCAGACTACGAACCCCCTGTGGCAACCCTGACTTTTTGTGTCTGCTCATGTCCTACTTCTGCTTACCTGGCAGTACATTTTGATCAGCTCATTCTCACAATAGGAGAGATTCTCTTTCAGGGGAGCCACGAGCTGCAGCACACGCTTGAGCATGAGGACACAGGTCAGTTTACTCTCTGCTGTCTTCACAGTCTCTTGCTTGGGTATTTGTACACAAACACTGACAATGTGGCCTGATAACAGTGACAGCAAACAGCCAAGTTTGTCAAAGTGGCAAAACTAAAACTGAATTATGAGTAAAGCTTTTAAGATGTGAACAACAAGGTACTCTAGACATTTTCACTGATGGGTAGCTAGCTCAAAAAGGGTTTCTAGCCGTCTTCATCAAGCAAATCAACTGCTTGAGAGTCATACACTTAATCATGCTTATCATCTTTAGGAAATGGAAGAAGTCACTCTGAACAAAAGTCCAGTGAGTGTGGAGACTGAGGAGTAATGGTATGCTGTTTGGGGCCAAAAGCTGGTGAACTCTGAAGGAGGGGGACCTGGTGCAGGTCTTGGTGTAAAACCTCATTAGAATTTAGATGAAACTATTTCTCTTCCAAAAGACTTAACTGCCTGTGTCAACGCGATGGTTCATGAGTAACGGAGAGGTCCAACATACTTTATTATACAGTTTATGGTTCTATATTAGCGAAATATTGCATTACAAATACTCTGTTGTCTGTAAACAGGTTATGGGAATTAACAAAATGCTGCATGCAGTAAAGACATACTGACGTCCATAAATTTGCTTAGCACAGACTGCATGTTGAAAAAGACATCCTCTTTTTCTGTGAGTTCCATCACTGCATCCTGCCGCAATCGAATGGTAACTTCATCTGTGAGAAAGCAATGCAATAGACAACTTCGGAAAGCATTTCATTCACAGCTTATCCACCAATAAAATCGGTGCCTGGCTATAGGCAGAAAAGCATATGCTTGAATGCTTCTGGTACATGTCTATAAATTATGCAAAATGTTGTCAGAAGTCTTCAAACAACTTGATAAAATAACCAAGTTTTTTTTCTCTATCTACAAAGTCTGTTTAGGAGATTAAGCATAGTATCCAACATCTGCTGGAGATTCTCTTTCATTCAGCAGCCTGAACTGTGATTCTTTGTAACAGCTTCCTCCCTTCTTCTCAGGACCTCTTCTTCCTACAATCTCTCTATTTCTTTCCCATTTTACCACTGCTCTCCATGTTGCACTAGCATTTCCAGTATACTCCATTCAGTTGAACACTTTCCACTTGTACCAAATTAATGTAATTAATTGTTAGGGAATAATTAGTTATTACAGCAGTAACTTCCCTCTGACCAGAAATAATTTTAGGTAAACAAATATACTGGGGGTGGATCCTGCATACACTGGTCTGTAGTTTGGGCTAAATGGACACAATGAATCCATGGCCTGATATGTGATGTATAAAGGGAAACATTTATGGACTGCCCACCATGGACTGACAGTGTTAATTCTCTACTATTTCAATTTTCCCTTTTTGCCGTTGTTTTTGTCTTTTCACTGTTGTTGAGGAAGACATATCTGCCCACACATTCACTCTTTTGTGTTATTCTGTGAAGTCTGTTTGCTCTTCTATATGTTACCACCTATGTTCCTACATACCATTAGGAGGCTGCAGCACATTTGCTCTGAGCAGCCTGCTACCACCTGGGGTCTTGGTGTAGTTCAGTATTCCAAAGAGTGTGTGCTGGCTCATAGGGTCTTTTAAATTTTGTAGCAACTCCAAGTTCTTCACTGTAGTGGAGTCTAAATAAGAATAACCAATAACAAGTTTTTAAAACTATTCTAGGTTACTACTGAGCTGAGCTACTACTGTGAAAAAGCTATCCCATGGTTGAAAAATAAAATGTATGGCTGAATCTTGTGTCTTTGTATATATTTAAGAAGGGCCATTCACTGAGAAATTACACCTCATCCTTCTATTAAAAGGACCACATATAATCTTTTCCCCCAAATTTTACTTAATACAAAAACAACATTATAATGACAACATGGATGATGTGTAATATACAGTATTCTCCTTCACCTCAGCCACTGTTGCTGCACTGTAACTTATTGTCAGATAATGAGATATTTTAATCACTCTTAATTCTGTTACTCACCAATCAAGGTACAATGTTCACATCCTCTGAAAACAGCTTTCAAAGAATTCGGAGCAAAAAACACTTTTTGAATGAATTCCACATACTTGAGAAGAGCTGCAGTAGTGGCGAGGCAGTAGTACCTGCAGTGAATAATCATCAGCAAGCAGTTACGGCAAAACAATGATCATGGTAACAGTATGAAAATTTTATACAGTTTCATGAATAGGTAGGTGCATAAACATAAAAGGTGTGCCTTTCTTGCATAAAGTTTAATCAACACCAATGAAGTAAGGATAACAATCTGTCTACTTACTTGGATGAAATTTGAAGCTCAACAGTTTTATACTCATCAGCACACAAGCTTTTGATGTACTGAAGTCCTGAAAAGAAAAGAATATATTACTGAAATTTCAAACACGATGTAGACCATATCAGATAACTGCAAAACAATATACAACTCTGTGGACATACAAGTAATGACACACTGGTGAACAGAGGAAATTCTCACATACGTCTAAAGCACATTCAGCTCTTTTCTCCTCTGTTGTGGTTTGTGTTGTTGAAAAAGCAGATTTCAGGAGAGATTCAATATGTTTCTGCTTTGGTTTTAGTGTCATATAACTAACAGAGTGGTGCCAGAAAAATTCATGAAGTTCTTAATGGCTGTGGCCTCTGTTGGACCTCTTCATGGCTAGATAATTTGAAACAAAGTGTATTCATCATGCAAATATGCCAATCTATTTTTAGTTAACCGGAAAATTTACATGTTTCTTGCTTTCTTTATGATATATTATTTACTGGATGGGTCGAATGCTCAAACAGTTTCTTGCCTTAAAATAATTTATGTTGAAACATTTAAAGAAATGACTGTTGTCAAGAAAAAAAAAGCGCATAAAATTAAAAATTAACAGTACCCTTGCTTTCATTAAAATAACGTCTCTGCACTGAAGAAATAGGAATGTTAGGAAAATGCTTTGCTATCAGGCTGAACAACTTGCTGCTGGCGCTGCTCTCACAGATTGTATTTGGAAGAAGAATCTGAAAAAGATAAATTTGTTAGGGCAGAAGCATGGTGCAAAAACTTCAGTAAAATCACTTGACACACTGCTCATATTGATGCATAAGGTGATAAATACACCTAGATAATTCATGTGGTATAAAAATACATGTATAAACATTATAAACCTTGAATGTCAAGATAGACAATGTGAGAACAAAAAATCCAAGACCAATCTTTAATAAATATCAAATGCATACTCTGCATCTTCAGTGCATAACAGGATTTCTAACAAAATTTCATATTGTTTTGCATGGCTTGATAGCAGTAAATAAATTGTTTTAATAAGAGTCCTTTTCATTGATGAATGGAAAGCTTTTCTTCATACTTTACTAATTAATTTGTATCATTATGGTATATATATATACTAAGTTTTCTCCTCTTCATACACATGTACATATACAAATATCCAGTAAGACAGTCACCTCCATAGGATTGATGACTTGCAGCTTTGCCAGCGTTTTGCTGTAGGCCTCAGTGTCAGAGAACTGGGACAGCATGAGTTCTGGCTGTTTCAAGTCAAAACTGGTGATACCAATCTCCCCACGAGCTTGACCTCTTCCCTCCACGACAGCTTCACAGAAAAAAGATGACAGATATAAACCTAAATTAGACCTGTGTCAGCTGATGGAAACTAAACAAATATTATAGCAGTTAGTGAGATGCATTGATGACATGAATTTCTTACTTTGGATGTTCCATAGAAGCTGAATTCCTTCTTAAATGTGCATTTTCTTCAATCCACCTTTCTATAAAGTGGGTCCCTGGCTGTAAGCAGTGAAAGATTGCAAGATTGCTATAGCAATCAGTGTCTGTAACTGCCAACAGTTGCCTGTGTTTCCAAGGAGTTGAGAACATTGGCTGCTCTACCTATTCATTACTGAACAGTGTGAAGTTTCTTGAGGGGAAGGGGTCTGGATACAGGACAGTGAACTTCAGAATTATTGTTATTATCAACCTATGCATGACAAAGCAAATGATAGGAGGTTTTGCAACACGTGAGGATGAGTTTAAGCATGTAAGGCGCCTGTGTAAGCAAGATTTTAAGTTGCAAGGTTCTACTGTATGTTGTTATAGCACAAAATAGCTGTGGTACTAAAAACAAACTTTACTTTGATACTCACCCACGATTGTGCTGGCACTGGAATTCTCTGACACAGCACTTGAAAGGCTGTAGGGTGTAGATGTACTACATGTTCTCGGAGTGCGTAGCCGAGCTGAGCCAAAGCTAGATGCTCGAGAAGCTGCGCTTGCACTTCCATTTCTATCTGCTGCTCTGGTGTTCAAGCCAGTTCTTGTATTTATAGCTGGAGCACTGTAGTTTGAGACCACTCCTGATCCTATGCTATAGAGAGGATAAATGCACAAGATTACCACAGTATGTTATATATGTTTTTCCACAACTTTTCCATTTTTGCATGTCACATACCATTTTGTATAACTTAACTGAAACCATCACATGAAAAAGTTTTATTGCATGAATTTTGGAAAGTTTTTAAGTTTCTTTCCAACCAAAAAATAAAGAATCGTGCCAGATAAAATTAGTGAAATGGAAAAAAAAATTGTAAAATTTATGGTGACTGCTGGACTGAATGAAGTGGCCAATGGCTGAAAGCATTTCAAGCAATCCTAGACCATTTACCCTCACAAAATATGAGAATCTCCCAGATTTCAAAATCATTATCTACCTATATTTGCTGTATAGCTTCAAGCATTACCTTGATGAGCCTGTTGCATGAACAGCTGTTGTGGAACTAGATCTTGACACATCAGTTTTGGACTTGCAGGTTTCAGGATCACTTGGAGTCTGTAAGAGGCCAAAGGCTGTAAAAATAAAAATACACCATTTTAAAAAAAAGTAAATCTAGTGGTAATGACAAAAAAAAAATGCAAACTCTAGACCTATGGAGTCTTTCAAGGTGACTTGGGTTAAGATTAAATTTGGCTTTCTTGGCCATTTCGGGAAGCACTACTGGAAGACTTCCTAAAAATAATGTTTTGCCATAGACTAGTTCTTCCTTGCCAAACAAAAAAAGTTGAAAAAAAAAACCAAAACAAATCTGCCACCAGCCGTATCCTAGTCTAGACGGTCTAGTTTAGGTTATGTAGGCCTATTTTTAGGAGAGTTCCAAGATTTTGCAATATGAAAGCACACAATACACCCTTTTAAAAAAAGAGATCTAAAAAAGATCTGTTGAAAATTGATTCTAGAATTACTCTAGTCTAGATCTAGTCTAGTCGACATTTAAATGACTGGAATAGGAAAGAAAGAAAAAAATGAATAAAAGTGAAAATATAGACTGAACATTCAAAGTCTTTATTACTAGACTAGACTATTAGGTCCTTGCCAATAACTAACATAGTCTACATCATATAAGTTTGACCAGTTTGTCAAAGAAAACTCTCGCAATAATCGCGGAATAGGACTGATCTTCTGGCTAAACCAAAGATTAAATGAACTGCATTATAGATCTAATGCTAATGCAAGAGTGGTCCTGTCCCAGGAGATAGACTAGGCTAGACTAGCCAAACTCCGGACAAACAGCCAATGTCGGTGAACTGCATAAGCCTGTCCTGTGCATCTCTAGCTGATTTAATAATCTATTCTATTTCTTATAACTCACTGTATTTTGGCTCCTTAGAACTCATCGTCACTTTTCAGTGCATAAATACTGATAAGGTCTACCTAAGGATTGGAAGTCTGGAATTTGGGCCATACAACTCGCCACGTCTGCAGTAGGCCTAATCTAGTCTAGGTCTATTCGAAATTCCCCGTAAATCTGCACTAAGGTGGTCATATCGATGTCAAAGTTTGATATCAACATATCGATAGTTTGATTATTTTGGCAAACATCCTTCCTTGGTAGATTGCCAGATTCTCATGATGGATGTTTTCACGCGATGTCAATGGGTGTTTTCACACGATGTCAATGATTTGGAAGTTTAATATTTATTAGAAATCAACGGATCATTCATTTAAAGTTTCAGCAAAGTGTGGTCACTGTCAGTACTGCTTTACAAAGACTGCTTTCGGGAAATCAAACTGCCAAACACTGGATCTTGCAATCGTGGCAGTCTCTCAATTTGATTCTCAAGGGAGACAACCGCGTTAATGAAGTTCCGTTAATTTCGTTACTTAAAAGTATCAATTTAACGATTCATGTACCTGTATACATTGATTTCAGCATTGAATAGTTTTTAACTAGGTACACCCAGGGCTACCATCTCAGTGATTATGCACTAGATCTAGTGTAATTGTGTTTTTCTAGTGGTTTAGTAAAGGAACTGAGGGAAAAAACGGGAAAATCCAGTGAAAAGCTGCAGCGCAGGGGAAAAATATTAATTCATTATTTTGGCATTTTGGTTCACAACGTAGACAAATTATAAAACTTAATATGATTTATATTGCCAATAAGAAAACAAAATAATAATAACAAACAGCTTCCACTAAATTATAGCCTAAGCCCAACCTAAACACTTGCTTACTCACCAACACCTTTTACGCACACTGTAGGCCTGCATCTAGCATACTGGCTAAGTTCTGTTTTCTCCATCTATGTTTGTTCGTGTCATTCTTCTAGTGATGCTTCTGCCCCTCTACTTCTCGCAAAATGCATTTAAAAAACATGTAAAGTATCAGATAGTGAAAGTTGACTTTCGAATCTAGTGAAAGGGCAGAGTGGCAACCCTCAGATTTATCTCATATGGCACTCAACCATAAACTGCGAACCTATCACAGCAAGACTGAGGAAGGTGTAGTATCCATGAGACTCTTTAATTCTGATTTAAGAACAAAAGTTATACTATTGTTTGGTTCTGAGAAAAAAAAAATCTAGCTGTTACTGGTCTTGTATCTCAATATTTCATAACGATACCGATTTTTGCAAAACTAGGTCTATTCGATATTGAGTATCGAGAAGTGGGCGTTGATACTCCCCCAGGACTGCAACAAGCCACAGCTTGAGCCACAACTCACAATCGAATGCGGCTCACAAAGTTAAACATTTGAAAATAATAATTTCTGTAAGTCACTTTACTGTCTCCCCTGCAAATTATTAATAATTAAAGGATGTATATGTTCATTTTTGTCTCTGTGTGTGTGCGGAAGAGGTGTGCGACCAAGAAGTCTTATACCCACCCATGTGGGCTCTTTTGGTTTAAACCTTGAAATTTAACAAATAGCCTTCAAGCTTATTCTGCCCTCACCAGATCTAAATCTGGCACTGTTCTGTCACCCGGATCCATTGTCCATCTTCCTTCATCTATTTGCCTTCGTTTAGCTCATCAATCCATCCTGCTTGTCAGTCCGTTCATTCATCCACGTAGTCTGTTCGCCTGTCGGCCTGCCCGCCCGCCTCTCTATCTGTCTGTCTGTCTGTCTGTCTCCCCTTCTCTTTCATCCCTCTGTTTGCCTGGGTAGTCCCATGACTTGGCTATAATACCTGCACATGTACTGTACATCCTCCCCTCCNNNNCCCCCCCCCCCCCCCCCAAAAAAAAAATCTAAAATTTTTAAAATGTGCTGTGGACGCTGCTAATTACAATCACTTTAATCACATCGTCTGCTTAAGCAACAGCATTGATGTGGTGAAAATGGAGGAACTTCCGTAATGTGGAAAATGGAAAGGGGTGGGGGCCAGAGAGCTGACACTTAGAGTAGAGTTTGGCAAAGCTATCTTCTGATTTGGCACGCTCATAGGCTACAGCGGGTTTCATCCAACCACAGTCGGCGGATAGCAAAAAGTTACAGAGTTTGCCTGCTAAAAACCGCCATGTTATCAGATCAAATAAAGGAAGTTGCTTGAATGGTTTCAGTTTCAGCTTTGGACTCTGGATCGATGGGTTTGACTTTCGCTACAGTACAGCTGTGCTGTGAAAGCGGGAGGAAACATTTCATTCATTCAGTACTCACGTACTGGCGCCCAGTCATGTCTTGGCAGGAGGAAGACATTGGGTGGATTACACAAGAAAGGAGCGTGCCTCCTCTCCCCTCCTTCCCCCTCACCCCTCCCCCCCAAACCCAAGAAAAACACGCACGGGCGCGTGTGCACACGCATACACACATTCGCACGCACGTACTCACGCACGCACGCACACACATGTAAGCGCGCGCGCACGCACGCACACACTCTTCGTTTTACAAATACGGCTTACTTATTAAGAGGCTAAGGTCGGCCGGTTGCAAACGCACCTGGTCTGCACTCCTTACAGAGATGTCATCATCCCCACTACGTCATAAGCGAATCCGCCATCCAGTGTCGTGGTTCTCTCTTACCGTCACCAATCCCGTCAAGCTAAATGTTAAAGTGTAGGCTACATATGTAAACCTTTAACTTAATTAAAATGAACTACATTATTGAAGACCTCATGTAGAATCTAGTGGCTATATTCTTTTCATTCAAACAAGTACAAGTGGAAATTCCAGACATACTTCCCCTCCCCTCGGGCCTCAAATTCGGTTTCGGATCCATCGAATCCTAGTCCTGGAATCGAATCCGGATTCGAAGCTTATAGGATCGAATCTGCCAAACCCTTAAAGGTCAGCCTTTCAGAAAATTAGGCACCATGTATTTCAAATAGACTTACCTCCCTTTTTCTTCCTATTTAAAAAAAAAAAAGACAGCAGTAGAAGTTTTGTTAACGTCTTTGGGAGACAAAAAAAAAAAAAAGCCAAAATCAAAGAACAATTGAAGAATAACACTATTCATTTACAGGGCCTCCAGAAGAAAAAAACCGTAGGTGCCGATGACCAGAAGGACCGTAACGGTCGAAGGGAAGCAACCAGTGAAAAGATAATCGTGAGCTAGTTCACCTAGGAATTGTCTCCCATCCATTTCGGTCTATAATTTTCACGTTTTTGTCTCCTCGATCATAAATTTTGCAACACTTCATCTTCTCTCTCTCTCTTTCTCTCACAGACAGACAGACAGACAGACAGACAGACAGACAGACAGACAGACAGACAGACACACACACACACACACACACACACACTTAATCACTCTTTTTCTCTCCCTCTCTCTTTCTGTGACTGTCTCTTTCTCTCTATTTTCTCTATTTTTTTCTTTCCCTCATTCTCTCCTTCTTCCTCCCTCTCGTTCTTGTTCCCTCTCACTCTCTCTCTCTCTCTCGGACAGACAGACTGACACACATACATACATTCACACACACACACACACACACACACACACACACACACACACACACACACACTTACACTTAATCACTCTTTCTCTTTCCCTCTCTCTTTCTGTGACTGTCATTCTGTTTTTCTCTTTCTTTTTCTTTCCCTCGTTCTCTCCTTCTTCCTCCCTCTCGTTCTTGTTCACACACTCATTCTCTCTCTCTCTCTCTCTCTCTCTCTCTCTAATACACACACAAACGCACACACACTTGCGCACACTCACTCACCATTTATCTCATCTTCTTTCTCTGGTTATAGTGGTGGTGATGGTGATGGACGTGGTGGTTGTGCTGCTGCTGCTGCTCCTGCTGATGATGATCTAAAAGTAATGATATTCTCAAAGAAAAACAGCAACATTGAACACACAAATAATCACAATAAAAATCCAAATAAAACAGGAGCAGACAATGGTGGAAGGGAAACAACCAGTAAAATGATAATTGTTTGTTAGTACTTCCATGATTTGTCTCCTATTTAATATGACCTTCAATTTTCACGATTATGTCCCTTAGACCACAAATTTTGCACTAATTCATTCCCCCCTTCTTTCTATCTCTTTCTCTGTTTTTCTGTCTGTCTCTCTCTCTCTCTCTCTCTGTCCCTGTCTGTCTGTCTGTCTGTCTCTTTCTCTCTCCAATTTTTAAGATTATGTCGTTATTATCACACAGAATTTCGTTGTTGCCAAATTATAAGTAATAATTATATAAGTAATACTATTACTAATAGGACCGACTTCTCAACCACCTTATTTGTGCTTGTGTCTGCGTGTGCCTGCATGCATGTGTATGCGCGTGTGTCCCCGTGTCCGTTTGTGTGTGTGTGTGTGTGTGTGTGTGTGTGTGTGTGTATGTGTGTGTGTATGTGTGTGTGTGTGTGTGCGTGTGTGTATGTGTATGTGTGTGTATGTGTCTGTGTACGTGTGCATGGGTGTGCGCATGAGCGCGTGCGTGCGTGTGCGCGCGTTCGAGTGTGTGCGTGTGTGCGAGCGTGTGCGTTTATGCAAGCATGCCTGCGTATGTGCTCGCGTGTGTGCTTATGTGTAGTTCTTTTTTTGTAGTTTTTTTTTTTTCATTCTCTTGTTCAATACCTTATGAGTATCCACGAAGTCAGCAGTGACGTTGTTAAAGGATGTGAAGGTGATACTGTCGCTAGCCTTGTTGCTCCTGATACACTGACCAAGGGACTGATAGTTATGGTACAGCAGGAGAGAGGAAAAATAGGAATAAAGTGTTGCTAGATTGGTGTCAAGAAAAAGGTGTAAATAATGAAGGTAGTAATAAATGGGAGACAAATCACGGATGCACTCATTCACGATTGTCATTTCACTGGTTGTTTCCCTTCGACTGTTTGCTGCACCTATCCTAACTTGTGGAATTTTGTCGGATTGTCCCCACTGACACCACCAATGTATCGTCGTCATTGGTTCCTTCTGAGAGTATCACCACTACTACATCAGCAATGGCAACAGCAGCAGGGACAGCACCAGCAACAGTATCACCATCACCACAACCACACTCGCCACCTACGATCACTACTACCCTCACCACCACCACCATCACCATCACCACCATTACCACCATAACACCTATTGTTACGTCAACCAGCACATCGTCATCATCATAATCTTTATCATTAACACCATTCTTAATACAGAAAACGGACGCGCACGCAAGAGCACACGCACTCACACACAGACACACATGCATGCACGTACGCAAACGTACACACATTCGCGCGCTCACATTTAAAATACGCACACGTGTGCACATGCACACACGTGCAGACTCCCACACATGTACATGTAAGCTCGCACGCACGCGCCTGCGCGCAGACACACACAATATTAGTGGTTGATGTCTATCCTATTATCCATGACTTGGATGAAACGAAATTCCGTGTGATCTTAGGAGTACAATCAAGAGAATGAGAAGGAGAGTGAGAGAAACAAAAAGAGAAAGAGACAGACAGGCAGACAGAGAGAGGGGAGATTATATGGTCAAAGGAACATACTCGTTAAAAATGACGGTCGTAATAAATGGGAGACAAATCATGGATGTACTAGCCATGGTTGTTATTTCGTTGGTTGCTTCCCTTGGACCTTAGCTGCTCCTGTTTTGCTTAAAATTTTTTTTTTTTTCTTATTCCATTGTTTCTGGTGACTGTCATCAGTTATCAGCAGCGGCACCTTCACCACCACCACCAACCCCACCACTACTATCACCACTATCATCACTACAACTACCACCACTATAAGTGTGTTAACCCAAAATCGACGACCAATACATCACCTTCCTAACCTTTATATACACTATCCTACATAGGATTTCTCTCTCTCTCTCTTTCTCTCCCTGAGAAAAAGAGAGAGAAATGATTTGGTGGTGGAAGGGACATATTATTAGTGAAAAAAAGGTCGTAATATATGGGAGACAAATCATGGATGCACTAGTTCACGATTGTCATTTCATTTTTTTTTTTTCAAAGTTCGAGTTTTCCATATACCACTGTGAGTGCTTCATCGTTGCCATTTCTTTAAGAGTGTATCACCACCGTTACAGCAGCAATAGTAATCTGGCGCCGATCCGTAAGGAAGAGAAAGAGGGAAGGGACAATTAAATCTATCATTTCAAGTCACAAAGGATTAAAGTTATAAAATGACCAATTGATTACCCTTTCTGATTCTCGAATCCCAAACCTAAACTCTAATAGATTTACAATTTCACTAAAAAAAAAACCAACAACACACACACTAATGTATACAGGGAAAAAAGCTTTCAACACAATGCGCTTGGTAAAGCGAGATGTACGGTTCCTGGGAATTAATGACACACACGACTGAAGGATCGTAAAGATGATACTGGAATAATAATAAAATACAAACTATGTGACTGAAAGCCACTGTACCAACACACACAGGATTGTAGGCCTATTTTGAAGATTTCTCTCTAAAACAGGCTGTGCGCTTCAGAAAATTGTTAATTTCCTTGTGAAGAAGCAGATTTAAAAAAATAAAAAGTATTAAAATAAATGGCCATTGATACCGAAACGAAGAAAGGCTGCTGTTTTGTGACTTCAACACAAATAAAGTAGATATTAATTCAATGACTTTATGGATATCACTCAAAAGACAACCGTGACAACTTGTGTGAAAAATGTCAGTTGACTTTTTGCACGCTTGTTTCGTTTCTTTGGATAACCAAGAAACCGAGACCTGCAAATAAGTAACTAGTTACTTTTCAAAGTAAAGTAACTGTAACAGTTACTTTGCTTTAAAAAAAGTAAAGTAATTGTAACAATTACTCATTTTTCAGAAAAGTAAAGTAATTGTAACAGTTACTTTTAAAAGTAACATTTAACAACCCTGGATATGAGCCTGTCGAAACTGATGCCCTGCTCCCAATGTGGTGTTCCATGTACTTAACGAATATTTCATGCACTTTAGTGTGTATCCCTGTTTGTGAGGGTATTTAACGATGCTGAAAAGTTTTTCCTCCCCCCCCCCNCCCCCCCAAATCCTTTCACAAGCGGCTACGTTTTTTTCATTCAAGGGACATCATAATCCCAATAATTTTTTTTCTATTTTGTTTATTCTTCTTGATTCCCCTCTTACTCAGTTTTTTTCCATGGGGCAGGGCATACAGTCCAGAAGACGACGCCTCCCCCCCTTCTGCTTGAAGATAATAAAGTAGTCTAAAATCTTACTCTGTTGCTGCTGCCCCTGTTGGCCACGGGTTTGAATGATTACTCTAGCCTCCCGCATGCTGTCGATGTGGAATGTCGGAGAATGATGGCCGAGAGTTCCTGATCAATGACTCAAGAACAGTGAACACCCTTTCTCATATTACTGCAGATTTGCTCCAGGGATAACATCAAAGTTTTGCGCAGCCAGATGCTGATGCTCATGATGATGATGTTAATACTACTAATTACAACAACGACGACGACAACGACGACAACAACAACGACAACGACAACAACAACAACAACAACAACAACAACAACAACAACAACAACAACAGCTGCAGCAGCAGCAACAACAACAACAACAACAACAACAGCAACAACAACAATAACCTAATATTATAGTAATAATAATAACAATAGTATTCTTGTATCAAGACAATTCCCGTTTACATGACTTCACATAATTATTTCCCGCGAGCAGGTTAGGTCAGTGACTCAGTAATATCTTCAGCTCTTTGAAGAGCAAACAGTTTTGCTTTCATTTTACACGCGCTGATCACCAAGCATTGGGACAAGATAGATTAATTCATGCCATTTAATAGGTATCTCAGTACACGGGTACATTGAGGAAAAGTCTGTGAAATGCTATCCTAAGGTTTGGTGACACATGACTATGGTTAAAAAAACAACAACAACAACCAACGACCCACGATCTCAGGTCCACTTCCATAATCAATAATTGGCAACGCTTCCCACTCTAAGATCTTACTGAGACTTAGGGTGGATAATGCCTGAGAAATTATGATAGAAAGTGTTCCTCGATCGCTTAAACACACTCGCGCGCACGCACGCACGCACACACACACACACACACACACACACACACACACACACACACACACACACACACACACACACACACACTCACTTACGCAGAGGAAAAAAGCAATTCCACTTTCAGTTCATTAAAATTTAAATTGCAAGCATAAATTAAGTAAATTCATTAATGTTACGGAAAATGGAGGATGGAGACATATTAGATTGAAACCAGTTATCTTCCGCAGCCTTTGGCACGCCAAAAACTGTAAGTAGAAAGGTGATTGGTGGACTTGGATGTCGCTTGTCTGCAGGAAAACTATGTCCCATGCATTCTGTTCCCTTTATATTTTCTCCTTGTTCTACCTGTAGTGCGCTTTCGGCGCAGAATTTATTGTGTACAAATCATTGTTCACCTGTTGAAGAAGAAGAAGAAGAAGATGAAGAGGAAGAAGAAGAAGAAGAAAAAGAAGAAGAAAAAAAAGGAGAACGACAACAACAAGAACGACGACAATAACAGCAGCAACAATAACAACAGCATGAACAACTACAATAATGATGATGATGATGATGATGATGATGAAGATGATGATGATGATGATGAAGATAATGTGGTGGTGGTGAACATATTGAAAGTATTGCCGATGATTATGGTTATAATGGTGATCATCGCGGTGATGAGGAAGCTGGTTATGATTATGAAGATGGTGATTATGGTGAAGGTGTCTACAATAGTGCTGGTGACGATGATAGTGATCATGCAGGTGGTGATTATGATAGGGACAGTAGTGGTCATATTTAAAATTTTTGTCAGTCAGAAGTTAACCAGTTTATGCAATTCAGAATTTGTCATTTTAATTTATCCCAAAAATGTAGCTAAAAACTGAGAATAAATGCACCAAATTTTCTGGACAAAGTTCATTGTTCCTCCCTCAGAGTGAGTAAATGAAAATGTCGAAATAAAAGAGGTAAAAAGAGTAGTGGGTGAATGGCCTAAACACCGCTAAAGGAAACAGTGTAGAAAATAGTGCAAAAGGTAAAAGTAGGCATGCTGGGGCCATAATAAAACTAGGGAAGTTGTTTAAAACCAAGTCGAATGGAACTG
The DNA here is from genome assembly GCA_033807755.1 of Ellobium chinense. Lineage (NCBI taxonomy): Eukaryota > Metazoa > Mollusca > Gastropoda > Ellobiida > Ellobiidae > Ellobium > Ellobium chinense. The sequence continues at coordinate 1,739,713 of JAWQUT010000072.1, forward strand.
CCGACCATTACTCGGCTCGATTATCTTCAGACGAATCCGCCCAGTGTGTGAAGAAGACATTGTGATAACGTCATGGTTAGTACAAACCCATCAAAAAACCATTTCTTCTACTCGAGAGGAGCTGGGAAGAGGGCGGATAATTTATATAGGTCATTTCTATCGATAGGGTGGTTGGCAGGCTGTACAGATAAATAAACTTTCCCTTCTCGCATTTTACTAGATGGAAAAACAATCTCGCTTCTCTTTTCTGTTCTGTTCTTTTCTTTTAGTCTTCGGCTCTACCTTAATCTTGTTCTTCTTGCTTTTTTTTGTTATTTTGTCCTTTTCTTTACTGTATTCTCTCTCTATCTCTTTCTTAACGACCATGACATCTTGCTTTTTGTCTAGATCTACATTTTTTTTTCACTCTACTTTCTCTCTCTCTCTCTCCTTTCCGCTTTTTGAGTCTCACAAGATCTGTCCCTTGTTCTTTCCTCTCCTTGTCTGTTTGTCTAATTGTCTTTCTTGTTCTCTCTCTCTCTCTCTCTCTCTCTCTCTCTCTCCCTCTTTCCTCTTCGCTTTCCATCTCCAGAAAGTGTAGCTGTCCTTCAATACTCTCACTGTCTTTCTCTCTCCTCCTCCCTGCCTCTTTCCATCTGTCTCTTACTAAAATGTGAATGACGGTACAGCAGATTCCGCATAACTGCAACACATTGGTAGCATGGATAAATGTTCATTAGGAATTTCTTTTACACAGAAAATATCGTGGAAATTGGAGATATGAGACTTTTTCGGTTAAACGGAATCAGCTGTATTTTCTTTCATGATAAAGATAAGACAAAGGGCTCATTCTCCCCACCCCAACAGCGACTGTGCCCCATCACAGGCTTTATCTACCCTGTCCCCCTCCCCGCCCTACCCCTCTACCACATTCTTCGTGATGAGTCCCACGACGCTAAAACTACCACCCCCACCCCATAATAAACCAATCGCCTCTCCAACCAACCCTTCTCTCTACGATAACGATAGATCTATCAAAACTTATTGGCAGTGAGTTCTGGGCTCATAGAGTGGAGAAGAAATTGAAAATGTATGACCCTATGACTATCTATGCCACTAAGGAGTGATAAAGTTGCCCGTCAGTCTCTCGGTACGAAACCATTCTTTTCATACACTTACCACAGAATGTGATTTATAGAAATTAGATCTAAAGAAGATCTCTCAGCACTGGTCGGTCAGTCCAGTGGATTTTTTAGGGAAAGAAGATGGGAGAATGGCTTTGAAGGAATCTGTGTTCCTTTGATGCGCAGCGGTTAGTACATTCAGCTTATAAACTGAAGGCACCGGTTTCAGATCTTAAAAAGGGTAACCGATCTTTCTGCCATTGCCAGTAACTTTTATTTATGGATAGACATATTTCTTAGATAATTTTATTGAGTTTATCTTTGACTTCCTCGTTAGATCACCTGCTGTATTTCGGACGTCACACTGAATGTGTCAGTGGCCCAACGTCAATTTAAAATAGGGGCTAAACAGGAAAAACGGGGGCTAGTTGGCACAGAATACTCAAGAAGTGCACATTTTCGCCGCGAGCAGCGCTATTCTTGCTGATGCAAAGGAGCTATGAATCCAAGGACTGCTGAATACTGCATTACGCCACTGCCAATTGTTGTTCTCATGCTATTAATGAGTTAATTGTTTCATAATGACGATCAGTGCACTCAGAATGACATGTATCAGCGCCATATATTTAGTACTGCATAAATTCGACACGCCTGAGGAATCAGCGTTACAGAAGTTAGAAAAGAAGGAAGGAGGGAAGGAAGAAGTAGGGAAGGAAGAAAGGAAGGAAGGAACTTTGAGATAAAAGCGACACTGGACTTGGATCAAGAACTCAAAATTTCCAGTTTCCGTTTTGGCAGCCCGTGATTACCGGCCCTGGTAATGCACACAGAACGAGAGCTCGTCACTCGCGTGACATCACTATGGGAATGTCATGGATTACCGGCCTTGCAGGTTGGTCCTTTGATCGTCCTTGTCCGCGTGGCCCAGATGTGGCTAGTCCTCGCGAAAACAAGAAATGTACTTCTTTATTTCTTTCTTTCCTACTTTCTTTCTTTCTTTCTTTCTTTCTTTCTTTCTTTCTTTCTTTCTTTCTTTCTTTCCGTTTGCATTCTCTTCCTCTTGTCGAAGAAGAGCAAAAGAAGATACAAGTTCCGCTTTCCTTCTGAATAAAAATAGAGCGTTATCAAATGCATTAGCAGATCCTTTTTAACATAAGAGGCCCTAGCTTTGTGGACGAAACGCTAGTTTCTTTTTTCACTCTTTTCTGATTTTGTTAACTAAATCTGAAGTTTGGGATAGAGAGTTCGGAACAGATGCCTTCTGTGCGACACATTGTTATCTTGTATAAGCCTTTCGATGTATCGGAAACGAAATGAAAGACCAGTATTTTCAACCACATATTTTTGTAAGCTCACTGAACGCTGCAACTATTAAAGACGATTTAGTGACTCTGGAACTTCTTATAAGTCATTGTAGAGCAAATAATTTCGGACTCAAAAAGGGAAACTGAAATAGGAGTTTGTAACATGAAGATACCTTGCACAACTACGACTCATTACACCGCTGCTTATTTATCTAGGAACTCATGTAAAGTCGATCCTACAAAAACAACGACCTCCGTATCCGAACCATCTGCTGAGGCCAGCAAGTTGCAAGGACGATCTCCCATTTTTTCTATTTATATTTGACCCTCCCCCTCTCATATTATGACCACCTGTGCAAACCAACCGCCGCTACTATTTCTATTGTGCCAAGTATTAAGAACCAAGGAAACACGGTATTTCTGAGTTTGACCTCAGCTTCTTGGCGAATTTCAAACGTTGTAAAAGTTATTCAGCGGTATAACGGCAGTGAAATAAAAATAAGAAGAAGGAGAAAAAATGGAAGAAAACAAACTTAATGAAATCCTTTACAGGAGCATGACTGCGCTAAATTCGCGACCAGATTACATTAACCACTCCTTCCTTCCTCCCCTTAACCCCCAAATTAATTTTTTTAAAAATAGGGGGGGGGNGGGGGGGGGGGGTGTATCTCAAGCGACCCCATGACAACTTTAAACGAAGCGAAAGAAAACCGCGATAACGTCAATTAATAATTAAGGATTTTACTCTTCTTGACTGAGCAAATTGAATACCATCATTATATCACGGAATCAAGAGCAACTTAAGCTACCTGTCTTTTGGAAGATTTAGGTCTAGCTCTGAATTGTTCTTGTTACCTTGAAATTACCACCGATCTCGCATAATGGTAACTCGGCTGATCGTAACTTTCGCATAATCACAACATTTTTCAGATAACGGGATACTCTGCGAGAGAGCCCTGGATAACTGCAATCCCCAATTCTTTTCTAAGCTCCCGTATGTTACCTGTGTGATGCCAAAACAACTTACTCCCCTTATCGGTGTGGTCAGGTTCATGTAAATGGATCCATGCGAAACTAGCCCATGGGCAAAATGTGGGCTTAAAATGGAGTCTTGCAAGAGAAGGGTCTCAATTATTGAGTGTGGTCCTGCAGAGGACAGGTGTCAAGTGAGGTCCTGCAAGGGATGGTTCTCACGTAAAGCCCTGCAAGAGACGAGCCTGACCGAAGTGGTCCTGTGCCTGAACGAGATCCCGAGGTCCTGCGCCTGAACGAGGTCCTGCAAGGGATGTCTCAAAGGGGCACTGCAAGGGATGGGTTTCAAATGATATCCTGCAAAGGATGTGTATTAATTAGGAACGGGATCGTGCAAGGGATGGGTTTCAAATCCTGTACCCTAAGGAATGGGTCTCGTGGGGTCATGCAGGGACTGGATCTGAAGTAGGATACCGTGAACAGTTGTAAACTTACATGGGACCCGTAAAATAGACGTGGTAGTGGTGCAGTTCAGAACGTAAGAATATTTCCTGCGCTCTCTCTCCCTCTCCCGTTCTTGACCCCCTCAATTTGTTTTGGAGATTGTCTGTAGTGTTATCCTCTCACTTCCTGGCTACAGACTTGTAAAATGCGATACATTGGGTTCAGGTATCGATACCGAAATGGATACTTTGTAAGTAGTATCTGATATCAATGGCGATACTTTAGCATCTATTTCAAGCTCATTCAAAATATCTCTTATTTGTCACTGCCAGTTTACAGCAGGCAACGATCCAGCGATCCAGCTTGAAAAGAAAGAACAGCCGCCAGCAGTGGGAAGTATTCTAAAGATCTTTGGTAAGACCATCAGAAGTCTCTAATGTATTACCGTTGCCTGATAAAATGGATAAACATCTTTTATTATACTTCTCCTAAAGATTTGCCCAAATGCTGGATGTGTTAACACGGTTCCTCTTTTACAAGAGTCGATACTTTGCCTTAATTTCCATGGTACCTGAACATTTGGCAAAGTATCGAATACCTGGAAATTTGTATCGATACCTGCCTACCTCTAGGGTTACAAACTTCATTCTGCCACCAGCCACAACACATTCCCAACACCCAATTTGTGTGTCAACCCAGAAAACATGCCTTGCATTCTGAGGTTCCTTCAACAACCAGAGCTGCCTAAGGCAAATATGCGATAATTTTGGCCAAACATCTGATTTTAACCTCAGAGTGTAACAGGACTTGCGACCTTCGCCCCCCCAACATGTCACCTTCTTTGAAACGCTTTTCCAGTCGCAATTTCAGCGCTCCAACATCTCGCTTAGTTGTTACTGTTTTATGATAACAGCATCATTTCTACATTTCATACATGCCTGATTAGTTTTTTTTCCGGGATTAAACGAGCATCGATTGAATGTCATGTGCATTCTGTCGAAATACAGACAACTCTGTTTTGAAATAATTCAGTTCAACCTTTATTATGACACAGGACTTCCAGTTAAAAGTAGACACCAAGAGATGGTGACTGGAATCCAACTCAGAGTGCTGTTTGTAATATTTCTGTACACAACTTTTACGCAGACTTGCGTGGGCATTAACTTGTTTAATTGTGATCATTTCAATATGAACTAAAAAAAAAAAAATGAACTTCTTACTTGTCCTATGATTTTGAATTTTGCTCAAGACCTCGAATACCTCATAAACTCGAGCTTGCTGCTCACCTGGGATTCGAGGTGGGGAAGTCTTACTGTATCAATATAAGTGAACATAATTTGGTCCATGTTGGCTGAGACATAATGAAATGTGCCACAAAAGAGAAATTTGCAGAAAACAGATTTGAATAAAGAATGCAAGGAGCAGAAAAGGAAGACAGGAGAGAAGGAAATTGGGGAGGAAGGAACATAGGAAAAGGAAGGGGAGGAAGGAACAAGTAGGGAAGGATGAAAAAGATAGAAGAAGTAAGCAGGATGGAAGCTTGGAATGGAGGTACGAGACAGGAAGGTAGAAAAGAATAAGAAAGAATGAGTGGTAAATGGATGGAAGGAAGGTGGGAAGAAAGGAAGGAAGGAAGGAAGAAGAGAGAGAGAGAGAGAAAGAAAGAGAGAGAGAGAGAGAGAGAGAGAGAGAGAGAGAGAGAGAGGGAGAGAGAGGGAAACAGAAAGAGAGAAAGAAATTTCTCTAAAGTAATCAAAACAAATTCTACCACACTATGTGAGATCAAGGGAGAGGAGAGAGAAAAAGAAAAACAAGAGAGAGAGAAATAGAGAAGGAGAGAAAGAGAGAGATTGAGAGAGAGAGAGAGAGGTGGGTGAGAGAGGAGGAAAGAGACCTTATTCCAACATTGTAAGGCTATATTGGCCTTAAGTACCTATGTTAATTACTGATAGCGTGCTAAGTCCACTGTCCCCTCGTCGCATCTTCCAAACCTTGTAACAGTTTGTTGATACTCAACATAGCTTCAACCTCTTGTAGGCTTGCCTAGTGACAAACTTATGTCAATTACACTGGCAGGCAGAGGCAAGTAGCCCTGGATTGTCCCCCTTGGCCTCCGACAACCGAAGAGGCCCCAGTGTACATGTGACGTCCTTTGACAAAATGCTGTACAATATTAAATTTAATTGATCAAATGTTGGATTAACAAATTGTAATATTAACCTTAGACTGTTTTATGTACGAAGTAAACATAAAATTTCAAAACGAAATTCTGCATGACCACAAAGAGAAAGGTACAGAATTTCATTTTTTAACATCAGCCGGGGATATTAGGCTTTCAAATAGTAGCCTTTTCTCCCAGATTGCAATGTGCTGGAGCAATAATATTATCAACTTAATCATAAGCACGAACGCGTTTGTGTGTGTGTGTGTGTGTGTGTGTGTGTGTGTGTGTGTGTGTGTGTGTGTGTGTGGGCGCGCGTTTGTGTATGTGTGTGTGAATAAGTGAGTGAGTTAGTGAATGCGGCATGTATATTTACTGTCTTTATGTTTAGAAAAGAAAGAGTAAAGCTTACTATGACAGAATATAAAATATCATCTGTATTATCTAAAATGTTGTGTTCTATTGTATTTCCATAAAATTAAAGTTTAGAGAAAAAATTGGACCATCTTTTTTTTTCTGCATGAAGAGACTAATCTCTCATAATTATGTTATCTCTGTATTTATTTTGAATTTGATATACTGACACCAGAATAAATCTAAACTTCTTAAAACAAAATGTTACCACACTTTGCATATAACGTAACACTTGTTTGTGAAATACAACCTTATGCTTACGTCAACACGGACATTAGAGAGCCTTCATTTTCAAATTCGGACCTTACATATGTGTGTGTTTCGTGGTTGCTTGTGGGTGTGTGTGTGGAAGTATTTGCGTGTGTATGTGTGATAACGAGGGAGTGTGTGTGTGTTTGCACAGGTATTTATATTTTGTAAGCACAATGTAACAAGGCAAATTTCCCTTTGTGGACAAATTAAGTTATCCTTGCCCTTATCCCTATCCTTAAAAACCACTGCGGCAGAAACAGGCATGCGTATTGGGCTATTGCGCATGTGGCATTTCCTGGCTGGTATGAATCGGTACGATCATATTGCATGATTTCTTCTTCATGACCAGTTCAGAACGTGCAGTATGGTCGTAACACCAAGGTTTGCCATTATAAATGCCCGTGTTTACTCCTTCCATAATGATCCGTAAGAGATCTGGACTTCAAGATAAAAGCTCTCTATTATGTAGGATGCTTGTTGGTATTTTCTAACAGAAGTGAATCATCGATCATGTGAAAAAACAGAAACCTAGTCCTCTATAAGAAAAAAAAAATCCGCATCCTATAAAATGTTTTTGAAGGCAAACACTGAAATTCAATTTCAAGAAATAGTCTTGATTGCAGTTAGGTCTTTCTGTGGGAGGAGGACATAACGCGAAACACGTTGGAACGCTGGGCAGAGGAGGGAGGGGAGGGGGAAGGGGAAAGTGGGACAGCATCATCACTCTTTAAAACAAACAGTGGAATGTTGCAGGGGGAGGCCACAGGGGTTTTTGCTGTAAGGGGCCAGATAGTAAATTGAGCTGTCTTAAGAATGTCACGATTGCAACTTCAGGACTAACAGCAGACATGCACATCTACAGCAAGACGTCTTGAACTGACAGTACAATACATTCTGATGGCTTGTGAGTATTTCTCTCTGTCTTTCTGTGTGAGGTTCTCTCTCTGTCTTTTCTTATTTTTTTTTTCATTATCGTTATTTTTTTTTCAGCTTTACTTCCGTTCCTTTTTGACATTTCTTTCTTTCTTTCTTTCTTTCTTTCTTTCTTTCTTTCTTTTTTTCTTTCTTTCTTTAATCCAACCTTTGTGCTTGCATTGACTGCTTCCCTCATGCTTGCTTTGATGCTTTCGTCTTTTTTGTTGTTCTTACGGTGATGTAGACTTGCCATCTCTGTCCTCTTTGTCCATGCTTCATCTCCAAATCTACATCTTACACTCTCTAATTATTACATTCTCCATGTTTAAAATTTTTAGTGTGTGATTGTACTGTTTTCAGAAAACGCGGACTGAAAAGTAGGCCCTTTAAAGATCTTTCAAAGATATAAAAGGACAGGAAATGCATAATGTGAAACTTCATTAATCTGAATTCAGTTTCATGGTTCATCTGAATTCAGTCTCATGGTTCCTATCCAAGAGCGCTGTTTGTCCGACTTTAATGAGTAAAACTTTGCATATTTCATCTTTATGCAAACTTTGTTCATGTGGAATACCACGGCATACGCTAGCAATGGTGGTATATGCATATGCTGGAAGATAGAAAAATGTTAAACTTAAGAAGCACTATAGTTAGATAATAAGTACACTCCAGAACCACAAGTCCCCCAAAGCTAAATTAAAAAAAATGATCTTACCGTATCTTATCTTCTTATATTTGTGGAGCATCGTGCCGTTACAAATACTCAAGATCTAAAGGTCGTGGGTTCGATTCCCGATTCAGTCGTACTACAAATGCTTTGGGACAGCTTTCATTCACATTTTCTTCAGTCCACCGGTCTGTAAAATGGGTATCTGGCTGTAGGCAGTCGAAGATATTCAGAATGCTATGTACAGCGCCTATATAATGTCAGATGCATTGTATGCTCCCCAGGGAGTTGAGAAAATTCGAGAGTAATCAGGCCTGTTGCGGTAAAATAATTGAAAAACGTATGAGCGGGAATCAGCCTGGATACGAGACGTTTAAATCACATTATCTGGAATATCTGTAGGTTCACTGTAATGCTCTGGATAGGAGTCCCCAATATTCTACAAGTTTTGCCCATAAGTGATACACCTCACAAACTCAAAGCTAAAGACTAGTTCTAAAAAAATTGGAGTTTATGAGGGCCTGTTGTAATTATAAAATTTAAGTTCATGAGGGTCTGTTGTAATTTTAAAATTGAAGTTCGTGAGGGCCTATTGTAGTTGTTATTTGTTAATTTATAAATGATATACCCCACTCAAAATGATGAATATTCATGCATTTTATTAACCCTCGAAGTTCCATTTCAAATATCTGATTAGCTCTTCAAGTTCGTGATTGCCTATTGTATTTCTAAAATTCGAGTTTGTAAGGTCCTGTTGTAATCATGTTTTCAAGAAGTGTTACGTCGTGGGCATCTTTATGAAAATCTCGGAGGTATCACTTTTATACTTGCCAATTATCTCAGCCTCTTTTATAATCTCTCTCTCTCTCTCTCTCTCTCTCTCTCTCTCTCTCTCTAGCCTTTTTTTTTCTTTCACTCTACTAACTCATTCATACCTCCCCACTTCCGTTCATTTCTATTTAAGCCTACATGGGACAAGCATGAGATACCTGGATGACACCTTCAATCCAGGTTTCGACATCGAAATAACTTAATCGTGATAATCGATTATATTGCATATTGATATTCAAATAAAATGCCCCGCTCCAAATGAAGAATATTCATGCACTTTATTAACCGTCGTAGTTCCATTTCAAAGATCTGATTACCTCTTTTCGTTTTAATCTCCCTCATCCTTCTCTGTTGTCAGCAGTATTTCAGCATTCGAACACCTAACAAGGAGTTGAAGACGTAGAGTGAGAAAGATCATGAAAGAAAAACATTGCCATAAAATATCTTATTTCTTATTTTAGATTTGATATTGTCCAATAAATAAAGTTTTGTTCAACTTTTTATGACAAACTTTTTTTTTTCTTTGTTAAATCTAAGTTCTCTAATTCTTCACAGCTATCAAAGAATGAGGTACTCGGATACCTAGTAGCGATACCCGCCCACCACGATTGAAAGCAGCTGTTTATTGTTTCAAACAGAAGAGTTTGTCAAGGCAAGGCGCGAAGACGTGCCATCTCCCTTTCTCTTCCCCAGCCGGTTTTGAAGTGTTGTTTAAGCAGCCATAATCTGGTGATTTGCACTTTTTTATTTTTGTCTTCAGGTAAAGCCCTTGTGGCAAGCATGGCCAACTGCCGACCGCAACGCGATATAAAGGTAGTTTTCAGCGGTCTCCCACGGTGCTTTTGAGTTTGAACATCCAGTGGAGAAATTTTTAGTCTAATCTCATGTGTATTTTCCACACAAAAAAAATGCGTGTGAAATACAGACACACGCACACAGACACAGACACTCACACACACACACACACACACACACACACACACACACACACACACACACACACACACACACACACACACACACATACAAAGAGGAATGTTTGTATAGTTGATAAAATGAACGGAGTTAACTGTTGATTTTTTGTCGCACTTTTTTCTTGGCTACGATCCTTAACTTTGATTTCATATCGACATTGTTGATAAATTTTGTTACTCTCTTTTTTATTGTCCACAAAGAGCCCTCTACGATCTGAATGTGGTTAAATAAATTTTGTGAAACTTACAAACTAGCCCTTTTCGTGGAGAAAGTCCAGCTTCATCGGAGATGTGGAAAAAACCATTGCCACGTGTTTATTTTTGTTTTTTTTTTGTTTTGACTCCGTTAAAAACCAAGTAACGAATGATCTGAAAACTGGGTTGACACTCTAGTCTAGCAAAATTGCAGGCTCGTTTTGATGATAATCTAATGGGTAAGACCTTTGGGACTTGTGGCTTGTGAGACCTTCTCACAACATAAAGACTTTTTAGGTCTGAGGTTTGTGGGCTTCGCAGTCGGATCGGGGGGATTACACAAGTAGTGCTCTTGGAAAGGACATCTGTTTCCTATTACAAACTTGATTCAGGAATGGACGGTGCTGCACAGCAGCGACTTCTATAAACTACAGTTAGGATTTGGTTTGTACTGAGTAAAACATATGTAATGTAATGCTAGAAAATGATTTTAATGGAACTTGAAGTCACACAGTGCATGGCCATGAGAAGATAGACTTCATGGAATGAGTAAATGTATATTTTCATTTTATTTCCACAGTTTTCACAAGGAGTACTGGTAAAGAAAAAGACAATTCGTAGCACCTCGATTGTATATTAACCATGGAATTACAACCAGAATCTCCATACCCGCCCTCTAAGACTGTTCAACCCCAAAGGCAACATGGATGATTCTAGCGACTCAAAGTTCAATTCCACATCGCGGACAGACCCTTATAGCATGGGTCATTCTTGCGATGCCGCCATCTTACAGACAGAACCGGATATCATAACTCGTCCACCAATCACATCTCAGCCATCAGTGACGTCACTGTATTCTCTAGGACCGTGGACGTACACCCCGACTGGACCTTCTCCATTAGAGAGGCACAACCCGCTTGACACTGAGCTGAGCCTGTTCTCAGAGGTGAAAACCCGACCTTGCTCAGTTACCAAGGACAGAATATCTGTATCAACGCCCTCTGCTGGCAGCAGGGACTGGTCCAAGGATTTGTTCGACTCCTTCAAAACTCTCAAAGAGTCAAAGAACAGATGCTCAGGGATAAAAATATGTAAGTATGAATGAGGAAACTGCGCACTTTGGTGCTTTGTGGCAACATTTTTTTTATCCAGATCTGTAATTGTTCTAGATCTAGTTCAAAATCAGCTACATCAGCTTGTTAAAGTAAAGTTTAATAACAGAATCAAGATTCAAGATTCAAAGTCTTTATTCGGCTCTGGGCCAATAACACAACTGCAATGCAAAATACTTCAAATCAAAGAGAAGATGAAAGCAAGGAAGTGAGAAAAGGAAAAGAAAGAAAAGAAAAAAATGGAAGAATAAAGCAGAAAGAAGGAAGAAACATGCGTTAGAATTGATGGTCACTTTTCTTTCTCGCCACTTTTTCATGGTCTCTCATGCAAGTCACTGTGTCTTTCGTGTGTCATCATTCTCGCTTCTTCTCACATATAACCCCACAGTTACTTTCTTCCACATTAATGTAATACCATTACTGTACCATCGCTGTCTTGTATCACAATATCAGAGCACTACGGTTAAGAAAAAGCACCAATGAAACATGTCGCTTATAACTATTCACCTCTCCGAAAAACTTAAAAAAATAAGACCCCCCCCCCAAAAAAAAAACCAACCGTTTTCCACGTGGCTACATTAGGCCAGCCAACGTCCACTTTTTGTTTATCCCAGCCATTCACGCTTTGGAGCCTCGATCTCAGGCCATTGCAAATACACGACTGTTTGTTCTGGCTAGCTGATTCCTACAAAATCACGGAGTTTTTTTTTTTCTGTAAACTTTGGCAAATGCCTGTAACGGGAGTGTGACAGGAAGGCGTCGACTTTTTTTTCCCCCGTCTATTCCAAAAGGATCGTTTTTGCACCCACCCTCCAACACCACCACCACTACCACCACCTCCACCACCATCACCACCTACAGCAACAAAAAAACTAATTATGATTCTTATCTGTAACATGCCTATCTGATAATATTACTTTCACAATACCCACCTACCCATAGCTATCACGTCTGAGAATCTGTCGTAGATAGAGGATGGTTGTCACCGTGTAACCAGCCAAAAATACAAGAATGGTTATGTTTTTAACATCATACTGGAATAGAAATCAAGACCAGAAAAACATCATGAGAGGTTAATTTGCCCGTTTAAAAACACCATGGCGAAAACATAATCCCTCTAATGAGTTGCGAAGTATAACGAAATTTGTCGCCGCCTACGTTACATATTCTGGTATGGAAACGCCTCAGGAGAGCAATTAATCTAATGGTTGTTTATCAGTGAAAGAGACGCAACAATCAATGATCAAGACAATGGGTCTAACTTCACCACATTAGTTTACACTGACCAGTGGCCTCTGTTCACTACCTACTCCACAGCCATGACGTGGAGAACGTTCTAAATACGGAACACTGGATATTGTTATGAAAAGCTTAATTATCTTTTTTGACTTGAACTATTCTTTATATAGTTTCCTTTTATAACGCAGAGAGGTTATAAGGTTCGCTCTTGTCTTGTGCGTCATCGATTTTTGTACACACATTTTTTCCTGTTTTCTTTCTTTCCCAAACTCCGACGTTTCAAAGTTATGCATTTATAGGGATTTTAATGACATCCTTTATGGTGTATAGTCTAGTTCCAGCTGAAACACAATAGTTGTAATGTCAAAATTTCTGCTGTCGAACAAAAAAATTAGAATCATCTCTAAATTACTATGCCCGTGTGTTGAGTTGCATTTGAGGTGAGTGTGAAACTCAAGGAGTTTCTTTGCGTTTGTAAATAATTAAGGGATGATTGGGGAACAGCAAAATGGCTCGTGACGTCCATTGGAAAGGAAAACATTGAGATTTTGACTTGACGTCATTCCGAGACTAACCATTATTTTAATTGGTTAGATAAAGAAAATTCTAGAAATCCCGAGCGAAGAACACCCCCATTCCCTCCTAGCACTTAAAGAGGGGTAGTTATATACATATACAAAGGACCTATGCTAAATTTCGAGACCTGGGTTTTGCCGGAAGAGAGATAGTCGATAAGAGGAAAGATGTGTCTATAATCGATGACTTGCACTCTACAAAGTGTTTACCAGACAGTTTAATGACCTGGAGTTTCTTTCGAATATTACTGACTGACCAGTAATATCACAACCCCGAATCTGCCATTATATAATATCCCAGACTATTAGAATGAGTGTCTTTGCTGTTTAGGAACTGTTGTTGTTTCAGCTGTTCTCCTTCCTTCTTTCCTTCCTTCCTTTTTTCCTTCCTTCCTTTTTTCCTTCCTTCCTTTCTTCCTTCGTGCGTCCGTTCGTTCGTTCGTTCGTTTTTCCAATTTTTCCACTCTTTATAGTAACATATGAGCATCCAAATGTGAATTCATGTGTATTAAATTATTAACGAAAGCACAAAATCATCAGTTTGAGCGGATGTTACTGAGTAGAGAGATTCTTATATAAACCAATGCAAAATTTATGTAAGCACTACCTATCTATCAACCCACCCACCTACCTATCTACTTACCTAGCTACTTTCCTATCTGCCTACCTGCACACCGACCTACCCACAGTCGTGTAAAGCCAAAATTGCTGCTAGGAAAGTCTGTCGAGTAAGTTAATCAGAACTCATAATGTCACTTTTGTCTCCGCCAAACTCTCAGAATACGCCCACTTTGTCCTAAGGACAATGAATAAAGCCAAATCAGCCAGTCTCCTTGTAACGTAATTTGAGGAAAACAATATACTTATCACTGTCCACGTCAAGACGTCCATTCCTTTTAATCAGTATTAATCTATTTTTCTTTCCTCCCACGCAGTTTGTAGTGAATGCTTCCAGGTACCCTGCATGTTATGCGATATCGCCCGCAGCCTAGGAGACAAAGTTTACCTCCCCTTTGTTCCCGGAACCGGCGCTGCCATCAGGTTCAAGGTCAGGATACTTGGCGGGATTCAGGTAACCAATTACGAGGACTTGGACTGGCTAGATCAATAGGATGAGCAGAACTTTTCCCGGTCACTGACGGGTCATTTCACGGATCTTGAACGGTCAGTGAAAAGGAGAATAAAGCCACATTTTTATATGGGTCATTGTGGGAGCTGGGCCAACTTTTATATCTTTCACTTGACCACGTAGTTGAGCTCTGTACTGAAGAGAAAAAGGGCGTGGGTTTGATTCCCGGTGTAGCTATGGACAATGCAAGTTACTTTTAGAGTGATGGTGATCAACTTCTGTGGATGAAAATGGGCATAAATGCTCCCCGGGAAGTTGAGAATGTAGTTCAGTGATCCAGCCTGTCACTGTCGGGAAAATACATATCTTAATAATGTAGATTCTAGAGATCTCTAGGTTAGAACAGCAATAGGCAAGACAAAGAGTCAGGAAATGAGCAGTGGTCACATAGATATACATTGCTAGGTTAAGGAGGACATTTCACTTAATAATGACGCAAACAATTTTTGTTCGACAAAGCTTAAGAGAAAGTGTTTGGATTGAAAAACAAAACTCAGATGCCGAAAGATGACACTGTTGTAGGCGTGGGCTCGAATTCCACTTCATGCTTTTATTTTTTACACCTCTACCTCCCCGTCCTCTTTTCGGACATTTCGGCAAGTGCATAATAACTATAACTAAGGAAGGTCACAGCGAAAATTCTGAAAAATCCCACACTGCTGTAAACATACAGTCTTGAAACTAGTCCATGCCGTGTCACACTTGAGAATATTATCGCCCGAAGGCCAAAAACAATCAATGAGCTCGACATCCTGATAGAGCGCCGCCGTCAATTCTAAGCATCGAGCACTCACATTTTGACTGAGTAACGGTCACGTTCGTTTCTTCGCAATTCCTATAGTTGGAAGCATAAAACATAGTGCGATTAGAAGATATTACAATTATTCAGTGACTTCGCATTTTGTTAACTGAAAACTGTTGTGAGTGAGCGGAAGTTTCGATTAGCCCAATATCGATTAAGCGGAGTTGAATATACAATTATTTATAGTCGACGTGACTGCTTGATGAACTTCCTTGGTATTATGTAATCGGCGTCGCCTGGACCTTAACAATGCAATAAAATTAACCTTATTATCTGCTCTTGTCCTCAGGGGTCAATAGGTGACGATTGTCTGGTGACGACGTGCTGTTGCCCATGCGCTGTATGCCAAATGTACAGAGAAATCGAAGACATTGGCCTCGGGCCTGTCTCGTGACGTCATCACTTTTTGGGCACAAGTTCATCCGCCATGATTATGCGGCGTCTGTTTGGCAAGCAGCTTTTTCTCCACAATTATGTGCCTTGGTCGTTCATTTAAAGTTTTCTGTGTTGCTTGGGCTTGTTACTTCATATGTTCTTAATGTTGCACTTTGGAAACTGGTATGGTAGCACAAAATAAGGAGAGAGCAGAAAACAAGGGCTACAATACCTCTTCATTTGTGACTGACTTGGATCGGAATGCCTTATTGACTTTGGTTATTTCAGCCTCAGCCATGGGGCATGTTAAAGTATCCATATTGCAGATTAAAGTGCAGTATTAAAAAACAAGGATGAATATAAACGAACTAACAAACAGGTTACAAAACGGAGGAAAAATGAATATTTAACGTCTGTACTATCAAGGACAGAATGTTAAAATTATATTAAACCCTTTATTCCTTCATTTCACAGGTGTGTCTCGTTGAAATGCATGGACAATTTCCGGTCAGTAACAAAAAGAAAGAAAGAAAGAAAGAAAGAAAGAAAGAAAGAAAGAAAGAAAGAAAAGTAAGACAACAGCTAAACAGTCTAAAATAGTATTTAAAAACATGAAAGAAAAATAACACGTATCTACAGGGTTTCGAGATCGCTCAGCCAGCCAACGCTCTCGCTAATTGTAAAATCCAACAAGCAGGACCAGTTATTTCCGGTAGTTCTCGTTGTCCCTTCTGCTCTTTCATTACTCGGAATGAAATGGTACCTGCAATATCGTCACACTATGCCGCCACAACAACCTAACATGACCTAGGCCATTAGTGACTTATGCGGTTCTGTCGTTCCCGAGGTCAACCCTGTGTTGGTTTGAAAGAAAAAAAAAACGTGCCCGCTTCTGTAGATTAGTCTAATTAATTTGGCCATGGGCATAAAGACCTTCTTCTTCTTTTTTAAAAAAAATGTTTTCCTCAAACATAGCAGAAGGAATGACGTAGATCTAATATTTTAAAAGGAGAAGTGTAATATTTAATATCTATATACATATAAAAGGGACAAACGCTATTTCCGGTCTTCAAAGTGACAATTTATTGAGGCTCGAAGGTTGGTTGTGACCGGAAAAATGGGTACGAGAAAAGCAGCTTTTTTATTATCGTTTCTATTTTGATGCACTTCTGTGCAGATTTGCATATCTTGGTGCACTCTGTAAAACGTTGAAGTATAAGAATACTAGGTCATGCGCGAGATTACTTAGATCACTTGTGAGTTGCTCGCTAATGTACAGTCAGTGGACTCATGTGCGAAAAAAACAACAAAACTTCACTCAAACTATTGCTACTCTGGCCATTCCAGCCTTTCTCGTGAAGAGCACTGCGGCTTTTGAGTGCATCCTGCTGACGTAATTGTTTCAAATGATAAAGACATTCTTCTGCTGTAAGTCAGATTACATAATTCTCAGTGATAAATCTTCCTCTTTCTGTGGACACCTCACTTATTTTGTCAACACATTGGCCAGTCGAGAAAAATGGCGGCTATTAGCCGAAGCTAAATACTGTGGTCAGTATGGTT
>JAWQUT010000072.1:1756753-1789478 GCA_033807755.1 Ellobium chinense
GGTGGCAACTTTGATGATGTGAAACCTTGGTTTTGTTTCCTCTGTAGAGTAGATTTTTAAAATATTCTAGAATTAGCACATAGGTACCTCTGCTGTTGACCATTATTGATATTTTTGTTCTTGCCATCATGTTGTTGGAATTACGAAGTGCCTGTTCTTTTGCATATTGTACGTCCTCCTGTCTGTTTATCTGTCTGGTTGTACGTCTTATTTCGTCCGTTAGCCATCCAGAACAGTTTTGCATCTGTAAATAACTTGTTTATTTATCCAGTCAGTGTGATTGCGGTATGGAAAATAAAGGAACATACATTCTCCTTGGCTAGGTCTGGATTTTTTTTTTATTAATAGGTCGTGCATCCACATTAAAACAGTGAGATATAAGGCCTTTAAAAACAAAAGTCTAAAGGTGCAGGCATATCAGTGTGACAACCGCTCGGTTACCAGTAGTGCTTCTGATGTGGACGGTCAACGCGAATGGAGGCGTATACCTTAGCGTCGTGTAACTATAGCATACACAAAGCTTGATCGTTTTTTGGCCTTGACATGACCGTACGTCACGTCATGTTGGAGCAATACAAGTGTAAATAATAATTTTCATATTTTAAGAAAAGCGAAAATACTATTTCATTTAACAGTGCAGGGACACACACAGTCATGTACCAAACTCCAGAGTTTGTGAATTCACAAAGTAAAATGAGTAGGGACAGAGCCTTAGATTTTAACACAATGTGTACACGTGAAAAGCACTGGAAATCTTGTAAAGAGTCAGGGTTTGAAAAACTTTCAGATAGTCTACATGTAACATTGCACCGGGGAGAAGCAATTGTGCTGACAGCAAAAGTGCTGCAGATAATGGTTGCCGAGTGTCAATCGTGGCCTGCCAATATTTCAAGTTTATAGGGCAAGTGTTGACAGACGGAATACCGATGATGGGGGCACAGTACTAGGCCAGTTGGTGATGACATTACCACTGTGATGGTTGCGCATTGTCAAACATTTATTGTGGAAACCTGGTGGGGAGGCAGAAAGGGAGAGGTGGGGGCTGCTGGGAGGAATGGCAGCTTATTAGAGTTATGAGCACATTAATTTTTTATGTGTGAACAGGATACGGATTAAAGCTTGGTTTTTACATTGGATTGTATCCATGAATCCAGTGATAATCAAACTTTTCACAACATTACAACGAACTCCTTTTCCCTACGCGACACCACTGCGTCTTATGCCAAAAAAGCGCATGCAGTAGAAATTATTTTGCATATATGCCTTTTGGCGTAAGACGGCAGACAGACGATGTAGAAAGTGTCCGGGGGAATTTGGCGCTGCTTTTCAGCGAATAGCAATGACTTGGTTATACTTTCAAGTGTAGTATTTTTAATATCGTATTGTGTTGAGTGATTTATGTATATATTACGAACGAGTTGTAAAACTTTGCATGGCTTTGTAAAGTTGGCCCAGGTAGTCTTAAGATCTATTTTCATATTTTAATGTCATGTTTGAAACTAAACAAAACATATTTGTGCATTGGACCTTTGAGAAAAATACAAGGGGCTAGAACATAAATTTTTTTTTTTTGTGTGGGTAATTTCAATTTTCATACTTTTATATGTCCATGTTGTGAGTTTTAATTACTTATGTACGTGTAGTTTTATTGATAAATTAAATCATTATAAACTACGTTTCAATTTGGATGTCTTTTGTGATTTTTAACCAGCATAGTAATGCCTCTTGCACGTTTTATATCACTGTAGATACATGTATGCGTATCCACATTTGGCTTCATAAAATAATTGAGTCGCACGAAAAGATGCCCAAACACTGTTAAGATGTCGTTTTGAAAATAGACTTTTGGGTTCTGAGAAAGAGAGAAAGAACTAGAATGAGAGAGAGACAGAGAGAAGGAGAGAGAGGGGGTAGAGAGAGAGAAGAGAGAGTGAAAGAAAAAGAGAAAGAGAGAGAGAGAGAGAGAGAGAGAGAGAGAGAGAGAGAGAGAGAGAAAGACAGAGAAAAAGTGTGAGCTTGTAGTGCATAGTAGTGCATAGCATACCACAGAATGCTTCGTTTAACCTATACGCCATTATTGTGCCTGAAATTTGATTTAAAAGAGATAATTAGGAAGAAATTTTAATCATGCGACATCATCCTGTTCATTCTTCTGACACTACAGGACTGATGGGGAGAAAATAAAGCTATCGCATCATCCTGCTCGCCATTTTGTGAGAGGACAAGTAGGGAGGAAGCAAAGCGATGACCCCCATTTACCTGCCATTTTGTCAGAGAATACCAATTACCATGAAAAAAAAATCCAAATAAAGTCTCACTCTAGCGTCATTCTCTCAGAGGAGACATATTCATTATTGAGATGAAACCAACCTGATTACATCAATCTGACCGCCATTTCGTCAGAGGAATAAGTAACTTAGTAGCTGGAAGACTCTCTTAAGAGAGGAGGATATGTAAAGGCAATATGGCGCCTCAGACTAACGACACTCTAATTCAGTCTATGCTAGAGTCCCTTGAACACAAGTAATCTGAAGCCTATGCTTGTGAAAAACAGAACTCTTCAGCATTGGAATAACTTCGGGAAAACAACAACAATAATAATCACAGACAAAAATTTCATGAATTTCCTGACTTCAGTCCTTCATCAGATATGTTATAAGTGAAATCTAAACCATTTGTTTGTTCTTCGGCAAAAGCGCAAGTATGTGCTTCAGCCCTTAATTGACAAGGACAAAGACCACTTGTGTTCTAAAACTACGAAAATTCTGCTCTAAATATCTCTTTATGCATTTCATACATGCCGTCATATGAAAAATGCCTTAACATGGATTTACATAGACCTTTGTAGGACCTCTCAGACTTCAAATTAATGTACCTTCTCAAACGTCAAATTAATGTACCTTCTCAAACGTCAAATTAATGTACCTGCTCAAACTTCAAATTAATGTACCTTCTCAAACTTCAAATTAATGTACCTTCTCAAACCTCATATTAATGTACCTTCTCAAACTTCAAATTAATGTACCTCTCCATAGTTTCAAGTTTGAGGTGTTCAAGAGCTTGTGTTAAATTAAGACAATGAAAGTCGATTAAAATGAAATTCAAGGGACTGGGCATATCATTCCGGTTAATCGTACCTTAGATTGAAGAAATACTGTTGTATTGCATCGATACCGCCACTGCAGAGGACAGAGGAAGAAGAGCAATTCAAATGCCCGGAATGATCATAACTATAATCTGACCATGACAATGAAAAAAAACCAAACAATTATGGTCTACCGTGACCCTCGTATCCTATTATGAGTACGGAGATCATAGTTCTGCTAAAAAGATTTCAAGTGATTATCAGTAATTATTATTTGATTATACAGATCCTTTGCCGCTGCGGCCCTTTGGCCACACCTCCCTCCTGGTCTGTTGTGGCAATAATCTGCACTCCTAAAGATCAGATGAACGATAATGTCTGACTGAGTTGTAGACAAGAATCGGAAGTCAATCCGACATCAGCCAATGCCTGCCATTCCCCGCTGTCAAATACCTGGCGTTGTTGGTCATACTTCTGTCCAGTTACAGTATTATGATTTTTGCACAGCACGACAACCTGGGCCACTCAATCCTCTTCACAATTCTCCAGCTTCTCAGTGGCGAATCATAGATTAAGGCCGTGAGTGGGAGCCTAGCATGGGGAGAAGGAGAGGTCGCTGTCAAGCATTAAAAATCAGTAGAATTATTATGCTATATAGAATAAAGTTGGGCAAGCATATAGTTACCAGTTATTCTTTGCATCCATTGATCCGTACCTTTTCAATGTAACTCGGAGCGAATATGTTTAGGTTTAGGTTTATTTTCTTGTAGGCCAAGGGTCAATGAACAATATCTCAGTAACAATTTAAAAAAGCTGATGCGATAATGAAAAATTAGTCTAGCATTCTGTGACGTTTACGATGTCAGATGTCTCTGTGTGTCCATGCTACAAACTTTATACTCAAGCATGGCAAAGTCATCTGAAGAAAGGCAATGGAACATTTTTGTAATAATTACTTTTCTAGGTAGAACGACCAGGCCCAAAGATCTCGATTTTTAATTATTTCGATGAGACCTGACTGTAACTTAGTAACTATTGAAAAAAAAATGAATTGTGGCACACCATATTTGCGTGTTCCTGGCGACTAAAACCCGCCAGTCCAAGATGGTGGCGATTCTAAACAACTAAGGACCAAAAAAAAAAAAAAACCTTACTAGTCTAAATGATGAAATTGTTGGCGGTGTTCAGAGTGGTAACAGTGATGACAATGGCAGTGACTGTGTCAAACAAAGTCCTTATATTGCACAGTGTCAATTTACACCAAAGTCTAGAGGATAAAGATCTACAGGTCTGTTGCTCTTCCAACATTGCGAACGTGCCAGTGCTTCTCCAAAATCAACAAAGATTGTCCATCACGACTAGTATTAGAAAAGAAAAAAAAAGCCCGGGAGTCAACGGACCGTAATATCTCTATGATTATCATAGTGTATCGCAATGGATTAAAATAACAGGTCTGTAAAAAGTGCAGGAAGCAACTCAATCAGCTTTATAGCCCTAATAATAAACCTTCCCCATCCACCACCGAAAATAAAAAAAAAAACCTCACAGAGAAATCTAGACTATAGTCGGCGGTCTTTAATTTTCATGAGAGATCTGCCCCTGTCTGTCGGTCAGCGGAACGTTCCGGTTATAACGTGAAGTGACCGTAACTACCGGACGGACCGTATGATGGATGCAAGCCAGGCAACAAGATGACTGGGCCCCGGAGCACAGGATCTATGCAAGCACGCGGGGCAGTTCTAGTTCAGAGGAGCATGCATGTGTTCTTCTTAAAATAGGCTAGTGTCAGGGTGAATTAGTATACATAAGGTAGATAGTGAGTTCTGTGCAGCAGATGTGCATCATAAATGAGTAGTCTCGAGTGTCCTTGACATTTTTTGTGAGCAATCTATGGACCATATGACATGCACCTATAGGATGAATGAGGAAGTGGTAGCGGCGGGGTGATATTGGACTTCTCAGGTATCGCGATACTCAGGTGCCATACTCTAAGTACCGATTACATTTTGATTCTGATGCTATTACAAGACAAGCCAGCGAACTTTGTCAGTTTTGGACGCCTACACATTATACAGCTAGACTACAATTGATGCTTGAGGATTGGAGGGGGAAATGAAATTCCTGTAGCGGTGACATCGAAGTGCTCTATTGCTATCTGAGTAGGATTAACATGATATCGAAAATCCTGAGCTGGGATTTTGAAAATGCTGAGTACCGAAAGTATCGATAAATAGAAATCATCTTACCCGTCACAAAGAAAAGAAACAGCACCAAAGCTGTACATTCACCCTCCTCCCTGTTCCCTCTAAACCAGGACAACCCTTTCGACAATGCGGAGTAAAAGTCCACTGGTACTGGTAACTTGAGCTTCCTATGACGCAGATGTACATGCATATTCTTAAGCCTACCAGGCAATTAAACGAGAGTCAGGACTCTTTCTCCTGGAACTTTGGGTTAGTGACAGCACTAGGTCGGACATTGCTTTCCGTGCGACGGGGTTTGATATAATGTGCAAGGGAAATAATGTCTTTCACTTTGTGCTAAAGTGCCATAACGAGTTCGCTCCCCAAGTGTGTCACGACATGTGTCTTGGTTTCAGACTGAGTTGATTTGAGAATTCATTTCCGTAAATGGCCATCCATTTAGGTTTGAATCAACGAGAAAAGAAGAAGGTCAAACGCCTGTGATACAGAGGACTCTTGAGTTGTTGTTCTCCCAACAACGTACACATTCATACATACACAAAAATATAATAGATCTAGTTTCTTGGTCTTAAAAAATATATTGAGGTGTCGTTGCACTTTAGAATAAAACAGACGGCTCCATCGACGCGACGCCCTTGACCTCCAAGCCCCACCTCCCTCCACCAGCCCAGACATCTACCATGCTGAGTGGCCATACGGGGAACATGCCAGTGCAGCTGACCCCGTGCCCACTCTATCTGTCTATCACGGTTTGGTCATTTGATCGCACCTTGTCGGCTGTTTGGTAAAAGGCTTTGGCTGACGTTTTCACCATCTCGAGCCAAGACACGTCAAACACTTGAAGAAATTCCCGAGTTCATTAAGTTCAGTAGGAAACACGAAACTAAGTTTTGGGGAAAAAAGTAAAATGAAAAGGTAAAACTTACTTCACTTGCTTTTTCTCTGCTTCGCTCTTCTTCAGATTACTTTATCCTCACTCACTCACTCACTCACTCACTCACTCACTCACTCACTCACTCACTCACTCACTCACTCACTCACTCACTCACTCACGATTTGTACCAATGCCTCGACTTTACGTCTCCACCAAATCATATGAAATCTTCCCTATGCAGACATTCCCGTATTCGATTGAAAATGGTGGCAATAAGAGAACATCTTAATTCTACTTTTCATCTATGATTAAATTACTGTTCATTGGTTATTGAATAATGCGAGAATTTTGACCGAGAATCGTTGGCGTTAATGCTTTTTTCGAAAAAGAACATGATATGTTTTGACCGGCGGAGCCTAATTTTCCATATATGTAAAATTTAAAAAGAAATTTACCCACTTCAAGCTCAAGGATTGAAGTAAAGCATGAAAGCAAGACGGTTGTGTCAAGGCTAAATGTTTCCTCGAAAAGTCAGTGAAAATCCAGCAACCAGCCTAGAGTGCTTCTTAGCCCAGTCATAACCTATATATGGAGAACAGTCTGAAGTGGTTTGAAAAAAGTACCACTGGATCGCATTTTTAGTCATAGCCTCTTTTTATTTTTGTCTCCGTCAGTCAGATCACAATGTTTGATCTCTTTACACCCAACCTGCATCTTGCCTTTTTCAAACCTTGGGTCGCATGCTTATCTCCAACAATTACGGTTGCACTAACTAATAAAAATCAGTTTGTCCGTAAACCCTCTGTATCTAATGCAAATTAAGTTGACAGGTGAGCAAAGGATTTTGTCTTCAGAAATCGCGGACATTTGCACTCGCACCCCCTTTGTGCATTGTAAAGCGGGAGGATACATCTTCGGGAAGAAAAGTGCACAGAGAGGGCGATAAGTCTATATGTCCATGAAGGAATCACGTCTATTTAGTGCTTGCAAGTCAGGTACTGTTTGTTTACATCTTGTCTGAGTATGTTTTCTCTCCTATGATTGACCACTGGTCCCTGATGCGGCCTTTCATCTCCTAGCCATTTAGCTGATAAACGATAGTGCGTCATTATTGGCATAGGAAGCGTGTGTCAAGTCGAAGGCAATACCTCCAGCGAGCCACCTAGGTGGACTGAGATTTTCCAGAAGGCCGTGTCCATAAAGCACTCTTAGACTTGTGCACATGTGTCTTGCAATGTTCTCTGAAAGCTCGCTCTTGGGTTCACGCAAATTAAAAAAAAACAAAAACCAAAGACCAAAAGGGTACTCCGTTTATAAAGAGACAAAAGCTTCATTTTTATTTGCTCTCATTTCTTGGATTCTAGATATAAGCCTACAGTAGTTTCCGTAACTTCGGCTAGTATTTTACCAATTTTAGTTCCACACAACAGTTCAGTTTTCTGAATGAACACTGGGACCGTGTTTCGTATTCATGGCGTTCTGGACCCAATCCGAAGTGTCATTCCTCAACCTCAGTCTGGCTATTTGGAACTTTTCTCGTTTCAGTAAATGTATGTGTTGTCTTTTTTTTTCTTCAACCTGGCCTGAAATAGTGATTCGCCGATTAATCAAATAATGATGGTGATCATTTGGAATCACACTTGTTCTAAGGAAATCATTGTCCATAAACTTTAGGCACGATCTCTACAGTTTCCTTTCATTTGCTCTCTTGTCCCTTATCCCTCACCTTTTTCCTATTTCTTTTCTGTTTTCCCTCCTTTGCCCTATCTAACATACCATCTTACTTTGTCTTGTTTCTCCATTTTGTCTCTACATTTCTTTTGTTTTCCTCTCCTGATTTTGTTCAGTTTTTATTTTTGCATTTAAATTTGCTTCCTATTTTTTTCTCTTTCCAGTCACATTTCTCTTCCTCGTTCGTTTTTCTTCTTGTTTTGCTTCCATTCTGCCGTTTCTCAGAATCCTTTAAGGCTCCACTAATACTGCTTCACTGAGCTTCCCCGGTCACCTAAGTGTTGCACATGCACAAAGCAAACACAACAATCCACTCCACACACTACGGACCAACAAGAAGAAGTGACGGACTCACAAGAAAGTACCGGTAAGTAAAGAATTCTTTTTATCCTCGATGTGTTTGACTAGACTGGAATGCACCTGATTTATTCAATTATTTGAGCAAGCGCGTTCACCTCTTTGCTCACGGGCTTCTCTAATCTCCAACCTCCGGAGAAAGCGTGGTCAGTGTTATTGTAATGAGATAACCAAATTACCTGCCCGTGTTTTGTGGTCGATTCGGTTATGGGACTTGACTGGTGGCATCTGCCTTGCGTTTTCCACGGTTGCGTTTGGCCTATTGGTCAGAATGTGCATGTTTGTCTACAGCTGTTGTGAATGAGGAAGTTTCAGCTCAACACGTTGTTGGGGTAGCCACAAATATAATTGTGGTTTAATGGGTCATTTCCCTAAAATTAACTCCCTTGATTCTGTTAGGTGGCGCTTCAGATGTACAGGTACACTTCCCTTCTTTCATTCTATCCTTATTGTAACATTAAATATCAATTGCAACTCTGCTTCTCTATTTCATGTGCCAAAATTTAATCCTATGGTTCCCAGAGTTTCTTCGCTTTACCATGAAAAATTTCGCACTTCACATCTGGTGGAGAAAGACAAATTAAACCCTCGAAATTTGTATGCATGAAGAGCAATGAATGTGATCACCGCAGATATTAATAACTTGCTCATGGGGTATTTAATTCTCTATTTTTGTTAATTTCAAGACGTTGTAGATGTTACACTTCAACTGGCACCACTATGATTAATATCACGAATAATAATATTAATAATAATAATAATACATACAAACATACATACATACATACATACATAGATACATACATACATACATACATACATACATACATACATACCGTACATACATACATACATACCGTACATACAATTATATAGCATTTATTCCAATGGCAAGCTTGAGCGCTTACAGACCTATAAATTAATTTTATCCTCTCAACAATTACCCTTCTATTAATCTTTCTCTCTTTCTCTCTCTCCCTCTCTCTCTCTCTCATTCTCTTGCAGACAAGACACTTATCTATCTATCACACATTTACAAGCGTCACACTGCAATGCCAGCTTATTCAAATGACAAACTAAGCCTTGACCAAACACATAATATGTGCGCATGAGGTACAGAAGTCTCAGGTCAGGGTGGAGCATGGGTTCCATTCTATAAAAAGGCCCCCAAAATTTTAGGGTATCCTTTTCATGCCCAGAATGCTCAAAATTTCACTGGGTTTGGGTTTGGTCTTATGCCCCTTTAAGTCAATATTTTGATAAAGAATAAAAGAATGCTTGCATAAAACATTTTGACTCATTATAAAGAAATAAGATTTGGGTGGTTGAAAACTGCAAATGAAGCCAACCGTGAAAAATACAGCGATCTTCATACCTTTACAGTTCTCAAGTAATCTGCGCAAGGGATCCATATTGCTAGTAAACCCAAAGTTTATCTCTTCGTCTCTCTCTTTCTATATTTGCCAATTTCAAGAAGATATAAATAAAAGATATGAACAATAACACAGAGCATATTGCTGTTCATTGGCGAGGTGCGGACAGAAAGCGCCTCTGAAACTTTTGGCGTTTGGGCGAATTTTAGGCAATTATGTCCCAGACATAGCAAAACCATTATAAAGACATTTGCAAAGCAAAGCCAGTCCAACACTGAAATAACCCTTTGAACTTCAGTCTGATGATGGCTGATGAGCTCGGCTTGTCCATCGATTCACACTATAATAATAATAATAATAATAATAATAATAATAATAATGCGGTTTATAAGTCTCATATCCAGGCTAATGCCCGCTCATGCGACTTCACACGATTATTACCCCAGCAGGCCTGATCACTCTATGACCCTCTCGACTCCCTGGGGGGCATACAGTGCCGCTGCCATTTATAAGCGCTGATCACTAGCATTCTGACAATATCTTCCACTGCCTATAGCCAGGTACCCATTTTACAGACGGGTGGACTCAGGAAAATGTGAATGAAATGCTTTCCCAAGGCACTTACAACATGACTGTGGTCGGGAATCGAACTCAGGACCTTTAGATCTTGAGTCCGACGCCGTAACCATTAGGCCGCGCTGCTCCACGGTCAGTGTTGGAATCGTACTCCACTCCGAGGTTCTAATATAATCTGGTTTCCCATGTAGCAAGATGTGGCAGTTGGCGGGTATGAGATGAAACCAAGTGTAATGAAGGGTGAGGTATTCGAAATGCTGTGAGATATGAAATACACTCCGGAGATGGATTTAGAGCAAGGCTTGGAAAACAAGAAGGAAACGGTGAATGAGAGCTAGAGAGAGAGAGAGAGAGAGAGAGAGAGAGAGAGAGAGAGAGAGAGAGAGAGGAGAGAGAGAGACTGTGTGAGTGTGTGTGTGTGTGTGTGCATGTGTGTATATATATATATGTGTGTGTGTGTGTGTGTGTGTGTGTGTGTGTGTGTGTGTGTGTGTGAGAGAGAGAGATTAGATAGAGAGATAAAGAGAGGTAGAGAGAGAGAGAGAGAAAGAGAAAGAATAAAATTGGTCAAAGCTCTAAAGGGTTCCAGACGAGGATTCTTTTCATGAAGAACAAATGTCACCAGTATAAATTTAGTCTAGCCTATGTAGAAAGTTACCGTCTTATCGGACAGATGTCAAGAAATGACTCAGTTCTACATGAAGGTGTTGGTAGTGGTGATGGTGATTTTAATGGTGATGACATTAGTGGTGATGCCGATAATAATGATGATCATGATGTTTCTGCTGCTCTTGTTTATATTAATGATGATGATGATAATAATAACAACAACAGGGATAGCTGTGATGAACTCAGATTTGATGATGCTGATGTCGATGATGATGGTGTTGTTGAAGATGACTTTGACTAATAATGACGCAATGATGACGAAGATGTAATGATGGAAATGATGATGGTGATCGATGATGATGGTGATGACAACGATGATAGCGATGATGATGATTTATTCTTAACACATTTCAACCTGAAAAGGTTGGATAGAGGTTTAAACATTTTTTTGGCTGTTGTATATATTTTTCATTAAAAGTGGTGCGGGGTGACAGAGAATTTTTCTATGAAAAGTATCGTATATGATGGTCATGGTGATGATGATGATAATGGTGATGATGATGATGACGATGACGGAGGCAGATGTAGTGCAGCTGAAGGCAGCATGACATGCACTCACATCCTCTACACAGACTCGGTATTTGTCCAGTCCGTCATGTGAAAAGGCACTCTAACGACATCCACCACAATCAAAGGAGATCACAGTGAGTTGACGGATCTCAAAGACGCGCATGTTAGACTCACGGGTAGCATTAGTCTTTGCAGTGGCGTCGCCTCACTGGAGCAAAGTTTTTCACTCAAGATTGCGATTAAGCAGATTCGACTGTATTTTATGGGAGAAGAAACCTTGGCCAACAAGTCTTTATTTTAAAAAGTGAAGACAGGAAAAGGACACATTCCACCATTTTGTTATCAGCGCCCCTGCATGTGACAGATAGAGAAAGCAGGAAAAGAGTCGAGACGTTATCAAAGCCAAATGGGTGCCGACCACGCGCGACCATGTTAGAGATTAATGCTCGTAAGGAACTAGACATGTCCTTCCCAGTGAGTACTGTCTGGTCTTGCAATCGCTCACTCTTATCCTACAACGATCTTTGTGGCATGGAATGTAGAATTCTTCCAGAAGCCGCTGTTGATTGTGTTGGTTTCTCAGCCGGAATAAGGAAGCGGGAGAGGTGGGGTGGGGGCTGTTAGGAAGCGTATTATACATACCTTTACCGGATGCTTGACGTCACGTCCCACCCTTGAAAATAAGATCAGTTTGTGTTCATGTCTGTGATCGCCTCTACTCTCCTTTCTTGGGTCTCTGTTTGAGCTTTTTTACTTTCATGACTACTGCTCACACTTTATTTTTCATTGATTCTATTACTTTGCCATTTCATTCTTACTCTTAGTTCATTTGTTTTCTTTATCTATTGATGAATGCCAGTCTGAAAATTTAGGTATGAAATTAATAAAATTCTTATTGCTTTCCTTAATAACATATTTATATCCAGTGCGGAATAAGGTTTTGTATATATTGAAAACGACACTAGTGAGTACGTGTTGTCATCCGCGAAAGTTTCACAAAAAAAAGAAAAGCATTCTCCCCTCTTCAAGGATATTCTGCTGGGCTCTGTGTTGCTATTAGAACTCGTGACTGTAAATAAACACTGGAAACAAGCTTAATAAAGTTAATGAAGAAACCTAGATCAGACCTATGGTACATAGACGGTCAACACGTAACTAATGACGGGACAATGCCTGCCATTCGTAGAATATTAAAACTACAACAGCTAACATCACATTTAACGATTTACAATCACTGTTTTACTGTCTAGTTGTGTTTATATAAAAAATGTCTAACAATCACTAAATCCCATTCATTCCTTAAATTTTCTCTTTCTCTCACCGGCCATTTCATTATCCAAGAACTCAGTACCATTGTCAGTGAATCTTTGCCATCAGTGAACATTCCGTGACTATAAAGCATTCTCCCCTTCCGATGTTATTATTCCGTACTGAAGCCCGCACCAGACAGATCATTTGTATGTCGCTCATCCGGTGAATCACCAAGACTGAGTTTATTTGGTTCCGTAATTTGGCAGATTAGGAAGCCACAGCTCTACCTTAGTAAGGGAAGTATCAGTCTTTAGGAAAGCCAAGATGGCTGCTACTAATGCAGAAGCGACAGAAAACAATGCACTGACTTGCGAGTGACTCGCTATACTTATATATTTGCCTCATTTATTTGCATACAGACCACCATTAATTCTTGCCACATTCTTCAACACATTGATAAGATGTTCCACTGACAAACGTTAAACCTTAGATGGTTGCCACCATAATGCCGGGCTTTTTTCACTCTTAGGTGTTTACACTACGACCTACTGGCGCTCACCAACCAAATGAAAATTTTCTTTGCCAAGGACTGCCCACTGAATACAAGGAAGGGGTGTAGCCTCATATTTTGTCAAACTTCAGAGATCAAACAAACTTCGGCAAGTTGCAATGAATGGCGTAGCCCCATATGACCTTGGTTTCAAGTGACTTTTTTTCTGTTTGCTCTAACAGACGCACACAGTTTTTGTTTTTTTTTCAGTAGAAAATGGCAACGTCGGTTCCAGTTCAAAACTGACCGCAGATCTGTACAAGGGTTATGTAAAACAACTCTTCCTTCAGTTCATTGCCCGTTCACCGAACTTGTTGTTATTGATACTGTGAAATTGGAAGAATCAGTCGACTAAGACGAACCGGTCCTCTCCATTTAGTTGCAACTCTGCGAGTGCGAGAAAAAATGTTTCGGTTAAGCGGAACACGAGATTTTATTTGCGATGCTTGCCTTCGAGTTTCTACACTCGTGTAGAAAACATTCTTGCTTTCTAAATGAAAGGGTTCTTCAAAGGGAAAATTGCTTTTAAGCAGATTGCGATTAAGCGGAGTGAAAGACATGCAGTGCTGACGGGTTAATGCGCAGGTAGAGATATTATAAGAAGATAATGACTAATTACTCGCTTGCCATGTCGGATAAAGGCAGGTTCCACAGCAAAGGGGGATAATATGATGAGCACAGCAAGGGAGGTAATTACTGTTTGCAGGGTCTGCCAAGAGCGACGAGAGCCAGCCTTATATATGGATATTTGATATGATTGTGATCCATCCATCCATCCATCCATCCATCCATCCATCCATCCATCCATCCATCCATCCATCGAAGAATCAACAACTGATGGGCACAGTTCCTAGACAAAAATCAATAAGCTGTCATTGAGTGAAATAGAACGCTTAGGAAAATCCTGGCGGTTATGATGTTGCTCCCTCTCTTTCAACATGACAAGGAAGTGAAATGCAAATATGGAACTAAATGGCCAGTTCCCTATCGGAACAGCATATGCAATAGCGAGATTTTGAATGGTTGTAAAGCTGCGTTTTGCCTGACGTCATGAACCCACAGAAGTTCACCAAATCTTTCCGATTCGGACATTCTACGTTCCAGCCCGTGACAGTGGCACGTTGGCACTAGTTTGTTTCGTAAATGGGTCAGTTTGTTTCATATAGGGAGCTTGACGTGACTCCAGGGACTACATAATCAAATCATCCATCCGAACATGTGAAACGAAATAAATCCACTGTCCGCACGTATTGCAGGTTTACGCATATGACGTAGTATTTTTATTAAATCGCAGAAAGTTGATGCACCTTATGTATTTCTTTACATGCATCATATTTTTTGTCTACTTATCCTTGAAGCAGCTCTGTTAAAGACAGCGACTGAACAGCCAGCTAATGATGAAAATCAATTTATCCGTATTCGCCTTGGTTTAAATGCGTTTTTACAGAGCCGATGAGTGGTGCATCTTGTAGTAGCCGTTGGATGTCAAAAATGCATTTATTTAGCCTTCCCTCCTTCTTTGTGCTTAAAGCGGAAAGAAGATAATCTTTGAAACAAGTTGTCTAAGATAGTTTTACAAGTAAATTCAAGCAGAGATGTTACCCTATACGAAAATGGGAAACGCCTACACTGGCTCTGAACTAGCTTCCTACTTTCACTTGCAAATTGCTGCGTATTAGACGTCTAGAAGTCTGGGAACAAGCTATCTGGTTAAGCGAGAAAGTCAACATTCTGAATGGTCCAACGTTTTGCTGTTGAATATTCGTCTGGTTACTAGTGATACAAGAATCCTCAACTACTCGTTATCAGTTATTCTTATGCTGCGCCAAACGTAATCTACTCAGCTTGCTAGGCAAGCACCTCGTCTTTGTGAATCGGAGTCCATGCTGAAGAACGATAAGCAAAAATGTCAAGCTGTCATCAGTTGGGTTGAATACGCGGAGCTTTCTGGTGTCTAAGATTCGCGTTCTTGTGGTCTTTTGTATACCAGTGATATGAGACTGCCCGGTTTCAGTAGGGAGAGCTTGGGGGCCCAGATCCTTTTCCTCCCTCTCCCTCTCCAAATCTGCGCTACCAATAGTGGTTACTGAGTTTCTATTAGAGTAGATCCTTAATTTGTTCTTGGTTCACTGCCTGCCATTCTATTCAGTGTCACAGCTCCCCTACCGAGCCCCAGACGTTTGATTCTATAGAATCTGGAAAACAATTCCTTATCATTTCCTCATGCTTCAGACAGTCTTGGACAGGAGGGACCCTTCCCATGATTAGAGTCGGTCAGTGAGTTGGCGAGACGATCTGATTACAGATACTTTCTAGACATAAGCCATTTCCACCACATTTACTACCTCTATAGCTATCACCGCTTCTATCACGCCATCACCACTTCCCTCCTTGCCGCTATCTCTACCACTACCATTAACAACATCATCTTCTTTACCAAGCAGGAGACTTAAACTTTTTAAAACTTTGGTTGCATTGGAGGAAAGAATTTATCTTAACGTCTTCATTGTTTTTTTTAATCCTCTTTATCCTCGTTCTTTCCTTCCTCCTTTCTATTTTTTTTATCCTCTCCCTCTTTCATCTTTCTTACATTTCATCCTTCATTTTCCCCTCCCAACTTCCTCTTTTCCCTATCATCTTCCTTCTCACTTATCATTTGTTCTGCCTGGTATCCTCCTTTTTGTCTTACGTTGTCTTCCTTCTTTTCCTCGAGCCTTTCTTAATTTCCTCCTCCTTCACTTTATTCTTCCTCTGTCCCTTCCTCCTACCTTTTGTATTTCCTTCTCTCTTCCATTTCCTCCCCTCTTGTCTTTTTATTTTCCTTATACCGTTCCTTCCCTCGCTCCTTCTCCCTTATACTTCCCTCGCTCTTTTTTCTCTGTACCCTTCTTTCTTTCCTGTTCTATTCCTCCCATCCATCCTTCGTGCCTCCTTTCCCCTTTCCTTCATAGCTCCTTCCTACTAACTATCATTCTGTCTCCATTATCAGCCAACAGTTAACCGTCAACTCACTAAAACAACACATCGATAATGGGGAGGTAACTCCTCCTGCCTTCCTTTACACGAAATAATTTCCAGGTTACCCCGAGATGCCCTCGCTTTCGCTAGCTCTCCCCAGTAGCATAGTGTCCCTGACTTGTAACTGACGCTTGTCGGCCAATAGTGTCTTGTTCTGCAGGCAGCTCATCAGAAAAGTGTCAGTGCAACGTATAGGTCCAGTTTTATTGCTGGGACGCTGCGGCTCTTTCGTGAGTTTGTATAAGAAGAATTAAGAGGATTTCATCTCTGATGAGTACTGTTATAGAGCCCCCTCTGCTATTATGCACATGTGCCAAGCCCAGACTAGTGTTATCTGCAGTGGTGCAGAAGATGGTTAATTGTGCTACAACTTTCTAAATCTCTCTATTTCTTTGTGCATTAAAAAACTCCATGTTTCGCGCAAATCATGCCTAAACTTTGCATGGCATGCTTTTTTTATGGACTGTTGGGCTAAGGGTTTATATTCCGTACAAAAGTTGTCAATAGGCAAGCTTCTTGAGAGGGTTAGCGTATAGAAAACTGCGAATCTGTCATTGTTGAGTCCATGTGAATAACGTCATTACATTGTGCTGTCCCAGATGCCTGAATTCATTTCCGGCTCTAATCAAGAAGAGTCCACTGACTTCAAGAGGCCTCGCAGAACGTTAACTATTATATATTATCGGTAGCCCCTTAAAGCGGAAAAGAAGGAAAGATAAGAATGGGAGGGGGAAGAATGGATTTTCTACGTGCATGGTTTGACAACATGGCTAGGAGAATGATTTCATCATTTTTTTTTTTTGTTTTTTGTTTTCTTTTCCTTCATACTCCTCTGACAAAATGACGTACACTCTAGTTCAATCCTCAGCTCAGTTTCGGAAAGGTTTAAAAAAAAAAATGATTAAAAAGCGAAAAGGGCGGAAGCCAAGCAGCTGAATGAAAAACAGGAGGTGCGGAGGAGGGTAACAATTTTGTTTTTAGTTTTTCTCATATTCACAGATGAAGAAAGAATCTACCAGAACATAAAAACTGCGTTGGCGTAATTCATTTTTCTCATTCGTTAGATACGCTGTGCGAAATCCAAGTTTACAACTTCCATCTGGTAACGCTGGCTATGAATGTACAGTATTTATAGGAGGGAGATCTGAATGCCGCAACATTTTCAGCTTTGCCTATTCCTATTAGGCTAAAATTAACGTATTCTGACAAAGAGACCTATCTTTGTTATTCTGCCAAAATTAACCTTCTCATTTTTATATTAGTTATCTACAATCAGTGACAAAATATTTTGGTGTAAAAGCGAATGTCCCTAATATATTATTATAAACATTGAAAGTAAATACGAATTGGATCTTGTTGTATCAGGAGCTGTCTTCATACATTCAGCGGAAAAGTTCAATTTTCTCAAAACACAGCTCTGGCGAAGATAAGCCCTTTTGTTAGATTTGTTATGGGAGAGAAGTTTGGCTGCGGCAATATTTTCACCTTTGCTTATTCATGTTAGGCTAAATCAGGCAGAACCACGTTACAGAATGGAACATTCATGCCTTCGCTTGGAGGCGGGGCCGAACCTCTTTAAAGGTAAGGTCAGCGACTCTAATCATTAGAGAGATGATGTTTTCATCATTGTATTGGCTTTAACGACCCTTCCCCGCCCCGAGAGAATATTGAAGTAGAGATTAAAGACATGAAAAACTCAGTGTGCACGTACGCTCCGGGGTCAGAGCGACTGTTTCTAAATACTTATAGTTAAAACATAATCCCTCTAAGCTTTTTGTGTGATATTGTGAACACTGTAAAAACTGAATTTCATGAAATAAAGGACATGTACTTTGGTGTTTTCTTCTAGATACATGTCCATTCACGCGGCTCGATAAATAAGCGCGATAAATAAAACGTGTTAATGTGAAAAACATGTTATTTTATATTCTTAACTGAGCAATATGTTGTTATTTTGTTTTCAATGTACGATGTGGGAAGAGAGAGAGAGACTTTCATTGTGCGCATATGATGCAGGGGTAGCGCGGATGAGGGGCTCACAGAGGACTGTGCCCCCACACTACAAGAGACTTGTGCCCCCTGGGGCCTTTTTGCTGCGATATGTCCCTTAGGGTCTTTAGCTGTCTCCCATAACCCGAATGTCAACTTCCCCACCCCCTCCTCATTTTCCCTCAAAAAAAAAAAAAATCTGTCCTCCCTCTCCCTCCTCCTCCCCCCTCCTCCACACACACACATTCTGGCTTCCTCCTCCTGAATAACTCATTGACTATGCCAATATGATGCAGTTTGCTTGGTTTGATTATATAGTCACACACATTGATTCAAGGCGCTGTTTTTCTAATGTTTTACGAATTGATTCAGCCAAAGCCCATAAAAAATATAAACTAAACTAAAAAACAGCATACACTGACCTTGTTGACAACGCTGAGGACACCCGTCACTTAAAAAAAAAAAACACAAACCACTGACATGGTGCCTGTCGCTGCTTGCAGATTTCATAACAAAACGCTGTATATCCATAAGGTGAGACGTTTAATTATGTCCCAAATTGTGTTACAAACTGCAAATAAATACAGCGCTGAGAGGTTGTTCTACTACAAAGACATTGCATTTTTGTTCCAGCCTCATTACACAGCCAGGAACTTTTAGGTCTCAGTGAAGACACGTGATCGGGGTCTTACGCCAGTTACAGTGATATAGGCTTGACTGGACAGATGATGAGAGATACTGCGTTTAGTCAAAGAATTATTTACGTCACAGAAGTTAAAGCTGCGCCATCCGATCGGTACTGTCGGAAGGAAAGCCC
Source organism: Ellobium chinense (assembly GCA_033807755.1). Lineage (NCBI taxonomy): Eukaryota > Metazoa > Mollusca > Gastropoda > Ellobiida > Ellobiidae > Ellobium > Ellobium chinense. The sequence continues at coordinate 1,775,758 of JAWQUT010000072.1, forward strand.
AGCCTGTAAAAGACCTTTGACACTGCCTTCACTCAGATGGAACTGTTTTCATATTTCAAGTACTAGAAGTTTGTATATCAATATTCTTTTACTTAACTCAAAGAAGGACAGTAAACCAGCTATCCGCAAAGTTTGTTTACAGTATGATAAATGAATGAAACGCTTTACACCTAAAAGTCGTGACACAAACATGAAGCGTGCGATTGAACTCAAATGAATGAAATGTCCCATTATATCCCTCCTCACTTTTTATAATCCGTGGGGCCTTTAAAGGTGTCAGGCATACAAAGGCTAGTCTTTTTTTTTTTTAGGTTTCGCACTGTTAGCGCAAAGGCACCTTGTTTAAAGTGCTTGTGAATGTGTTTGTGTCGATATAATGGCGTAGATTAGGAACAGGGAGTTGCACCTCGTGAAAATTCTGTGCCCTCATGTCATCCCCTCCCCTCTGCCATGCCTCAGCTAATAGCTGACATTTATGACTGACAGAGTATGCCAGGGCTTTCAGCTTTTTATTAGAGTCAGAGGTCAATGGCAAATTTCAGCGCAGTTTAAATTGCATCCGTGAATTATCTGTCAATAACTCACCATCATCGTCCGTCTGTCTGTCTGTCTGTCTGTCTGTCTGTCTGTCTGTCTGTCTGTCTGTCTGTCTGTCTGTCTGTCTGTCTGACTGACTGACTGACTGGCAGTCTGTTTGAGTGGCTCCCTCCTATCTATCACCCCGTAGCTGCCATAGAGGACTTTCAATATCTTCTCAGAATGACTGTCCATATTCCCTTACGAACCACTATACATCTTCAAGTACACTCCTCCTCGCCCTTCGGCATTCCTTTTACTACGCCCGTACTGAAATCATTTAACTGTTAGATAGATAGAGAGAGACTGTATTACAATTTCAAGTTTACGAACAAACAACCTCTAAGTCACTAGATAATGTCATAACTGTAGGTTCATAAGCGTCAAACTCTTCCATACTAATTTCAAGGACAGGCTACTTTCCGAGAATGACCCAGTTTAACCTCCACCTGTCAGTCCCTCCAGCGATTAGTATCGATAGACTTACAAAGCCGCTGTACTCGTTTCCTCCTAATGCACGGAACCGTAACGGGAAGTCCCTACGTAAGTATTCGTGTGACTAGAGGCTTAGTCGTGACCCGGCGCCACCCCGCTCCCCACACGGCAGCCGCTTAGCGCTGCGTGAAGCGGTTCCGTCAAGAGTGACCATTGTCGGGGCGCTGCAGATTGCTGAGCCGTGGAGGCGCGGGGCGATACAGAACTAGTGTATTGTACCAGCGCACCGCGTAGAGGACTATTAACCCTTGTCGCGTGTCTATTGAACTTCTTGTTTGTTTATATTACGATAACTTTGGTGTTTTAAAGTTTTATCTACATTAGACTGGATATACTTGTTACAGTTTTTACCATGTTGTAATTGTTCGAGTTGGATATTCCAGGAGTATGAATTTCGACATAATGGTAATTATTCAGATTGTCATTGTTCACCACTAATATTATTAATATTATCATTATTATTATTATTTTCATTTAACTATTCATTATTCTACTACTACCACTACCTTTCTCTCCCCCCCCCCCCCCCCNCCCCCGTCTGCACCACCATATTATTATCATCGTCATCATCATCATGATCACCACCACCATCACCACCACCACCACCACAACTACTTCTTTACTCCTGTTATCACTATTATCATTGTTCTGGTGCACGTTATATTTATTATCACTACTTCTGTTATTTCTTTCGTATAAGTACCACTGCGACCGTGAGGTATTTTATAAATCATTTATCTTCTTTGTCTTTTTGAACTAAAGGACCTTCAACCTCTGTCTCGCCTAACATCCTAAAGTCCTCCTTTTGTCCTAAAATTATATTAGCCTGAACCAACATAGACTTGTTACTAAAGGTCCGTCCGCAGCTGACAAAGCAGAGATCAGTAAGAATGTTACTAGTAGCGATGATCTCAAAGAAGTCATTGTCACAATAAACGTTAAGATAGATGAGCGTATCCACTGGATAATGGTACACATTTTATCTATGTATAATTTATTCATCTAGATATCTCCTCCGCGATTGTAAGATTCTTACAGTTCGTTCGTCAGCACGATAAATGGACACATAGAGACATACCCATCTAAGCTGAAAAGAAAAAAAAGGAAAAGTTTGTCCTGAATCCAAGTCACTCCGGCTGACAGAACATATTTTTTTTGTCAGAAAAAATTATACTTAGGGAGTATATAAAACATTTCCTCATTTGAAACTTACTCCTGCTACTAGCGTTCTTACGGAACTGGGGCTTAAAAATTTCGGAGATAATGTAGACTAATTACATAGCAATGATGTCACGAGACAGAGATAAAAAGCTGCAAAATTAATTTAGCAAAAGTGTCAGTATTATTTAAACCGTTTAAATGCATGACAGCCAATTTCATAATTAGAAAATGGAAGTCTTCAGGATATAAAGTACGTATCCATTCTCCGATCCAATTTAACTTTTAATGAATTACAGTTGATAAAGCTTCTTCTTATTCTGGGCCATTAATTTGGAACTCACTGTCAGCACAGCAAAGATTCGAAACACAACCAGTCTTGAATATATTATATATTTAAACATTAATTTAAAGCACACCTGTTCATAAAGTATCTGTCAGAGTAGAGATTTCATCTAGTACTTGAAATGCTTGTCATTTTGTTTTTTATATTATATATACAGTATATATATTATTATATTTTGTGTGCATAATACTCTATAATTGTGCGTGTACGAGAGTCTGCATGTGGGTGCGAGTTTGTAATGTGACTTGTTGTCAGAGGAGAATATGTAGACCCACGGTAAAGTGCCCCGCGTTTTTCGGGGAATAGGGGATGCCAAAGAAATCCTCTTTACTATCATCATTATTATTATTACTACTGTTTAATCTACACTGAGCACGCTTGTTTCTAAAACTTTTTGTACAGTGTTCATAGACCAGTATATCGTGACAATGTCTTACACTGTCAAATATATCGAATACAAAACCTTTGGAATGTGATTCTTAATACGAGTGTAATACTGGTAGCCTATGGGATTCCAGCAAGAAGACTCAGTCTGTCGTCATGTTAGCTACAGACGAAATGAATTAGTGTTAGCAAAGCTTCAAGTGTGAGTCCAGTAGAATTGAAACTAGCCCAAACTCTGGAAATGTGAAGAACAAACAAACATTCACACAAACAAACAAACAAAGAAAGAAACAAACAAACAAACAGACAAACAAACACACACACAAAAACCAAACAAACAAACAAACAATGAAAAGGAACAACTGTCGACTAAAACAACAACAGCATCAACAACGACAGCACCAACATAAAACTATTTTGGAACTCAAAGTCTGTGGGGGTAAAAATAAAGTAAATTTCTTAGCTCTGCTAGAGCTGGAACCCGGTCTCCACTAATAATTACGTTGTGTATATTAACAACTGTTCAGGCGTGCACGATGGAGGCAATTTCTACAGTCCGGACTGGCCTATTATATTACGAAGTAATTTAACCAATATAAATTACAACGTTTTAAAGAAGGACATTCCAGGGCAGTAGAAAATATTTGTTGGAATTTTCCATTTATGTTACCCTTGAAAATAAATGCTCTAACTCTATCCTTTCTATATGATTCCGGAAATGTATCTAGTATGCCTCGTACAGTTAAGTTATTAACTTGTGTATGACCTCATAACCTCAAATCTCAAAAACTCGGAAAAAAACCCCGAAAACTTGTTATTTTGTTCTGGCCTCGAGTCTCTTGCTTTTCCAGAATAATATGGTATGCCGACCTTTATTCTTGAACTCCAAAACATCATTAACTCGAAATCATAGATTTGTCCCTGAGAATTCAATTCCTGATATTCCACAGTATTGTCGCCGTGCCTCGAAAATGGCGAACAATCAGACATACGCCATTTTTTATAAGGGTACAGTGTTGTTGATGAAGACCAAACCCGTGTCGACATGTTAAAAAATTAAATAAAATGCCCCAATGTTTCCTTGCCAAATTTGCGGTTGCAGAGATTATGTACAAGCTAACTCTTTCTTGCTTTGCGATAAAAACGTTGCAGCCGTGTTCTCTCACTGGTGCGAAACATGCCTTCGGCTATTTTCGAGACATAGTGAAGGTATGTTCCTGATTCCTCCCTTCCTTCCCTACCTCTTGNCTTCCCCCATATCCCCACCCAAAGACACATGTCTGGCGTGAAATGAGAATTGCATGTCTTCACTATTGTCATTTGCCGGTACGCCCTTATTAACATAACATGTCCTTATTCCAAAAACTTATCAAACTGCCGCAGGGACATTTCGCTTATTAATAAGTCCATGAAAGAATTAAATAAGAGCTTGCGCATTAACGATGGGATCTCTTACCATCGTAATATTTACATTAGAGCATCGTCGGTGCTAAATGCATCCTTAGTCGCAGAATCAATGTAATTCTTACGGTGGTAAGAAACGCCGTCGTTGATGCGCAAGTTATCAAATAACATGTGCCACCCGCAAATCTTGGCTAGTTCATTAATTAAGTTCAATCGCTTTTTCTCTGCCTCATTTCTATCTTTCTTGAGTCTTTTTTTTCCCCCTCTTATACAGTTAATGATGTTGCGATAAAAAAGAGTCACGATTATTCAGTGACATTTATATAGAAGTGTATCATTTTGTTATATGGAAACTGTTGTGATTAAGCAGAAGTTTCAGCTATGCGAACTGCTATTAATCGAAGCTGTCCGTATTTACCAGATTGCCAGTAATGAGTATGGCTTTTTTAGTTGTTGTTTTGCAGTCGCTTTCATATGTCATGATCCAAAACTCAACCGGCTTTCCTCATATAATTTATCAAAACTCGAGTTTCATATTTCATCAGCCACATTCCGTTTTTTAAGTATTTTTTTCTTTCTTTCGCTCTTTCTATCTTTCTACAACTCTTTTACTGTTTCCTTCTCTCTGTCTTTCCATATCTGCATTTTCCCTCTTTCTCCCCTCTGTCTTTCTCTCTACCGTTATCTCACTTGCCTTCCTCCTTCTCTATCTTTTTCTTTACTTGTCTCTGTCTCTCTCTCCCTTTTATGCGTAGCTAGTCATAACATTTAATGTGGCTTTTACCTGGTCCGTGCAACCAGCAAGGACATTCAGGGAGGGCGTCGATCCAGGGGGAACACCTTTATTAGTCTCCACCAGACAGTTCTTGCCCATAACTTTTATCATAACATGCTGGTGTCCCAGTCCAAACCCACCTCTGTCTGTCTGTCTGTCTGTCTGCCTGCCTGCCTGCCTGCCTGCCTGCCTGCCTGCCTGCCTGCCTGCCTGCCTGTCTCGCGAGTTCATCAGTCTGTTTCATTATCTGTTGTAGGTTTGTTTATCCAGTGGTCGGTCGGTTGGTCTGAACTGTCAGCCGTAAGAGAGAAGGAGGGAAAGAACACGAGCGACAGAATGAAAGAGACAGATAGATAGATAGATAGATAGATAGATAGATAGATAGATAGATAGATAGATAGATAGATAGATAGAGAGAGAGAGAGAGAGAGGGAGGATGGATCAGGATGAAAAAAAAAATCCTCTCCATCCATTCTCTGATGTCGCTCCGGACCGAAATCTGTACCGACAGTCGGTTATTCGGCCGACAGCCGCGAGGTCCTGCATCATATCTTTCAGGATCACGTCCATAGCCATTACCCTTTACATGTCCCATGACGGATAGGTACGACGGTGCTGGCATGCTACTGTGGTGCATGGGCCCCAGACCCGTGATTAGATAGTAAGAACTGCATTTTGGAATGGCTGGGATTTTTAAAAACAGTGTGAGAGAAAGATGGAGGGAATATAAAAAAAGAAGGAACGACGAGAAAGACAAAGGACAGAGAAGATTTGGAAGAAATAAGGAGAGAAATCAAAAGAGAATAAATCAAATAAGAGAGAGAGAGAGAGAGAGAGAGAGAAAAAAGGAAAGAGAAAGAAAGAAAGAAAGAAACAAACAAACAAAGAAAGAAAGAAAAAAAGAAAGAAAGAAAGAAAGAAAGAAGTGAACCACAATTGATGAGCGGGGGTGTCCAGTTGTGGAAACAATCAAAAAGAAACAAAAAGAGAAAGAAGAATGGTGAAAAGCGACAGTAAGAGGCTAGAAAGAACAAAATAAAGAAAGGGGGGAAAACAGTTAGGGATGAGTTGAGGGGAGGGGATGGGGAGGATCGCTAGAGGCCAACAACAGGCAGTATGTATATATTGAAGGATAATCTTTCCGTGCATTTCCTCTACCGTATGACAGATACAAAGGACAAGCCGATAAAAAAACAAAAACTGTGCAGTTGCCCTATATGTTTAGGCCACAAGAAAATCTGATTACCCCTTCCGCCTCCATCCCCCTCTCCCTCACCCCCACACACCACCCTTCCTTCCTCCCAAATCCACGGCGCCATCAACGAAATTGCGTTAGGTGCATGTCACAATTTATTACTTTATACTATCAAATTTACCCAAATGTGACTTGATATCTAGGATGCGTGCCACTATTTCTTACTTTAGTGGGAAAAAAAACTCCACCAAAACATCAACGAAAGATGAGGTCACTGTCCGCCAGAGTTTTAGAGTAGAAGTATGTAAGTGAATTCAATAACAGCAGCCAGACCCGACATTTGAGAAATTAGAGATCTCTGCTTTTCGACGCGAAAGCAGGCCAGTATGGCAAACAATCTCAATGCAGAAATAAGTCAGTGTCAGCGATGATGAAGACATCAGAGGCACTTTTCCATCTCGCTTCCCTTGTTTTCAGTACTACAAGTACTAGCCATTGCACGTTTACCAGCTGCTCTTCCCGATGGTCGGCCGTGGCCTGCTGAAAATTGACTACCGAACGATGACGTAAAATCACGTGAGTTCCGTTTCCGCCGTTGTCGCCCTTAGCGGCTCTAAGGTTAATGGAGACGATCCATGCTGATCCAGTACTTCCGTAGCTTCCAATTGTACGTAAGCCTATTCTAGCGGGATACGTAAGCCCATTCCAGCGGCCTCCACTTTTCGATATGACGAAACTCTGGTCAAGCTCCAACCGTGCGCAGTTCCCCGGATGTTGACATCATAATAGGTTGTTTTTTTTTTGACGGCTTGCGCAGTGCCACCGTAAGAATTACGTTGTGCACTGATGCTGAATGCACACTTAGTAGCGTTCATGATGCAGAGTTAATGTACTTCTGTTAAGAGATCTTATCGTTAATGCGTAAGTTCTCAGATAACGGATTTCACGCCTGTCAGATCTTCCGAGTTGGCGTTTAACGTCGTATTGCACAAGTTAGATTGTAGGCTGAGTTTTGATGACAGTTTCCCAAACGCATGAGCGCGTTAAAGTATGTAAGCACGTAGCAATTTTATGAGAAACTAGATCTAGGTATCATTATGTCAATAAAAGGCCACACACGATCCCGTTTTTCTTCGGTCTTGGTTCATATGGAATACGACATTACACGTCAACACAGGCGAACTTAATACCTCCATATTTACCCTGGGCGATACTCTATCATTATTATTTGAGAGCTTGCCCATTAACGATGGGATCTATTACCATCGTATGAATTACAAAAGTGCATGGATGCTGACTGTGCTCATAATAGCAGATTGAATGTAATTCTCACAATGGTAAGAATTCCCATCGTTTAGGCGCAATTTCTCAATTCTTATTACTTATGATAAATTCTATGAAACGATTATATGAAGTCTAGAAGTTTCTGCTTTTCTTCCCTCCTGGGCGGAATTACAGAACAGTTTTAATAAACGTAGGTTAAATTCAAGAAATTCATTGTATACGTCTAAAACTGCTCTTTATTAGAGGGAAAATTACAGGGGAAAAGTATAATATGAAAACAATGTCATTTCATGTAAAATCTATACATACATCCAAAGAAAACTAGCCGAAAACCAAACAACAACAACAACAACAACAACAACAACAACAACAACAACAACAACAACAACAGCAGCAGCAGCAGCAGCAGCAGCAGCAGCCGCAATAACAACAACAACAATACCATAATAACAACAATAACAACAACAACAACAACAACAACAACAACAACAACAACAAAAAACACAACAATAACAACAACACAAAAAAACAAGAAAAAACTTTCATATACTACATTCTCGTTAACACAATTTACATACAAAATCCTTGAATAACACAACTTACCTACAGCATGCACAGCGTGATGGGTAGCCACCCAGCTTATACATGTGCTACGTTGAGCATGCTGTATGTAAATTGTGTTATTCCTAGACAACCTTTACTGACACAATCGACCGAGCTAACCAGATGGCCACTTTAACTAGGTGGCGGTAATTAAACAAGGTTCTCTGTACAATATTCAAGAAAAGCAGGTGCCAGTGAAAAACTCATAATCATACTATAAAAATATGCATAGTATATAACCTGTCTTTTATTCTTTCTCGCATTATGATATAACAATGGTAATAAAAAATTACGATAGAGATATGATACTTAGTTATAAAAATGCTGTATTGGTAGCTAATGAATGAATGAATGAATGAATGAATGAATGAATGAATGAATGAATGAATGAGGGGACGCCACACATACTGAGGAAAGGACCCTCGAAGGGGTATAGAGACAGAAAGACGAGCAACCGACCAACGCACAGACAGACAGACAGACAGACAGACAGACAGACAGACAGACAGACAGACAGACAGACAGACAGACAGACAGACAGACAGACAGACAGACAGACAGGTGTTTTCTGCCTCACTGTTCACGAGCCCCAGTGAAAGGGCTGGGAGCACACTCCCCAGATCTGTTCCTTCAGCAAGTTCATATTGTGCTATGTGCATCTATCCCTCATGTGTTGACAAAACCATACGGAAATTGAAGGACGTTAGAATAGTGAGTTACTAAATAATCATGTGGCCAGAGACAGAGCTGTTAGTCCCGCGCCTGCCCACAGTGACGTAGTCAGAGTCCCAGAGGCCCGATGAGTCCATTAAATGGTGGTCCCGGGGGAGAGTCCGTCTGTTACGACTGTGAAGAATGCGTAAGGAGGAGGAGAACGTAGAGAGCGCTGTTACAGAAGGGCGTAACCGGAAATGCGGCTTTAAAATAATTAGAAGAGCTGAACAGGGCTAGGGATATCTAACATGACTGAAAATAGTGGAACCATATTTAAGACATTCGGCCATTTAGAGTTGGAGTGAATGTAGCCTTACATGTCTGTGAGTGCGTGTTTCTATTTCTTTGAATAACTCGTGTGATTACGACAGAAAAAATGAATGAATGAATGAATACATGAATGAATGAATGAATGAATGAATGAATGAATGAATGAATGAATGAATGAATGAATTAACGAATGAATGAAGGAATGAATGAATGAGGGGACGCCACACATACTGAGGAAAGGACCCTCGAAGGGTTATAGAGACAGAAAGACGGGCAACCGACCAACGCACAGACAGACAGACAGACAGACAGACAGACAGACAGACAGACAGACAGACAATATATATAAATGACGGAAGGTAAAAAGTCCAAAGGATTGTCGGACAGACAGATAGAGTGTGACGGACAAACAGAAGTGAAAGATAAACTAATTGAATCCAATGTGGGAATGCTATCAGAGTGGAAGTACCGCTAGTAATTCCCTTACTGTGGATCCGCTTTCATAAAATTAATCATGGTGATAGTGTTGACAACGCTCCTTTGAGGTCTATGGGGACTCTGATGTAGGGGGGAGGCGGGGGAGGGGAGAGGGAAGAGTATGAATTGTATTTTTGTGTGGAATCACAATGATTTCTCTATCAGTTTGGGACCCATATGAGTTTCCCTGTATTATCTGGGAGTGAGTAGGTTTGGGGTTTGTCCGTATCGCACCCACACGTTTGTCATAGTGGTCTCAGGTTATTAAGTGGTCAAGCTAGAGTGTGTATTTGTGTATAGTGTGTGTGTGTGTGTGTGTGTGTGTGTGTGTGTGTGTGTGTGTGTGTGTGTATGCATGTGAGAGAGAGAGAGAGAGCGAGAGAGAGAGAGAGAGAGAGAGAGAGAGAGAGAGAGAGAGCATCTGAGTGTGTGATGTCTCCGTGTCTAAGAGTAAAGAAAGATATGCAAAAGGTAGTCGCAGAGGGAGAAGAGGGGAAATTTCAATGTAAAAAACATGGAACGGGTAAGAAAAAGATGATGGGTAGAGGAACACACAGACAAGCGAAAGAGCCAGAGCGAGAGAGAGAGAGAGAGAGAGAGAGAGAGAGAGAGAGAGAGAGAGAGCGAGAGAGAGAGAGAGAGAAAGAGAAAAAGAGTAGAAGTAGAAGGACAAAGGGTGTATTTGGAATGAAAAAAGACAACACATCACTTTAGGTACACAAACACAGAGCGAGAGATCTACAGGTGAAGTTCTAATAATGAGAAAGAATAACAATGTGTGTAAAGGAATGTGGAGGCAACAAAGAGAGGAGGAGATAGGATAAGAGAGAGAGAGAGAGAGAAAGAGAGAGAGAGAGAGAGAGAGAGAGAGAGAGTTATAGATTACACCAAGATAATCTCTAGCGTCATTAGACCAAGGCTGAGTGACTGCCACCATAAACTTACCCTTTGGAAGCTGATTAATCCAATTCAAGAACGATAACCACGAGTCTGGAACACTTAAGACTGTGCATCTGGTCAGATACGGTGCCTTTTCATTAGCGCGCACTGGTGTAGTGCACGTAGATCTGGTGCGCAAAGGAGGTCTTATTGCACACAGCTTTTACCCCCCACCTCATAAATCGTGTACCATTAAGGAGACCTTTGGTAACACGATCACCTGTTTGTGTATAGCGTTATCCACGGAGTGCGTTAATCACATTCTCCTACAAGGCCAACCACTAGGACTGAAAATATCGACCACACTAACTAAACGATCATCTTAACCAAGGGACATGTTATCAGGGTTTTGTTGTACTGCATATCAAACGTAACCGCAGCATACTATTTGAGAGCTTGCGCATAAACGATGGGATCTCTTGCCATCGCAAAAATCACATTTACGTTACATGTTAAAAGCTCCTGAAGGTGCATTCAGCACCAATGCACTAATGTAATTTTTATGATGGTAAGAGATCCCATCGTTAACGGGCAAGCTCTCAATTGATTAGACGAACTGGGCTTGGAGCTTACACCCCTCCCAAACAAACCGCACCTCACCGTTCCATTACACTGAGCAAGAGCCCTATTTTTCTATGATTGATATTTCATGATTTCATGATTCATATTATGCTTGATATATCATCGCCCAGCCATGATATACCCAACCCCTAATGCGTCAAAAAAAGAAAACTCTCTGTGCCTACTTCTCTTATTTCAGGAATCATGGTACCCATGACCAGTCCACAGCAGTACTTTTTCTTAAACAAACAGTAAACTTTGAGAGTGAACACAACGCCACTAGATCACAATCTCTGCTTGACCGCAAGTGTTTTCATTATACTCCAGTAGAGTTGGGAATGAAGGGACGGGGATCGAAATTTGCTTCACAGTCTCGAAAATCCACATTAGTTTTTGAAAAACTTTAAACCGCCTATATTTTCTTTCCGCCAAACCATTTCTGTGGAAACACCTCTGGAAGGTTGGGATTTTCGCCCTCCGTACGCCACCATTACTCATGCTGTGTGACACCATAAGGTGAGAAAAGCTAGCAGATGATTGATGCAGACGCATGCACAAACTGCATGGACCAATCATCTACTAGCCTATCTCGCTTTTTGTCGTCATGCAGTACGAGTAATGGTGGCTCGCGCAGGGTGAAAAATCCTGACATTCTTGCAGTGTTTTCAGGCGAACGGCAAAATATACGCGTTTTTAATTCTATGTAAAAAAAATGATATGGACATATTAGTCTTTTAAGCAAATAACGACCCCTGTTCCTTTAAGACTGTCAGCTGTAATATACCGAACTCATTGATCTGAACGGTGTAGAGTGCAGGGCATGTTAAGTTCTGAGACAGGTTTGATACTGCGGTATGTTGGCCGTAATTACCTGTTAGCGCTGGCTAATCCTTTGTATTGTTGTAACAGAACGGCCACTAGTGCTAGCGGCTTAGCCTATATATATGTGTCCTGCCTATTTCTTAGTAGTAGTGGGGATGTTTGCAACCCTTGTCCACTGTTAAGGAAGTTCGACAGTAGGTATATATCATGCGTGACGCAGGAACTGGAGGTAGTGGTTGAGGGAGAGAGGAAGGGAAGAGAGAGAGAGAGAGAGAGAGAGAGAGAGAGAGAGAGAGAGTGTGAGAGAGAGAGAGAGAGAGGGGAAGAGGGAGGACGGAGAGAAGCGAAGAGAAAAGAAGAGAAGAGAAGAGAAAAGAAAAGAGAGAGGGAGAAGCGAGGGAGAGAGGGAACGGAAAGAAACAGAAGGAGTGAAAGGGGGAAACGTGAAGGGAAAGAAAAAGGATAGATGACGGGAAAGGAGAGAGAGAGAGAGAGAGAGAGAGAAAGGAGAAGGGGAGAGAAAAACAGGGAGGGAAGAAATGGAGGAGAGAGAGAAAGAGAGAAAAGAGGGGGAAAGAGAGAAAGAAAGATAGATAGAAAGAAAGAAAGAAAGAAAAAAAGAAAGAAAGAAAGAAAGAAAGAAAGGGAATTTGATAGTAAGAGAGAACGAGAGAGACACAGAGAGAGAGAGAGATAGACACAGAGAGAGAGAGAGAGAGAGAGGGAGAGAGAGAGAGAGAGAGTAGATACTGAATTCATTTTTTCTGAATTCATTTTCCTCCAAGCTAACGAAGACCAGGCCGACTGTACATTCTCACACTCTTGTCCTCTGTCCGACCCACTATCATCAACGGTGAGGTTTTAGCTCGGTGTTGTCATTTTTCTCCCATGCTTTTCCCCTACAGCGAGAATATATCTTTACCCTACTTTTCCGAAAATGAGGCAAATTTTGTGTAAGAAAATCCTTAAATTTTACTTTAGAAAATAAAAATGCAAGCATTCCACCAACTTTATCCTAAAAGTCATGAATTTTCCCATGAACTTACAATAGACGATTTTCGCTTATGCCTGTGAAAATGGTTTTTAGAATTTTACCCTGGCGTAGAGGAAAAATCCTTACAAGTGGCAAGACTAAATAAGATGTCCTTTAATTTAGATTAATAGAATCAAAGAACTGCAAATCAGATGAAAAAGAAAAACTGCACATAGTGCAAAACAGTCATTTCTTGTTGCTTCTTCTCGCCAATGGGCCTTGCTACCGTTTGGAATAAAAAAATATTCACGTTGCTATTACGGGGTCATTTATCTTTTTCAAAAGCCAAGAGGTTGACAAAGTGCAGACTGACAGTTGCGCATCACAGAATAAATCCCGGAAATCTGCGTGGAATGTGACATGTTCACTGATGTGCTGCTGCTAACATAACAAGATTTACTCTTATTAATTTTTAAAAAGTGACAGTTTTTTATTGTTCATCACACTAGCTACGGCACCCATTCTTTGAACAGGGCTGCAAAAACACTAACATAGACAAACATATTATAGTGTGACTCGACTCTCGATACGTGAACGTTGATCAAGAAGCGCAACCTTTGTTTCAGCTAATTCAAAACAACCACTTGGGGTTACACGAAGTTTTACTTTTTTTTACACACACACACACACACACACACACACACACACACACACACACACACACACACACACACACACACACACA
>JAWQUT010000072.1:1802517-1828544 GCA_033807755.1 Ellobium chinense
GACAACATGGCTGTATGCGTGATGCTGGTTGGTTCTTTTTTCTCCTACTCTGACAAAATGGCGGGCGCCCAACTTTATCCAATAAACTCAAGTTATTGGACCAACCCACCCACTGACGGACTGCCAGTTTAGTCTGATAACATTGCTACAGTGCCAAGCAAGTGCACAAAAGTGGAACTGAGGCTGTCTAGACGTTGTCCTGTCCTAACTAACCTTGTCCTCAGCTTCCGGTTGTACCTGCTCACGTCACTTCCACCCTACCGACTTCAGGTTGGTCCCAGACTAATCTCATTTCCTCATTTCCTCACCAGACTTCATGTTCCATTTGCAGAGAAAAATAACAGTTCAGTCAGGAAACATCATTTCGCAATTCGAAGCATCCTAAAATCATTCACGAACTATGTCCAAAGACCAGTGAATGAAACACGACGAACGATTTTAATAACAAGAGCACTTAATACGACGTCGGAAAATGCAGAGAATGTGTAATATGTTATCAAATAATTTACACTTTCGTTTAACCGGAAGAAAATATGAGATAATAAAATGCGTCGAGACAGATAATCTTATGTGCCCATTTTATGGGACGGGCCGCTTCACAGAATAATCATTCAACTCGAAAAACACTTTATGCTGTTAGGGACGTCACAAAACGACTTCAGCCGAAGATTTGGAGCCATTTTCTTTTGTCGTATGATACCAGTGACTCACCAAAGTGGTATACATGTGTAAAGTGCACAGACTGTAAAACACTTAAAAAATTGGGGGGGGGGGGGTGTCCCTTTTTTCAATATATAGACATTCTCATAATATACCCCCATCTCAAATGTCAACAAAATAATATGCCTTCCCGAAAGTAACCGAAACATGCCGAAGAACAGCATTTGGTATTATTCTGGTTATACAGCATCATATCCATGGATCCAGTTCAGCTTCTCTCCTTCTTTTACTATTCGTGGTGAAGTCTTGGCACTATGCTACCTCGCATTTCTCTTTTACTGGCTTAAGCATAAAACGCATGAACGAGTATATTTTATGATCGGCCCAAAAGCCGTACAATTAAAAAGGTGTCCGCAGGCCTGACAGCTCAGTGGGGTTCACAAAACTTGCCTTGCCTAAAGTACCGTGATGAACTTTCCATAGACTGGTCTATTACAAGGAGGTGTTTTAGTTCCTTTAAAGTAAAGGTGGAAAGGAGATCTAAGACTTAAATGGAAAGTTAGAGATTTTTATTCTCAGATCAAAAGCGACTAAGTCCCATTCTGTTTCCCCGACCTATAACATCTGCTCCCATGTGCTAACATTGCAAATTCCAGAGATAACTTTACTGTCTTCAGATAATTGCAATCCCATGAGACCTATACCCCTCCCTCCCTTCCAGCCTCTCTCCCACTTTTCTACCGATGCCATAGATAAAGGGTGGGGACGGGGGGAACCGGGGGCTTGGATCGCCAGAATGGGCCAATATCTCTGAAACTACTCACTGAGCCTTCTTCCTACTTGTATTCATGACTGAACATTTCAGCTTTATGAGTAACATCCCCCTCCCTCAAACGCTTAAATTAAAGAAAAAAACCCCCACCAAACAACCCTCTCACATGCTTCCCTATTCACTTAATAGTAGCTTGCAGGGCCATTGACTGCATTATTTCGAGGAAATCTATTCACTGAGTCCTCTTCCTACCTGTATTCATAACTGAAATGTTTCTACTCCATGAGTAATTTCCCCCTTCCCCAAACGCTCAATTAAAAAAAAAAAAAAACAACCAACTCTCATATGCTTCCCTAGTCAGTTAAAAGTGGCTTGCAAGACCATTGTGTTACTTTGAGTAAGTCTGGATAATTGCAACCTTCTCAGATACCTTCAACAAGTAATTTGTCACCTTAGTGTTCTTTGTGCATGCACTGTAATCCAAAGAGTTTCCTCAGGGTTTACTTCAGTTACTGATAGGGACAAGGCGAAGGAAAACGAAATACCCTCTGGAGAGTCCTTGCATAATATATACCTAGGAATCCTCATTCTTCCCTCACCTCACTCTTAACACTAACCACCGTCCTTAACCCAAATCCAAGCACATCTTGAGAACTTGCGCATTAATGATGGGATCTCTTACTACCGTAAGAAATACATCTACTTTGCATGTTGAATGTTACTAACGCTACATTCCCCACCAATGCACTCATATAATTCTTACGATGATAAAAGATCCCATTGTTATTGCACAAGCTCTCAACTTGTAAAATTGGGTAACGAACTGTACAAGGATTCACCTCACCTATTCTCCCCGATCCAACCCAAACCATTCTTGCAATCAGCTGCATCTGGTTCCACCCATATGTTTTATCGCTCCCAAGAGAATTTTTTTAGGTACTAGAGACAGTTATAATACCCTATAATAATATCCCCCCTCCTATTTTCCATTTTAGCTCAACTTTTTTTTTTGTTTCTCTTGTTTGATAAGTTGGAGTTTTCATTTTTCACGCATGCCATCGAATAAATATTTTCCCCAGTGAGATTGTTTTGACACAACCAGTCTTCGAAAATCTGACAGCAATTTAGCAAAAATAATTAGAAGATTAGGGTTTGCGTCGACAAAGCGTAAGTGTAAACAGAAAGCATTACTCCAAGGAGACAGACATAATCTCGAAACCACAGATCATTCCGTAAACCCTACCGCAAGCGACGCAGGTAGGATTTAAAAGGCGAGGTCAGAGAGTATCAAATTTCGCATGCATGGGGAATGCACACGTCTGTTACAGTAATTTTCTCACTCGCGGACGAACAAGATGATTTCCTTAACATCTTAATGGCAAAACATTTCTGAACTTTAGCCTTCCTTTTGAAAAAAAACCATTCAGCGCCTTTACCTGGGTTTTCATATAAGTTCCTGACAATGGCTCTTTTTTGTGGTGTTGAGAAGTAGAGCAGGCGGACTGACAGGGTCAGAGGCTTCTTCTATCACTCAGTACTAAAATGAGGTCATAGCCTTGCCCACCGTCTTTGTTATGATAGCCTCACAAATCAAGCTGAAAGGGATCGTGCAGGGAAGCATCGCGTGCCATCGCGCATTCAAACACGCGCTCTTAGTTTCTAGGGTGGTCATATTTTAAGCAAAGCTAGCGAGATCCGCGTTCATTTAGACAATATTTGTGTCAACAGATTTTTTCCTTATGTACTTACGAGACTACTTGTGCCAAACTACATCGTTAAGTATTACGCGCTCATACTATATAAAGAGGGCAAAAGAACATTAGTAAAGGCTCTTATTTTTTGTTCATTGAGGCGGCTTGGCGATTTTAGCCGGAAGCTAAAGAAAAACAATATAGTCAAGCAAAGGCTGTATACCTTTACTGTCACACTACCATTACCAGCACTACCTCTGCAACTACCGCTANGGGGAGGATATTCCTGTAGATAAAGTAATAATGAAAGTAACAAGGCTGTTAAGGATTAGCGGAGACACTGTGTTGAGAGAAGGTGTGCCTCCCAACCAACGCCCGTTTCCCCCATGTTCTACGCTACTGATCAATGATGTGATGACTTTTAAAGTAGGCAGGATGACAGATACAGAGCTGAAGCCAAGATACTGATCTCAGTATTACCATGTAAAACAACAAAATCAAAGCAGAGAGGCGAAATGTGCTGTCAAGAGAGCAAGGTTGCAAAGTACTATCAAGGGTTGTCGGTTTGACCGACAGGAAGCCCTTGCGCGCAGGCGCAAACAGAATGTTGTCACGAAATAGAGATGGAAAGAAAGTGCCCAAGAATCAAATACACAGAGAGGCAAATAAAGAGAAAGAAAGATGAAAATTTCTTTTGTTTCTTTTTCGAGCCAGTCGATAATGGATCATGTCACTGAAATCAACTCCCTTGAAATTGTAAGGTAACGCTTCAAACGTTTAGGCAACACTTCAAGTGCTTCTCTATTCCCATTGTAAATTTAAAAATTAATAGCATTCCTGTTTTAAGATTTCATTCACAGAATTCTTGGCATTTCAGAAAAAAATGATCAGTTGTCTCTTTTTCAGCACGTAATTACTAGCGGCACGAGTTCAGAATCATTTGAAAGCTCATCTGACGTATCTAAAAAAGTTGTTTTTGTTGTTGTCATTGTTTTTGTTGACACCCGTACGTGAATGACAAGTTCATAGACAAAAATCACCTTCGTCTAATGAACCAACTGCAGTTCATTTTGCACTGAGACTTGCCAAGCTTGATTTAAAATTAATGACTACGTAGCCTACGTTATGCCTGCTTACGTTGTGTATGTACAGTTTATGTGTGTGTTTGCACCTGTACACTTATGGGTGTCACTTTGTCCGTCCCCACCAACGAGGGGTGGGATTTCTCATTTGCAGTCCCTAAATAAATCATGGAATCCCAAACACATACTGAAAACCATTTCCACAGATATGTCGGTGAAAAACTGTTGTCAATGTGTCTTAACCATTACGGGCAGGGCATCTCTGTTTATAATGGTTTCGTCGAACATCGGCTCTGGGTAAACAGAACCCACAGGTTTCCTTGTGTACGGGGAGGACTGGTTTTTTAATGCCAGTTCTTCGTTTAAACGTCAGAAATTCATTTAATCGCAACTCTACCCCAGCAAAGAAATGGGTGCGATAAATGGAAGGGATGAGAGTAAGTGGTACAATTATTTTGTAAACTAATTTTCTGAAATCGTATTAGGCGGTGCGTTAAAAGAAAAATGCAAAGGAGCAAAGCAACAGTAGTTAGCCGCATGTGGGGAGGGGAGATATTGTATAATTATTATGCGCGGCAGTTTTCTTTTAAACTTTTTAAATTTGTGGTCTTTAAAACATTTTGCGATTAAGCGAAATTAGCAATTAAGGGAATTGTAATTGTACCGAGTTGACTGTTTTTTTCTACATTTCCTTAATGAATGTAAGCTCTCACTACTTCATTCTCGTTCGAACCACTTTCATCCATTCTGCTGAGTTTCACGTAAGGCAGTTCTCTACCCTCTCCCTCCTCGCCCCCCCCCCTTTTTCACTTCCTTCACCTTCCCCTGCTGCTGAGCAGAACATTATTTGAGAGGTTTCGTAAACCATTCATCCTTTCGCCACGTCATATTTTTCACGTACTGATGTCATCAAATTACTACGAGCTTTTAAAGTCTATTTGTAGGATCAGTTCATTATATAGGAAATAACACTGAAATATCGGATATCATGAACAGTTTTGAGCACTTTCAAAGTGATACCAAATGAACTATAACATCGTCAACGTTTTGAAATCAACAAAGATAAAGAACAACATACCCCATACGCAAGTTACCGACATTAGCCGGTGATCGCATTTATTGTTCTTTACGCATACTAATTTCAAAGAGTTCATTTGCCTTTCTCCCCAAGACGAAGGATACGAAATTTTGCATGGCAAGACTAAGTGCAGCTATGCTATGAACCCTGGAGCTGATATTTGTTTCATGACGTGCTGAAAAAGATTCGCTCTTATTATTAACGTACAATGGGGATCAGTAAAAAATGTGAAGTGAATCTGACTATTTGGAGAGCTGTTTGGCTATTTCATAGAAATTAATGACAGGAATATGACACAATGTAATATCGAAACTATCTATTAACCGAACTTTTGGAAGTGAGTACTCGCTTTGAAAGCCAGTATCGAGAACACTCAATATCGATATCGACTAAAGCATAGTCCTTCAAGCAACAATCTAGTACACGGCCAATGTGGGACAGTCGTCATCGCCAGACACATAAACGCCAGAGCTACGTGTCTTGCTTTTTCAACACTGACGTCGAGGAAGAACTGTCTATTTTCGGCACGTCATGATCTTAGCACTTTCTAATTTTAATTCTCTCGGTTCCACAGACGAAATGTAGACATACCGCACTATCTCGGAATGATCTTCTTATCCGCCAATTCTTTGTGATGTATAATAGGCAATATAATAATGAACATTTTCTTCTCTAGCAGAACTTCCCCGTTTTAGAAATTAATAAGCGTCTGCTATGTTCAGAATGACAAAAAAAACACCAACAAAACAAACCCCAGCCGATTCCACAAAGCCGGGTTCCGCTTAACAGCACGATGGTTAATGGCAACATGTTCAGGAAACAGGTATAAAAGTCGATCATAAACAGCGTTATCAGTTTATTAGCGAATTAAACTGGTTGAATAAATTCTTAAATATGACGGTTTTACGGAGTCGAAACGCAAACATGGTAGGCAATGATTTGGGAGGGCGCTCAGCAGGTTTATTCGTCCCCTTAAAAAAAAACATCGCTCAACACCAGAATGCAGCAATGTATCTCTTTAAAAGCAACACATGCAAATACCAGTGGCATTAATGCCAAGAGCTTACTTTGAGGTAGAAGTCACGTGATGAGACGGGTTTTTTGTGGGTTGGGGGAGGGGATACGGGGGNGGGGGGGGGGGGTCACTTAAAATGTAACGATTTATCTCTTAAAAGAGACATTCAAGACCCAGTGGTAGAGCACAGGGATACTTAGGGAGAAAGCACATGAGAGGGGTGCATTAGGTGATGAAACGAGGGAAGGGGTAGAGGGAGAGGGGGAGAGGGTAATTTTTTTTTGTGATGAAATTTTGGGAGGTACGTATTAGCTAGTGAAATTGTGTGCTTTGAGAGAAAGGGGGGGGGGGAAGAGGGGAATAGAGGGTTATTCGCACAGCAATGATATGTCAGGCATGGGAGACAGCTATAATTCAAAGGGATTGGGGTTACACTTAGCCCTAGCCCCCTCCTCTACGCCGCTGATAAGCACTAGTACCGCCACTCATCCTTACTGGCGCGTTTTCAATTGGGCTAATGGGCGCTTTCAGAGTCAGGGCACCGGGACTTCCCATTCATACCATATGGGCTGCCCCAGGAATCTTAAATGGCTTCATTCCAAGAAGGGTCATCCTGGCAGAAACTCCAACAGCCAGCAGCAGCTTATCTGGACCGAAAAGTGTCTCAAAGCAGACGTTTCATATTGAGACTTACAAGTCAAAATGTAAATACAGTGTTTAAAGGTCTCGCGACAAATGGGCATATTATGTTGATACTCCTGTGCCTCTTTCGTGATCTACATGTCCATACCCCGACAAAACACTTCTGTGACACTTCAATTCCCTTAACACAATAATAGAATTTAACAAACATTTAATTGTCTATTCAAACAAAAAGAATGAGTATTTTCTATTTAGAAACAGAAGAAAACAAAAACGTTTAGCAAAGATAAGCTCTTTTGTACCAAGACATTTGATAAGACTAAGGAACAGGGTAAAGAATCTATATAATCAAATAATCACTGATTACCTCTTGAAATTTTCTTTGCAGAACAATAACCCTCGTAATAATATAGAAAGGCCATACTGACCATAATACTTTGTCCACTGTCAGGACCAGACCTGTTCTCGTTCCGTCCCTATTCAGAAACTGACACCCCTCATAATAAAATAATGTCCCTGATTAAAAGAGAAATAGAGAAGAACCTGGACGCCCCCCTACAGCAAAACTAGGCTAGATGAGAAAAAGCGAAAATTTCATAAGGAGGTGAGGGGTTCTGCGAATTAGACTCGCATTAATTGATTATAAGGCGTGCAGACTCCCGATATTGCGGATATTCATGAAACGGAATGAACAAAAAAAAACGTAAATTATCTTAGGCTGCTTTACAATCTAAAACGGGTTCTCGGGGTAACTCTTTCTGATATTTATATTTTCATATGTCTTGTAAACTCGAAAACACGACCTGCGAATATCAACCGACATGGTTAAAATCTGGGACCACGAAGTTGCCAAGCTGCCAAGTTGCAAAGTTGGCCAATTTGTAGCTAAGCATCACTTTCTTTCCTTCTTCCATTTTCTCTCTGCATTTGTCTTCTTGAGCACTTCCCCCTTTATCCTACCTTGTGTGAGCATCTGTTTGCGTCTGCTCACTCCTTACTTCTGTTACTAAGTGCTCCGTTTCCACCTTGTACTACACCTAAGCATCTTCTTAAGTTTTTTTTTTCTTTTAAATTTCATAGTAAATCTCCAGCATGTCATCTCTCTCCGACAATGACTGCCTTGTCAAAAGAAAAGTCTTGTTAAAGGGTCTCAAATTTCAGGAGGTCAGTTCAATGTTTGTGAGGAGTTCATGAATAAATTGAACTTTAGGAAGTTAGGATATCTGAACCCAAATATTACAACGGATAGTTGAGGCTTCATTGGTTCATAAGGCTTGAGATCGTAGGGTCTTACCGTATAAAGTATGAAAACTGGCCAACACTTGCAATTACTGAAGTTATAGCTGTACTTCCATGGCAACCAACTGGACAGTGTCCGTGGAATGTCCCAGATTGTGGATGATTGCTCACAATGGAGCTCATTAAGGTACTCACCCGCGAAGAGTCCTAAAAGACGGGTTTTCCTTTCTGAAAATGCGTTCACACTGTCTGCCAAGATTTATTGCGCAAATAACTAAAGCCCATAGTAAATCACAACCAGGGGAAGTTGCAGACTTTTCGTCGTCTGGTTTTGGTTATATGCGTAAATATCTTGTTTATTGTAAATTCCTCTGCATTTTGACTCCTTAAGAATACATATGTAAACTACATTTATCTATAGGTATAAAACGTTAAACCAAAATCGGTGTAAACCTTTCGAAACTGGTTTGTAGACTGTCCCTAACTAACGTATTTTTCTTTATTTTTAAAGCCAAAAGCGGTGCCTTCATCAAGCTAGTGTTGTTGTTTTTTTTTCTCAAGTGAAATTAAATAATATACAGAACCTTCCGTTACATCCGTTGAACAATGAAGTATGTCTTTCCATTGTATTGCTAACCTGATTACTTAGCCAAGAAATCGGTTTAGATCACAATCAAACCTATATTCACGCGTATATAATAATTATGTTGGGCGCAGCTTGTTTTATGTAACTGAAAGTCAGTTATGGGATCCAGATCGGATTTACATCTTAATTTTCCATTGCAACAATCTTTACAAAATATGGACAGACAACTACGACCGGGCACATCAGCAATCAAACAGACAGCAAGGAAATTCATTTTGCGCATATCAGAATATAAATAGACAAAAAAGAAATTCATTTTGCGCACGGCTTCTTAACTAGTTTGTTGAGATTCTTCTTCAAGACAGCAGTCACCTAGACTTATGTGGAGTATTGCCTAATATATACTTGGCGATTATTATGCGAATGAATGAGTGCAGTTGTGCTCAGATTAAACTTGTTCGTCATATTTTTTTTTTCTAAGAGTCGCATTAACGTCAATGCCTATGCGCATATGACGTTTTTCATGTTTGAAACTCAGTTCCAAGGGCCATCTTGTGACGAATCCAATCATCGAAGTCGATACTTTGGTGAGAACATATCTTTCTATTTATGTATTGGGATGAGAGTGGGGATTTCGGGGAGGGGGGAGTGAGGTGTTGGATTATTAACATGTACAATAATAGTGGAGACTTTTACTTTTGTGCATTCCATTGTTTCACTGGAATAAGGACAGGTATCCACAGGGGATAAAAGGAGGAAAATCAAATCATCTTTGTAATTGTATCTATCTATTTCATAAATGAAAACAGAGCTGAATTAACTTTTGTGCAAGGTCTTGGGATTACAAATGTAACCTCTGGCGACAGAAATGTTCACCTTTGCCAAATCTATTCTTGAGAAAATTGAATTTTTCTGTTTGCGACTGCAAAATTCGTATCTTATTATTACATTAGGAACATTCGCAGTTTCGACAAAATATTTTTTTGATTTTCCTGGGGATGATTATTGATGACATTGCAAATATGCAGAAGGGTGATTATTATGAGTTAAACAAAGAAAGCCATTTTCTCGCGGGAGGTTACAAACGTCACAAAACCCTTCTTTGACATAAAATTAAGCACGGGGTTCATCGGGCCATGGAGGTGAGGGCTTTGGGCCAGTTGCTCCATCTCCCCCATACAGTTAATTCGATCCTGAATTGAAGCTCTATGTATCTGGGAGATCACCCGTTCACCGATATTGCGTTATAGAGAGTTGATTGTTCCAACTACATGTAGTAAAGTCCTTTTGCCGAGTGTTCGATTATTACAGGCCTTTTTAGGATTCTGATTTAAATATTTTAGCAATTGCACCCATTGGAGAATGGGATGGTCAAGGACCAAGACTAACGCTATGAAACAGCGAATTTTTTATTAGGAGAGCACGGACGGCAGACTTCTAAGCATGGCGCAAGTTACGACTCCTATGGCCGTTTGCTTAATTCTTGCGTTAATTAGCTTAATGAGATAACTACAGTGAATACTACTAACATTTTGGGAATTTTCCGTGGTTACCGCGGTAACTAACGTAAGTATTATACATATGGCTCCAGAAACTTTATCAAGGGAAGCAACTTATGTTTCTGCAAATTCAAAACAACAACTTTTAAAAAGAAGAATGGGCGTTTAAAAATATCAAACTCTCTAAACAGACATATGAAGGCCTCCTGGCTACTCGACACCGATGAAAATGTCAAATTTCAAGAGTATCTATGGTTTCGTAATGAAATGCTTAGGTGTTACATGAACACGTCCTCTTTTTTTTTTTTTGAGAGTATTATTCAGTGTTTAAAGAAAATAGATTTTGAAATGTTGGTTGTACGAGCAGCACTCAAGTCTTCCAGATGCTTCAGGCTGATTTTAAAGTGTTTTTAAAACATGGGACATTGCAAATCTCTGTTTGCCATGTACAGCTCCAACAAATACGTATTCAAAACTTCATGTATTTACTTTTTTTCCCATCTTCCTTGTGAAAACAGTTTTCACATTCATTTGCTCGCGCGCGTGCGGGCGGGCACACACACACACACACACACACACACACACACACACACACACACACACACATTATCATTTACCTCGAGAAAGAAACCTGTCAAAAGCACGACTTGGGTAGGCGAGATAGCAGCTGCCCCAAGCGAGAACTCTCAGCAAAGATAAGCACCATATTAGCCATTATGCAAACGAAGAAAATTTCTAGTATTACTCTCATTACATTGTACCCGATTCCTCTTTATTGGCGAACGGTTGATTAGCATTCTGCTTTAAAAAAATCGCCTTTTACGTCATATCGATTAACGCAAATGCGGCAATATGTCCTTGATATAGTCGACTTTAATGGGGATCCTTTGCTCCCTCCCTCAGCCCCCCTGCTGGCCAGCCAATTCCCTTGGTAATGATTGTATAACACTCGTGTCACTCAAGAAAATCCATAACTTGCAATACAATGTCATGCAGGAAATACGTCGAGCAGAAAATGAATTTAATGGCTACAAAATTTCGAGATATCGGGGCTTATTGGGCGAAAGTTATCAGAGAAATTGTTTGCGTTGAGTCAATGAGGTGCACTGTAGCGATTTGATTTGGGCTGGGTGGCAAAGACAGAAAAGGGCAAAACTTGGGTTTTCCAGTCTCCGGGGATAAGCGAACAAGTTAAAATGGCCGCCGAGACAAGGACCGTAGAAATCTCCACAAGTGAGAAAGGGTGGGTATGAGAGAGAGAGAGAGAGAGAGAGAGAAACAGAGAGAGAGAGAGACAGAGACAGAGACAGAGACAGAGACAGCGAGAGAGAGGGGGAATCTATTGGCCTTTTTCTTCGAACATCAGGACCTATTTTGGTGCATCATTGCTAGGAAGTCCTCATGGATGCTGAAAGCATCCCATGTGTTTTGCCAGAGGAACCTGTGAGGGACTTGCTCAGAACTTGCTCACAGGATGATCCCATACGGACTGGATGCTAACTTTACATGAATAATACATAAAACAATATACGTACCCAACACTTTGATCTATCATCCCTTCCCAAAGTCGCAGTGACACAACGTTCATTATTCGATGACGTCTTGACTATGATCGTGTAACCCGTAGGTCGTACATTAACCCAACTGACGTCTCTAATGCAGCTGTGATCAGAGACGGCGTCTCGAAGCTGTAAATATTGACCAAACTAAAAGTAGTAGAAATCTAGTTCTTGAGAGAGCAATTCCACTGAATATGCACGCGGTAATGGAAGCAGTAACGAATATACGTTCGGTTATAACCAGACGGACTCGAGATGTTCTTCTCAATCCCTCTTTTATCAGAGATCGGGGGATCCTCGAGATTCAGAGAGAATGACTTACAATCCTGACTGAAATTTAGTCAAACGAAATTAATGTACATTTTTACTGCGATTTTTTAATAAATTAATTTGATTGTTTCGAGTAATTCCATTTCCTGCCTTGGTAAAGTTTTAAGTCGAAAGCGTTTCCGGACAATTCTTTTTTTTTTTTTTTGATTGGCAGATAAAAATAGGAAGCGTCAATGGATGATGAAAGGAACGCGGTACGTAGATGAAGGTAGTGATGTGTTGTTGAGGATATTGCTGTACAGTGTGAATATCTGTATGTTTGACATGATTGTTATAAACGCAAGAGTGTGTAGAGGCGATTCAGCCTATATAAAGTTGAGAGGATGAAAGTTCCGCACAAGAACTTCAGTTCATAATATACTAATGAAATGTTGCAAGTAGAAGCTTTATTTTATTAAAATCAGGAAAGGGACCACTCTTGTTAGACCCCCATCTCCATCTTGAACGGCACACAAATGTAGAAAGAGGGAATGAAAGCGCGTTACAATATTTGTGCCGCCTTAGCAGAATTCTGTGTGGCGCCATCTAGAATTTAAGTTCAGTTCTTCCTTAAAAGAAATACTTTACTGAACTAGGGCCTCCCCCCCCCCCCCNCGCCCGCCATTTTTACAAACGGTAAATAGAAAATAAACTCATTCTTACTCCTACCGAATTTGATCGAATGAATAAGTAAGCCAGTAAAAGGACTTTATCAACAAGATTCAAGATGAAATTTGTCGTGAGATCCTGGAAACATCATCACTGCGCTCCAGACGGTTCTTTAGGTGCTCCATTTCTACGCCAAAACCTGCCCTAAGGTCTTGTTGTGCCAGATGGCATCTGATTGCGGACTGCTCTGTTCCTTCCAGAGGGTCACGACGCTCATTCTTTAAACTTACCCACGGCTAGGCGGTTATTCCAGACAACATCCTTCTACCTCTTCCATACGTATCTTTTTTCCTATTGTCTAGTTCAGTTCATATTAGCATGAAACAGTCCGCCGAAACCCATATCTCCAGGCTCTGTTGGGTGGAACTGCCCACATACCCAGACTATGAAGAAAAACGACTCTGCGACTCGGTGGCTTAGATTTAGTATTGTATTAAATGTCTCCTTCTGCAGCGGACGGGGCAATTCCGTTTGTTTGAGACAATGTCTGGACGGTATTGTGGACCATGTGATTGTAATGCATTGCTTGCATTAGATCCAGGATACCGAGCGTCAATGTGTTTGTGTTGTTTCGTAAAGGGTACCAATCCAAAGGGAGATTTATTTGTGTTCGATACAACGGAAACAAAACAGGAGTCGGGTCAAGAGGGATTCTGGGTTATGTAAACAAGGAAATGAACATTTTTGAAAAAAAAAATAAGAACGGAATACGGAGGACAAGCAGGGATGAAAGAAAGGAAAGCTTGGAATGTATGAAAGAGAAGAGGAGGGGAAAAAAAGAATGGAAGTGATGATAAGGAGGAGAGAGAGAGGGAAATAAAGAGAGAGAGAGAGAGAGAGAGAGAGAGAGAGAGAGAGAGAGAGAGAGAGAAATTAATATGAAGGCAGAAAAGCAAGCAAAAAAAGAGGAGAAGAGAAGAAGGAAAGACAAAAGAAAGAAAGAAGAAGAATAGAAAAGAGAACAGCGGGATTGGATTTGAAGTGTTGGCCAGTTCTTCAATGGCCTATCTTGTTGCATCCGCGTCTTCATATCCCCACAGCAGGGAGTGGCCGTTCATGTCTCCAACTATGACTGTTCTTTGGAAGTCGTTTGTTCAGAGGAGAGAAAGAAATGTGAAGAAGAAATAAGGAAAGAAAAGAAACGAAGGAATCAGGGAGAGTAAACAGCAATATAGAGCGGTAACGGCGAAATTAAAGCAGTAAAATCAAGAAATGAAGCACACAAAGGAAAAGAGATAAAATAAATAGAGAACAAGAAAGAAAGCAAGGGCAGAAAAGAGCTACCAGGAGAAGCAAACAAAAGGAGCAAGAAAGAACGAAAGTAGAAAGGAAGAAGAGAATGCAAACAAAAAACCAAAACAATATCTTATGAGAGAAAGTTCCAGAGAAAGCGTCAGACCAACAGACCGGCAGACAGGCAAGGAGACAAATATAGCAATAATTAAGAGTGCAGGGGCACAGGGCGGTATCTATGAAACGATATCCTTAGGAATGCAGAGAGCTGATTACAGCAGGAAATAGTGGCACTGTTGAGTATAATAACGAAAGGTAATGCTCTCCTGATGGTATTACAGCTTCTTTGTCAAGTATTATAATTGTAGTGCTGCGCTGACAGGCCGACGCTCCTGAAGGTATATATTTATATAGTATTAAGACAGAAGACCTTGATGGATTTTTAAGGAGCAGGGGCGTAGGTGATGGGGGTGAGAGAACCAGCTCCCTTCCCCAGACTCCCAAAAGTCCAAACCCACAGTGAATCTTAGATAGCATAAAGATGAAGAGAGAGAGAGAGAGAGAGAGAGAGAGAGAGAGAAAGAGAGAGAATAAGAGAGAACGAGAGACGGCGAAAACGGTGCCTAAGGAAGGGAGAGGTTATAAACTTTAAAAGAGAAAATGAAGAGAGGAAATAGGAAAAACAAGGAAACAGTTATAATTTTCTCTGCAATGGCACGACAGAGAGACAGAAAGAGAAAGAGAGAGAGAGAGAGAGAGAAAGAGAGAGAGAGAGAGAAAGAAAGAAAGAGAGAGAGAGAGGAGGAAGAAATAAAACGACAAAAAAAATTACAAAAGAATATATGAAGGAAGATAGATAGATAGATAGATAGATAGATAGATAGATAGATAGATAGATAGATAGATAGATAGATAGATAGATAGATAGATAGATAGATAGATAGAGAGGAGGGAAAGAGAGAATGCGAGCGAGAGAGAGAGAGAGAGAAAGAGACAGAGAGAGGGAGAGAGAGAGAGAGAGAGCGATATATTAACAGCTAAGCCTCCTTCCCGCAATTACCGTTTAATGGCAAAGTCACATTAAGGGCAGTACGTGATGCCTTAGATATAAGTCTTAATTATAATGTCATCTTTGTTACTAAGCGGGTAACCGAGCTATGCGGGTTGATGTGATTTTAATTGCACAAGACTGCTCGCAAGTAACTTTAACTAGGAATAAGCATTACTTAAGCAAAATTCATTAACTACAGGAGACGCCCACCCTATTATGAGACTGTTACTATCTATACTCCGCGTAATCGCAAACTTCTTAACCGCACCTTCGT
Source organism: Ellobium chinense (assembly GCA_033807755.1). Classification (NCBI taxonomy): domain Eukaryota; kingdom Metazoa; phylum Mollusca; class Gastropoda; order Ellobiida; family Ellobiidae; genus Ellobium; species Ellobium chinense. The sequence continues at coordinate 1,817,877 of JAWQUT010000072.1, forward strand.
TTTATTCACAATGTTCTGAAACCCGAAACCCTAGGCTATTAATATTATTTAGTATGCTAGCTGAAATGAACAGCACCGTTAAATTACACCATCCGTTTTATTGCAGCTGGTTTTCTACGTCTCAGTAGGGTTGCTGTTAAGCAGAGTTGACTGTGAATAGTACTGTTCTGGGCCCGCCTTGTCGTATAAGTAACGCTCGGTAATTGTTAGGATAATTGGAATCCCCAGCACACATTTAATAATAATAAAAGTAATGTGCATTTATATAGCTCTTCACAGCCATTTGTGTTTGATATAATTATGTATTAGAGAGCTCGAAGTGCTTTACAAACACATGCATACATACTTAACACAAATGCACATCTCCACATAGAAACAAGCTTACAAGCACAATACATGCACACAAACACATGCACACTCATATTCACTCACATGAACACACACACAGCATCAGTATGTGAGTGCAATCAAAGAGCAGGAGTGCAATCAGTGAGTAGAAGTCTCAAGGTCAGTAGGGAAACCACAATTTGCGAGTGACGTAAGCTTTGCATCAACATGGACGATCTTCAATAAACACACACACAATCTAGGATCCGTTTGAGACCTGTAATGGGTTATTTTCCGATTGCTATCCCGTGCTAGATTATACAACATGGTACGTGTAACATATTAGGATGGCTTTCATCTCAAAGCAGCATCCAGGTTTCTCCCGTCTGTTTGCCAGAGATTTGTTCGAGAAGCCCACATTAATATTGCTTGTGTTTCCGCCGTGTGCTTGACCCAAATGGGAGTCCCTATGTTCCTACACTCCTGAGGCGATAAAGAGCTACGTGCTGATAAATTCAATATCCCTTGCATACACACGAAAAGTTGAGACTAAATGTTTGGCACTACTTTGCGGTGCCACTTTCTCTCACACAAAACCTGCATTTTTCTGTTTATTTTTGTTTTAAAATACAACCATTAACCGTTATGGGAAAAGTGCTGTTAACTTCATGGCGATAAAAGGAAGTAGATTATCCACTTTCTGACGTAAATATGCACAAATGTTGTTTGTTTACTTTGCTGCAGATGCCAAAGATGTAGGCCGAGAGGGCGCGGATTAGCCAAAAGCCCTGAGAGGCCGTCAATTATCCTGCTTAACAAGATTATGAAAGAAGATGGAAAGATTTCCATGTGTGCCCCTTAACTCTAATACATATATCAAAAACAAATGGCTGTGAGGAGCGCATGATATGGAAGAAGACGGAAGATACATCAAGATGTATGACAGTTCACAACAGACTCCTTGTGTTTCTGTGACGTTTCTTCTTTATCATCCTTGTGTTCTGGCTTTCACTTCCAGGTCTTCATTGGCGTCATCCGGAAGTGAGGTCGCAGGATCGAGTCATTTCACTGGATTCCAGTGTCTGTTTCTCCCTTTCACTCTGTCCACAACACAGTGCAATACTTCTGTTTGCGGTTGAAATAATTTATCACGGTTAAAGTACATTGGGAGGGCAAGGATTTTTGTTTATTTTGTACATGAGGCGATAGGACAGCACAGTGGATAGTCTAAGGACCTCTAAGGACCCACAAATGGATGCTTTCTCTTCCCTTCATCTGCCCTAGCACTCTCTCTTTCATACTGTCCACAATACAGTGCATTACTCTCGCTTGTGGATGTAAGAAATTACCACAGTTAAAGTATATTGGGAGGGCAAACGTGTACATTAATTTTGTATAAGAAACGATAGGATAGCACAGAAGATATCGTCTAAGGACTCAGAAATGGATGCCTACACCTGCCCTAGCACTCTCTCTTTCGCTCTGTTCACAACACAGTATACTACTTTTGTTTGTGATTGTAACAAATCACCACAGTTAAAGTACCCTGGGAGGACAGACATGTACATTTGTAAATGAGCAGACAGGACAGGACAGTACTGAAGAGATCGTCTAAGAACTCAAAAAAAAAGGGGTACCTTCTCTTCCCTAAACCTGCCACTAGCACTAAACTAAGTACACTTCCAGAGAGTTTCGGGAGAGTACAAATGAACGTAATACAATACTTGGAAACTGAGGTGATGTTGAGTCTACCAGCTTTGTTGGAATGTATAATATTAACTAACAGAATTCAATACACCGCTTAGATTATTGCAAATAAGCGATAATGCGTTTAGGCGGGATCAACGATATCATTATACAAGGGTGCATAATTTATTTACGTGGCAGCTGGCCGTGCAAAGATTTACAGATTGATAATGGGTAAGATTGTGTTGCATATTTTTTTTTCTTTTATTTATAAAAGTCAACAAGGTGTTGTCTTCTCTTTCAGAAAGTAGTTAACTCCATTTCTCCGGAAGTTTAGAATTGTTTTTGCAGACTGTGGTATTTCCTCCAGTATATTATGTTATGTGTTATCTCGGCTTCAGTTATGTTTTATCTCCCCTTGTCTAAACTCTTGCTGACTTATTGGGCAATAAAGGGAAGACTAGGAAGACTATCGCTCGTGTTAAAACGAAAGTTGCGTCGATGGAGATGTTACACTGACTGCAAGCTCACAACATTCATGTATCTATCATTGGCGTGGCAATGGGATACCTTTAGGAGGGGGCACGTGAGAGGCACTGGGGTTGTACCTATACAGTGATGATGATGCAACCAAGTGCAGGTTTCAGTGGGGAGGCTTGGGGGACCCCACTTGGCCCCATTACCTACGCTGCTGACTTGGTGGGTAATAGCTTGATTGGTTGGCGATAAGAGGGGGATGATTTAACGGTGTTAGGCTGTCACGGTGCTGACTTAACGTTGGAGCATATTTGGCAACATGACAAAATAACAGCAACAACAACAATACAACAATAACAACATTTCAGCTCCTTTGTGGTTTTCTATTTCGTCCGCATACTTCCTTCCTACCTTCACCGTCTCTCATTCTTTATCTTCACTTGCTTCCTTTTTCTGTCGCGTCTTTTGTTGTTTTGCAATGTACCCAACCTCATTTTTCTTCGACTTTATCTTTCCTCCATCGATCCTTCCACTAAGTTCCAGTGTTAATGTATATTAGAGCCCATGATGGAATAAACTCTCTTTTAGGAGAGGTGTGATTGCCTTACATGTTGTTCTTACCGGCACTGGAAGAAGACAACAAATCTATCGAAGGTGAAATACTAGGATATTATTAGACGATGTGAAAGATTTAAGTTGGAATAGGACTGCCCTGTGTTTCATCAACCCTACTGAGCCATCAACCCTACTGTGTTGAGTATGCTGTCCATTGCTTTACCGAAGGAGTATTTCTTTCTTCTCTATGTGTTAACTAATTGCTCATGTACATGTACTTCAGCTCTCATGCTTACCACCTTAAATCAATAAAAACAAAATCATCATTTTCATCGTCTTCATTATTAACATTAGCATCATCTTCAATTCTTACCCTGGCATTCCCACAATTAATTAATCTCAAACCATAAAAGACGTGTAATTCTCGCCTTCGCTCCTCTATTCTGTTGCCAGTTCACATACAAACGATCACAAAATTACTGTATTGCCATCCCCATTTCCTTTGGGCTATTCCATAGTGAACATGAGCTGTTCAGTCAATTACTCAAAGCAAAGGCTGTATTGAAATTATATCAGTAATAATAATAATGCGGTTTATAAGTCTCGTATCCTGGCTGATGCCTGCTCACGCGACTTCACACTATTATTACCCCCGCAGGCCTGATCACTCTAGGACTTTCTCAACTCCCTGGGGAGCATGCAGTGCTGCTGCCATCTATAGGCGTTGATCACTAGCATTCTGAGCATATCTTTTACTGCCTATAGCCAGATACCCATTTTACAGACGGATGGACTGAGGAAAAAATGTGAATGAAATGCTTTCCTAAGGCACTACAACACGACCATGGTCGGGAATCGAACCCACAACCTTTAGATCTTGAGTCCAACACCGCAACCATTCGGCAACGCTGTACCACAGTCGGTGGAGACTCAATATTGACAATCTTCACTGTGGGTCATTAATGGCCTAAGTTAGATTTCGGCCATTTAGGAAGAAGGGTAGCATGTTACATAATGAGATCAAAGCCCATGTCGACGTGTTAAAAAAAATCAAATAAAATGCGTCAATACTATCCCGTCAAAATTGCGATTGCAAATATACATGCAGACTCTTTTTTTTTTTCGCTATGAAAGAGCTTCACCCATTTTCATGTGAAAAATGACATAGGCCATTTTCGAAGAACTGTAGTGACGAAATCAAGTTATGAGCTTCCTATCCTTTGCGCACGTCATATTCTACAAACATGAAGTTTTGAGAGTCATGTGATCGCAAACAGCCTCACTCTTAATTTTATCGTAGGAGACCAAATTCCCGATGTATTATTATTTCGTCGCCCGAAATGAATCCTGTCGTAAGTCCATAAGCTGACTTTTAGGACCTACGAAAATACCACTTTGGGCGACGATATGGTTTCCGGCTAAGATCCCGCCTTTTAACACCCTATTTCGGTTAGATCCAGCTCTATCAGCCAAAACAATGTCTTTCCTCGCCACACAATAACCCTTTCAACATCCTGGCGTCATCCGATTTGATGTACGAACAACAACAACTAAAAAAGGTCAATGAAAAGGCTGCACACCGTCCCGTTTTCTCTGAATTTCCTTCATGTAGAATACAATGTTATATTATTATGTCAACACCAACAATGAACGCTTTGAACACTCTACATACATTAAAGCTCTGGTTCACGTTCCTTTCATCCGCTACACTAGAGAAATAAAAAAAACAACGGCTTCCGGCTCAGATTTTTCGAGGTAGATTTGAACCGATCTGGGATTTTCTTAAGAATTACAGTTCAGATCAAGTTAAATCAAACATTCAGAACAGCAAAAGCTCAGATCAAGGTCAGTTCGTTCAAAATAGCTGTTAAGCTCACATCAAATTCACGTGAACTGAACTTAAGTTCACGAATTGCGTTCATATAATCTCAGTTCTATCCAGGCCTGCCTCTGACTTAATTATCCTGGTAACAGACACCACAGGGTCAATGGAATGATCCTCCCCGTCGCTACCAGCCCATCTCTCTCATGCCCTGCACAAACAAACTGTTGTGACTGCAATGATGAATAAACCCCCTATATTACGTGTATAGTGCAACAGCCTCATTAAAGCTTGGCAATCGTTTTGGAGGATATACTAGGAAAAAAAAACCCAAACTGCGTAGCGAATTAGATCAAGATCTAGAGCTAGATCTATTTATCTGTAGACGTGATTGCATCACTGCCACAACAACACGTCGATATCTTTTGTGAATCAAATTATGATGGGCGATACCTCGTTGTTTGGTACTTGCAACTATCACGGCTTATCAAATAATAGTCGATTACTTGTAGCGATTACTTTACGGCACACTGGGCATGCCTTTCCACTCGTGACGTGATTTTTAGTTTGTAGAGGTGAGAGGGGGAGGAGGGAGTTGTGTGTGTGAGTGTGTGTGTGTGTGTGTGTGTGTGTGTATNGAGGGTTTTGGGAATTGATCAGGCCAGAAATTTAGAATATTCTGTCCTCCCCCCTCTTTTCGGACTGAAGTTTCAAGTGTTATCTTCGCAGTCAAACTGTGTTAGCGTCTCGCGAGCATGTCTTTGTGTCAATGTGTTATCATGATATTATGAACAACACATTCTCTCGTCTTGTCAACTCAGCTTTTTAGGTCTACTCAAACATTAGACCATCGTTTATTATAGAACTGTTCGTCTTGATACTAGGGTTGATTACACCTGGGGATATAAGAGATAATTGGACTTGGAATTGAAGAATGCATATGTTTTCTAGCGATTGAAACGTTCTAGATTTTTTGCCCTTCCTTGCAGTTATTTTTCTTCTAGGTATGCAATAATCGGGCAGTAAAGGAGTAATAAAAAAATAATCAAGTACTCGTTTTCAATAGTATTTATAATAAACAAATAATTTTATTCGAGTACGCCCTGCATTAGCATCAAAGGAAAGCGGAATCCGCGCAGTGTAAATGCACGTGGTTTGTAAAGAGTCATCATTCTATAAATCAGTTTATGATGATGATAATGGCAGCTGGTCTTGCTATTAATTTTTTTTAGTCAAAAGAAAATATTTGACTTTCTATATTTACATACAATGGATAGGCTTTCGAATAAGGATGTTTATAAGCAAGGTTGCATTCAGAAGTAAGAAGAAGAGAAGGGCTGAAAAAAATCGAGTGACTGTCCGACATCTTTAAAGTACAGTAAACAAGGGACCTCCCCGTGCCCTCCGCCTCCCTCCCCCCTCTCTCCGTACTTCATACCCGTTTTTACATACAAATACACATCAAACGAAGGAACTGCATTTAATTCCCATATCGGGAAGGTCCAACAAAGTGCAAGCCATAACAAATCAATAGACGTTTTACGTTTTCTAGTTACTGAGTTACCCTTGCTGAGAGAGCGGAAAAGGATTTATTGTGCTTATTTAAAGACTGAAGTTGAGTGAAGTCACTGAGAGTCTCGCTTCAACAGCCTCTTTAACTACCGACTTCGCTTACGTAATGGTGACGTCAGTAATTTTGCTGTCTTCCTATTAGTTCTTGATAAAATGACGGGCAGAGTGATGTCATCAGTTTATTATCTTTTTTCTAACATTCTGATAAAATCGCTGATATATGAGTTCAACCCACATCCTAATTTCAGATTGATCTAGGGCTGTATGCACAGTGCTATCTGACGCTGAGTTCTGACAGTAAGTGTGGGAAATCTCCAACACATAAATGATGATATTTACATAGTTACCGCCAGCGCAAAGTGCGACATCTGTGCGTACGAACTCTGGCTCTAGCAATTGACGAATCTACAGTAACTTTACTGTCTAATATTCTGACTTCACAAAAGGCACTGAATGTCGCAAGATCATCTCAGATTCGACCCGGAACGGATGTCACAGCTCAATATATCCTTGGTCTCTTTGACTGATCACGACTTCATAATTTAAGCGCACAGATCTGCAGGCACAACTCATGACATCAGTGTCTTAGAGAAGAAAAGTTAGTGCCCAACTTCTGTGCATACAGAATACTGAAATACAATTCACTTTTTTTCCTGTTGCCTCATAGATACTTCAATGTGCATGAATGCCATCAGCATTTCCTATGAGCCATTTCAAGCTTTCTTTTCGGTAGCTTTCCGAGATCTACTTTTAAGAAAATCATGTGACGTAAGCTTTTTTCCACTGTGTCTCCACCATTGCTCTCTCACATTGTGCTGATTGGTCAATTTGCCGCGCCGACAGTTTTGACGAGCAGATAATGGTTTCGCTGACTCAAACTAACGAATGGCCGTGTCGAAAAGAATAGACTGTGTGGAAAATAATGATAAAGAAAAAAAAAAAGAAAAGATGCGAAGTCACACCATTTTTTGAACCGGGCTAGCATTAGGCAGCTATTATTTCATCAAGTGCGAATATCTCGTAATGTCGTAATCGGAAACAGATGACACTGAAGGGTTGTTTTCTACATCCGTTGATTAGGACGATGTTGGCATGCAGCTTAGCACGTATCAGCAGGGGCGTATCAAGGATGCATATAAGAAGGGGCATGTTCGAAGAGGAGTAGACTACAGTGTATTTTTGAGGGGAGTATTCCAATAATAATGATACTGCAAGGAGATATTGCTGGAATGGGCATGGAGAAGATGGCGCTAACGGTAAAACACTGTGGGGTAATAGGGAGCAAGCTTCGTCGCCTCCAATGAACGCCACTGCAAGTCACAATCAAGGAAGATCACCTTGGCGGTGAAAAGACAGTTCAAGTATTATCAGTAGGAAATATATGAACAGTTTGCACTTTGAAACAAGTAGCAAGAAAACATGCAGCATTCAGAGATAATACACCAATCAGTCCAAGTGCTCATAGAAGGGATTTACCTCAAAGGTCAAGAGGCCACACCACGGAACAGCGCTCCTTATAACAATTCGACCCTGACTATGGAGGAGATCGTGCTCTACAAATCAGACCTAGATCTAGTAACAAAAACAGTAACTATAACAATAAATATATTAAGCTTTAGACAATATCCAGTTGTGTATGAGCAAGTATAACATTTATGTTTTTAAAAGTAATTCATTCGCTCACTCATCCAAACCACTCTTCTTTCTTTCGAGCTCTCGCTCATACTTCCTTACACACCTTTCTCTCTCTCTCTCTAGTCTACAACAAACAAAAATATGTAGGCCACTGATGTCACTTTGTTCACAATATATAGCCCGCTCTGATGACATTATCGGAATTCAAGTTTAAGCTACGAAATTTAATGTTCTAAATAATGTATAATGACTGTTAGAGTGTATATATAACAGCGATAAAAACAGACATATGAAAAGAGCGATAAATGTGTCAGGCATAAAATATCATCGTCTTTGACATGGTGGCTTTAAAACAGCTTTAGGGAAGGAACTATTCTAGGAGTTGGGAAAGTAAATTACGTGTATAGGCTGATCGTGGTTTGCATATTATGTTGCTTGATTCTGTTGCTTACCAACTTTTATTTATGTATATATTGTAAAGAATCATCCGAACTCCTCAGACATCAGCCTCAATGCATGAAAATATGCAAAATAATATCTTTGTTTTGGATCTGTAAGTCTATTAGTGGAGCAAGGTGAAACAGTGATTACGGCGTTGGACTCAAGATCTAAAGGTCGTGAGTTCGAGTCCCGACCACGGTCATGTTGTAAGTGCCTTGGGAAAGTACATTCGTCTGTAAAATGGGTACCTGGTTATAGGCAGTGGAAGATAATGTTAGAATGCTAGTGATCAGCGTCTATAAATGGCAGCGGCACTGAATGTTCCCCAGGGAGTCGTATAAGTCCTAGAGTGATCAGGCCTGCTGGGGTAATAATAATGTGAAGTCGCGTGAGTCGGTATTAGCCTGGATACAAGACTTATGAACCGTATTATTCTTATTATTCTGAGCTAAGTTTTTGTCTCAGAACGTTGAACTCGTGTGGGCACAGTTCTGCTAAGTGGCAGAACATGGAGACATAAACAGCCAAACTCTAGGAAACCAGGAGCTACTCACGAACATTAAAACTACTGACAGGATAAAGAATTAAAGACGTCAAATGCGCCGCTCTGCACTGCATCTTATTTGATGTAACTGTTTCGAGTAACCCAGATTTATTCTGTCAGCTAAAACTGACTTTCCTTTTTCCTAACACTGTTTTGATCGCAACCGTGTATCGCTGTTTTGTCTGCTGGGTGAAGGTGCGTAATTTGATCTCCTTTTCTTATTTGTCTCTATTTTATGAACATTAGGTTCTCCTTCTTGTGAGATACGTCCCCTCCCCGTGCGTCAAACCATTCAGTTTTATGGTTAACAAAACAATTCTTGTTACCAATCCACTGTATGTATCAAACATAAGCAGCTGCTAACCTTTCTGATCCCCTATATCTTGGTATATTAAGTTACTATAATAATCCTGCCGCTGACTGTGGACTGCACAATGCCTCTTTGTCATTATAGTATTGTGACCTATATCCTATCGAGTACCCGTTCAACCAAAACACCTTCATAGTATTTCCCGTCCCTCCCTGGGCTTGTCATTAATCCCGCCTCATTGGCTACTAATCCGCTAAAAGACAATATGCTTAAGTCGTCGCTATTAGTCTTAGCAGTGAAGAAAAGGACAAGAATAGAACCGTTAACTTTGGAGCTTACGTAGCTCTTAATAATCCTTTATTCGTAGAATGTAGCTTTAAAGCATATAGGTTTCATGTATTTCGAACACAAGTACGTAGCCTGGCTCAAGCTGCAGTAGACACCGTCTGCCTTTGTGCTTAGACATGTTATATAGTTAGTTAGCTACCCTAACATAGACTACAGTAATAATACTAGTAATGCCAAGGTTCTGAATGCAGGAATGCATTCAGCTCTAATAAAGGAGACAAAGACCTAAGTATGTCAAACACCACCCGCAATTCTGCGTACTCTTTTCTGGCTCTTCGCATTTGTCGCAGCCGTCTTTCCTTGCTTAGAGACTCACATTTCCGTTGCTTAGAATCTCCGAAGAACAGCCAACAGGATAAAAGGACTGCCCCTTTCGTTCCCAGCAGTTTTACCCTCAGTGAGCAAACACACGTCGTCCCTGCCTCTATCCTGTTCACAGCGAATATACTCGAGTACAGGGGAGCGAGGCATCTTTTTATTCCAGTTCATATTTTTTTCTAATACATAAAATCCACACGAATGAGCTTTCAGAGGTGCAGAAAAATACCTACTGGACCATGAATCTCACACCGATTGCTTTCAGTGTGGATTTTATTTTAGTCACCCTCTAATTTACTCACTGATGGCATGGAAACTATATGATCCCTGTCGCAGACATGACTGCTACGGCTAAAAAGCAGACGGGTATGAGGAATTATTACTGACTGTTGAAAGCAATATATTATATCCTGTCATTCACGTATAAGCACACAATCACGGGCGCGCGTGCGTGTTGAAAACCCGTTCCACACCCCAATATAGAATGATCGCCATCTTTTCTGCCCAGCGTACTGCATATATTTACTCCTTTCTAATACTGCTGACCTTAGCTGACTCTGAAGCTTCTGTCAGAGACGGTGACCCAGTGGGCGCCCCATGATACTTGTGTATGTATGTGTAGTATGTTTGTAT
>JAWQUT010000072.1:1828875-1841218 GCA_033807755.1 Ellobium chinense
TGTGTGTGTGTGTGTGTGTGTGTGTGTGTGTGTGTGTGTGTGTGTGTGTGTGTTCGAGGATTGCGAATCTGCCTGTTTCTGTGTTTTGCATATTTATTATACTCTTTTCAACTCAGTGTGTGTGTGTGCTTATCTGAAAGAATGCAAATATGCCAAAGTGCGTAGTGCCCGCCTAGTCAATTAGGCGCCATACAAATGCATTCTTTTACAATTATTATCATATGCTTAATACAAAGCAGTTTAGAATTCCTGGGTGTGCGTAATTAGCATATAATGTATATAAGAGTGCAGGAGTACTTTCTGAACCTACCGCCAATGTAAATAATTTTTGCTTAAATTTACCGTTGGGGTGCAGCCCCCAGGGGCGTCCATAACCGGGAACTGGTGAGGCCTGGGCCCCCAGTACAAGGTAATATGTTCCCAAATACCACTTATCCAGACTTTATATATTTGAGTGGTGTTCTTGGTTAATGGCCAATGTTGGAGTCCCACTCCCCTTCCCCCTCCGCCCCCTCGACTTGCTGTGGTAATTAGCCACTTCACTTGTTATCTACTACGCCCATGTATGATTTAGTCTCAAATCATGTTCATTACCCCAGCCTTATCTGTCGTGTCACAGCGACCTCCCCTGATATCATAAACTTCAAACGAAATTCCGAAAGGTCATTAATCGCATTAACTAATGTCTGTAAAACATATAACGGCATTGCCATATTTATGACATATTACAATCCTTTTCTCTTCTCCTTTCCTGTGACGCAGACAAATGGGAGGTGGGNGGGGGGGGGGGGGACGTCTAATGATCCTGTGTCCCTTCAAAGATGTCTGTGTCTCCATTTCATGGGGCCCTTGTTACCCCTTATGTCTTGGCATATTGTATGGGTCCCTCTCACAACCACCCCCATTCCCCTAAAGAAAAAAAAACATCGACCGCCCTTCCTGCCTCAGCCTCAACCCTCCTCTTCAACCTCCCTCTCCCTCGCGCTATAAAGCAACCCTTCGCTACGCCAATGCCATTTTACCTCGGCTGTTACGAGAAAAACAGTCAAGCTATGGCTAATGAGAGTAACATCTTTATTACGGCGCCTATGTTGGGTTTCCCACTGGCAGGTCAGGTCAGGTCAGAGGAGTGATGGGCCGATTCCAGCATTTTTTTTTTGGGTATCGGAAGACTCTGCCTTTATGCTCTATGTACTGAAAGTATCGAGTCTATTTCGAGATTGAGAATTGACATTTCGACTTCTTTTGATATATTATATACCTTAAGATGCTTTTGATACTTCCATGCTTTTGATACCATCGGCTATCTATCTCTTGCACAGCTGTTCGCTGTTTCCATGAAGAGTATTGCGATATCATGGTGATCCGGGAACTAGGCTTTTTTATACTGACATCGAAACTACTGAGTATCGAAAGTATCGATACACAGAAATTAAACTCGTCGTCATTAGGTCAGAAATGCATCTCTGAAGCCAATGTCCAATCATGCCCGGGTTTTCTGGCGCGGCCATGGATAGATCATCTTACGGAGGATTTCACATCAAAGCGATGTTTATCTACACAGAGAAATTAATGTAAACATTTTCCACTTCTGCTTTACCACTGCAAAATAACTTGCAATCTGCAGGAACGGTATTTGGTAAAGGAATCGATATCAAAACTCTGTGTGTCCAGATGGAGAAATATTCAGTTCGATTTTTTTTTGTTATAAACGGCAATAAACAACAGACCAGTAAGGAATAACGCAAAAATACTGTAGAAGTGGTTTCTCGTTTTTTTGCGGGGATATAATGTTCGCGAAAAATTGGAAATTATTTTTTTTCTCGAGGATGTAATTTTCGCAAGCCCCACATAATGGTTTTCCCATGTCACTTTTTTTTCCTGTTTTTGTCGTGTTAACGGAAGGATATAATTCCTAAATATACTTTTACGCCCCTTTGTCAAAAAGAAATTGCATGTATGAGCGTAGAAGTCTAGAGAAGTCCGGATTGATGTTACAGGACTGCCCAACTGGCAATCTTGCTTCTTACTGGTTAGAAAAACACATTGTATTGATTCTAATGTTGTCCAAATAATGATGAATAGAAACTAGAAATAACCGCTTGCGTTTTTGTTGCAGGTCACTGACCCGTATATAAATCATTAGCTAGTAGAAAGCCCTCAGAAAATTTTTCAATGAAACCTTTTTTTTTTTTTTCCGTTGAAGATAGTTTTCGAAAGTCAAGCTCAGTTCGCCAAATTCGTAACAGTTAGGTCCTCGGAGGAAATAAAACAACAACCAAAACTTCCACAAATCTTCTCTCACATCCATGAAGAGCAAAGTGGAAAAGAAGAGACAAATAAGTTCTTATAGAGGAAGAATTTAAATTATTCGTGATGAGATATAATGTTGTATCCCACAATAAGATCAGATTCAAATTTTGGTATCATTAAGTTCATAATTTTGGGCCAGCTCTGATGAAAGTATTTGGATTCACATGATAGGTTTGAAAATCTAAGCACGTAACACTTTTATGAGGAATCAGGTGTCTTAAAGCTGAACCCTGCACAAAATCATGTATATTTCTCCAGCACTTCCTTCATGCTGGATAAGACCTTATTCGTCAGCCACGATGATTAAGAAGCCTTGATTTGTCAGATGATTTTCTCTACACAAAAAGTACTTTAGATACTATGCTCTAGTACCAACTCAGCTAGTGGAGTAGTGATGATGGAATAGTTTGCGGTTCTGGAACAGTCATTTAACTGTGTGAATGGTGTCAAACAGGGCTTTAAAGTCTAACAATAGTACACTAAAACGTGATGTTTATGCTTTAAGCAACCACAGAGACAATAAACAAGACCTACTGTTTAAGTCTGACTGATGACAAACAAGGGTGGAAACGGTGTGACTTTGCAATAAAAAGTGTACTACACTTCGAATTGCCGAACAATATTTTCTGTTTCTTAACTAAGACTGTTATTGCAAACTTCGGCAACAACAAAAAAATCCAGTTAACACGAGGCAATTTCATTTACTGTATATCAGGTACTGTCAAAAAGCTGCGGGAAAATTCTGTGTCATCTAAGAGAGAAATCAACTTTCACCACATAGTACGGGAGATGTGTGAATATAAAGCTTAAATTGTACCGTGGAATAAGCTCTTGATCTTTCCGTTTCACTTGCAGAAATATTTCGCTAGCGCTGACTTTGTTTCGGATGAGCGTTTACGCTTTTTAAGTACACAGAACACTACACAGCCAAAATTATTGATTTTAAATTACCATTTGTCTTATTATTGTATTCTTCCATACAAAGACATGTCACAGAGACAGAAGTAACATGTAGTGATTTTGGGCGACGTGTAATTATACTCTACCTTTAAATGAAAATGAAAAGCACAATATTGTGATGTTTCAAATTTATGAGTTACCTCACGTATTTTGACTCTTTTTGTGATATTTGCATGTAAGCCTCGAAGTCCTTCCAACTACTTAAGAGCAAATGTGCCTTAAGAGTATTTATTTTCCGAGTATACAAAATCCTAATTTCTATTGGTATTTTCAAAGCTGGTGCATGGACGTTTGTACCTGCAGTGTAACGTACCGAACAATCATTCAAAACAACCTCAGTCTTAATCCCTAATCATAATCTACTAACGCAGAAAAAAAATTAAAATTACATTTATATCTATTTCTCAAAGACTCAAAATTCAAACTCAAGGCTCAAAAAGTATGGCGTCACACACTTCCACTGTTATTCTGCCGTAGGCGTAATGGGGGTGAACAAAAATGAAAAGATGGAAAACAAGACCGAGGGTCAAGAAGTGTAGAACAAATTGGCAATTTGATTGTGCCGTCACCACCCATCTAAGACATCAATGAACTTATCATGCAAGCACTCCCTGACCCCACGCTTCTGTTCCTCTAGACTTACACTGCAGACTTCTCTGACTTACATGATTTGTGTGTGGCGTGAGGTGAGGGGGCGCAGGGTGGTAGATAGTAGGATGGTAGGAAGTAGGATGGTAGAGGTAAAATGTTTTGCATTTTAATAACATGTAGGGCAAAACTGATTTTTTAAACTTATAGATCTAGGTCCGCGGCTGATCTTTAGCAATAACCATGTCCATCCCACTATCCCTTTATCCTTCCCAATTATCTCCCCACCTCCTTACCCCCGTACAATTTGATACCACCGAAACAACCTTACGAGCTCGAACCTCACGTAATCAAAAGCCTTGATGTAGTCTCAGTCCAGATTCTCTATCTTATATTCACGAGTGCTTTTCATCTCAAACTTAAAATTTTGAAAGGGTCCTCTGAATTTCGAGTGCTTGCAGTCACACTGAACTGTGTGTCATCTGTATGTAAGCTTCTTTCTATTATTTTTGTTTATTTCTTTCCTTCCCACGCGCCCTCCTTCTTTCTTTTCCCCTCTTTTCTATAACTTTCTTTCAATAAATTATTCCGCTCATCCTAACTGTGGGTGGGCTTATTTTGACAATAGACTTTGGGATTCAACCACAACAACCTGTTGTCCACTCACTTCTTCATCCTCTTCTCTTGTGCAAAGCCCAGCGCCAAAAAAGACGGGGGGAAGATCAGGTTGATACAGACAGACAAAAATGTTATCGTTCTCCCTTCGACCACAGACTCAAAAAAAGCTGATGTTTTATTTTTCTCTGTGTGTGTTATCTCCAATTATTCGTGTAATCTGCAGAGGGGTGAACGTGTAGGGTTGAGAAGGGTGATGTTTACAAGCAAGAGGACGAAAGAGGATGTTTGAAAGGGGCATTGTATTGTGGAAAAAGAGGAAAGATTGGAAAATGGAAGAGGAGCTGTAGAAGGAAATAAGTGACAGAGCAAGGGGTGGATGTATGGGAATGAGGGAGTATGGGGATGGAGAGGGAATCGGAAGAGAAAGGGTTGAAGAGGAGGGAAAGGAGAGAAAGAATGAAAATGAAGGGATGGAAAGAGGTGGAAGTGGAGGTATGGAAGAGGAAGGGTAGAAGAAGAGAGTGGGACGAATAGCTATGGATTTAGAAAGGGCGGAAACTGAATGTGTTGAAGAGTAAGCAGGGATGGGAGAGGATGCGTGGTAGAGAAATTAAGGGTGAGAGAAGAGGAAGGAAATAATTCAGTGTGGAAGAAAGAATGATAGAAATGGAAGGGAGGAGGAGGACAAGTGAATTAGAGAGGTGATTAAGAAAGGATGGATGAATGGAGTGTGGAATCACCCATGTAAAGAAGCTCTAAGGAGAGTTTTTGAGAACTCTTGTGATGACATACCAGGCTCACTCCTTTCAATGCTCAGTGTGCGTCCCATTATCAAAGATGAGCAATTTCACTCACAGCAGTGTTGCCACTCTGGTCATTTGCTTTTCCCTCAAAGTGAGAGAAATTTTTCTCTCTATATTCTCCTATGCACTGTGTTGAAGCACGTCTAATAGGAGAAAAGGAGAAAGGGGGGAGGGGGAGATCCTATAATTTTGCCGTAAAAAAGAACAAAATCTTGCATTTTAGCCACTTTACCCTACATTTCACGATATTCTCATCAAAGTAAGAAGAAAAGTGATTCCTCTACATAGGGGAAAATTGCTTTTTGTTAAGCCTTTTTTTACCCTACAGTAGGGAGTAAATCCCTGACAGTGGCATCCTGGACTCGTAACTTCATCTTCGGCATTCCTCCATTTCAGGTTGTTGTGGTGCGTGACCGCCACCGTTGCTGGTGAGTACGAAACCATAGGCCATCAGTGCTCATAAAGATGATGTGTGGCCTCCCTTGCACGTGCTGCTTCACTGGCTGACATAGGGAGGAGAAGCATAAAGAGGAGAGTGAAAATATCTTCATCTCTGCATAGTCTTGTCTGTTTAACGACAATACGCTTATTCGCAGTGTAATCACAAAATAATCTAAGCTTAAATATTTCATATATCAAAATCACTGTGTAATCGCAGATTTTTTTTTTTGTAATCACGAGGTGTGCCAAGCTGTTTAGGAGAATATCTTCAGTAGTTGCATAGTCCAGTCTGCTTTACGACTATTCATGAGTTCGCGAGTTTAGCTTAATTAGAATATTCCTCAGTTAACACAGTGCTGCATTTCCTAAATCAAAGTCACTGGATAATCGCAAGTCTTTTTAAGCACAAAACATGCCAATTGTCTTGGAGTTGTGATTAAGCGGAGAAGACTGCATAAGATGGAGATAGAGCTGGAGAACATACTCCGAACGCAATAGCCAGGGAAAGATTTAAACGTCAAGGCCCTTGTAGAAATGTTATTCTCTCTGCTGCCTGCAATCCAGTAGTCGTATGTACTATAATCCTCATGTCAGTAACCACTGGAAACTCCCAAATCATTAGTAGTAATCACTGTAATTAACGTAATATGCTAATTCACGAATAGATTATGCATACTGTCACAGTAACATAATGCATAATCCTTACGTTAGTCAACGCACTGCGGTAACCACGGGAAACACCCAAAACATTAATAGTATTCACTGCAAATCAAAGCTAAAGGATTCTGCATACACGGCTACCCGTCATAAACTTCGCAGGGTTTACGGCTGAGTAAATGTCTCACAGGGTTAACAAGATGCCGTCTTTAGCTAAGGACTCCCTGACAGAAATTACAAATGGATTCAAAACTTGTGGACTAAACAACACACTTTGAAATTACACTGCAAATTACTCAGTGCATCCACAGTTCTTTCTTTCAATTGTTTTAAGTAAATTTCATCCTTTAAAATGTTAAACATAAAGGTAGAGGTTATGATGTATTTTTGTTTCTTTTAGATGTTAACGATAAAAGGGAAGATCTCACGGCGTGACAAAAGATTTACAGCAACAACAAACAACAACAACAAAAAAAACGTGGTGCGCAAATTTTCAAATGTTGCCATCTTCAGCAGAGTAGGACGAATTTGTTTACTTGCAGTGCTGAAATACCCATAAAGTTTCGTTAGGGTGCTCACGTAAACAGTCATCGGTGTACTCCTACCTCTTCCTTTGAAAAGAGAGCAAACTATTTTCTTACTGCGTGTTTACCAGGATACGTTTTGAGCAATTTGAAGCGCCGTCAATCATCGTCTCCCGCTTAAAGCGCAGTATTAGTCAATTTGTCTGTAAGGGCTTGGGGGTCTTTGTGTCGCTGTTTGTCCCCATTATAGTCAATGAAAGCCCACATCATTGACCTCTCACCTCTCAGAGTTTCCGACGGCCTCCCTCGAGATCTGCTCCTAGGATCAAGGAAATACCGGGGTGGTATTATTTGGCCTCATTACTCCTGAATTCTAGGTCAGGACCGGTAGGAACCGTAGAATGCAATCTAACTAATTGCCAGTAGGTATCAGGGTTCTGTACATCAGCACCTATTATCACGAGAAGGCTTCAAACTCAACTTTAGCAGAAGCAGGGCCGGCAGCCGTACTTATGTACCCGGGAGCAACAGACAGAGACGAGTATTAGTGTTATTGCTATAGATCTTGATTACTCCATACTATCCTGAAAAGGGCTAAAAATATCCTCAGGGAAATTCCGTTGCCGTAGGCTATAATGACGTAAAAACGATAATTCTAAATCAAACTTGGCGAGTCCTGCTGCTTCGTGTGTGGTTCATTAGAGCGGAATAATATTGTCATCCATTCAAGAGTTTGTGACTCACGTATCACTTTGTTTCTAACCTCTTTGTTATTTAGAAACTACGGGACTAATTCGTATGTACATGTATCACATACTATATCGTTGTATCAATTCACAGAGTTAGAGACTTTCCGATTACGATATCTGTCTCTTGTTACTAAAATATTGCCAATGTTATCATGCATAAATTGTGTGTGTTTCGGAAATGAGTAACTTAAGGGTCTTTGATAAGTCTACAGTGAACGCGTTGAAAACCAAAACAAACTTAGGTGATTCCCTTGATTTCTGCGTGAGGAAAGGGCAAGCATCCTCGTAATATAATCTAATTAAGAAATTAAACGAAAAAAGGGCTAGATTTGTTTGTTCGTCGCTAGTTTCTTTAATATAGAAATTTACACCGCGTTACCCAAAGGTCTCAGGTTTAGCAAGTCATCACAGAGACATCAGTCGTTGGCTCCAAGTGGCCCCATGGAGCACCAGGAAGTTCAAAGAGACTATTCAGTGCATAGAATCTAAGGGATGAGAATAGTACGTAAGTCTCAAGACATCAAAATGAAGGGCAGACTGACATGGACCTGATGCATGCCAGCTACCTGTAGAGCCGTGCATAACACCGCAAACCAGAGTTGACAAGAAGGCGCTTTGAGACCAAAGTCTTTGAAAGGTCAGATCACAATAACTTTGCTATAGGAAACGTAGTATAAATGCATGTGTATGTGGTACGAGTTTGGTTGCCCTCTCCTCGGCGCGCCCACCCTTTTTCCGGGCAGGGCTGGGACACTGCAACTCGTAATTAAAAATAAAATTTTAAAAATATTTTTAAGAAAGTGCCCTCCCTCCCTCCTCACTCTAAAAGAAACATGTCCTGAATTTTCAACTCTTTCATCTAACCATTTAAGTCAGTCTTTTAATTTATATATATAGAGATCATATGAGGCCATGTCTGAATTGTGGATGCAAGTTTCATCAAAAGAAGTGACAATAAATGATGCAAGACACTTTGGAATCAGAAAATACTTCTCGAGCCATATTTTACATTTAAATTTTTGGCAGGTCAAAGTTTAGTCCGCGGGCCAGCGATTAGGCAACCCTGATGTGGACTGTGGATATTCGCATGGATGTTAAAATCATTTTATGCTACTAATTTGTGAAATCATAAAGGAGACTATCACAGTCTTGTTTTTCAGGGCGCTGTGGGTTTTACCATTCACCGCTGAATAAAATTTCGTAAAAACAAAACAAAACACTTTCGACTCCCTATTTGCTCATCTCCTCATCATCGGTATAGACGGGTTCCTTCCAAGAACTTGAGGAATCAGTTCCATGGACAAAATGCCCAGTCAGTTTCTCGACAAATCTGGCATAGGAAACAAATAGACATCAAATGAATTTTCATATGAATTTGTTACCTCGATCAAAGCAAGTGAGATGAAAGCTGGCTAACACACGATGTTGTGAAATTTTAAATGGTTAATCTTTGGACAAGTTCCACAGAATGTCCCATTGGTGAATTTGCATCTTCTAAGCTTAGAAGCAATAACAAGAAGCGCAAAATGACAAAGTAAAAATGAAAAAATAAATCTCCAAATCAGGGCAGTTGATGAGTGATCATAGACTGATCCCTGTATTCCCGCAGGAGAGAAAGAAAAAAAAATGTTTCTGCCTGCCCAACTAGTAATGGATGACCCCATTGCACTTTATGAATACGTCAGAATTGTCTGATCTATCAAACTTTGAGAGAGATGACTGCGAGGGCGTGTATCAGTCTAGATCTAGTCTAATCAGATTTCATGAATCAAATATTTGTTTAGGCTATGTGAAGATGAAATGAGCTATGGGTGAAGTGGAGAGCACCGAGTTACTGCTTGCAGAAGAAGAAGAAGAAGAAGAAGAAGTAGAAGAAGAAGACGAAAAAGAAGAAGAAGAAGAAGAAAGAAGAAAAGGAAGAAGAAGAAGCAGAAAAGGAAGAAGAAGAAGAAGAAGGAGACGAAGAAGAAGACGAAAAAGAAGAAGAAGAAGAAGAAAGAAGAAAAGGAACAAGAAGAAGAAAGAAGAAAAGGAAGAAGAAGATGAAGAGAAGAAGAAGAAGAAGAAGAAGAAGAGAAGAAGAAGAAGAAGAAGAAGAAGAAGAAGAAGAAGAAGAAGAAGAAGAAGAGAAAGTTTTAACTTCACAGGAGAGTGGTACAGCCTTCACATGGACTGCAGGAAGGAGTGGACAACATGAAATAATATCAGTATTCTAAGACAGTGCAGGTTGAGAACAAAGGAAGACAAGACAGCCATGACATTGTATTTCATTGTCCGTCACTGGTCGCCACATTTCCGAAAGTTAGTCAAATTTACTCAGAGATATAATATGTACCGGATGATCTTCTTATCTCTCTCGTAATTATTAATGAAACAGGTGTCTGATACGGTGTAATGGTTTGTCTAAGTCAGTATCTCATTAAAATGGTTTCCACTGCTAAATCGTCGATGTGTAAGTCTACTGTGATGTGTGGCTACTGTAGTGTGTGACCGCATACAAAATATACCTGTTGTTTTGTTGACTATGTTTAGTTAGATTTTACCTCGATTGTCACAAACCACGCTTCGAAAAAACATTAACATATAAGTCATTTACCGACTCTCCATAGCGGTGTTTGAAAGCTAGACAGGCAGTCAAAATGTATCCTGACACATGACTTGTTTTGTCGACTACTTTTACATGGTTTTTTACCTCACATGTCAGAAATCACACTTCAAAAATATTGACATAGAGGTCATTTACCGACTCGCCAAAGCGGTGTTTGGGATGCAGACTGGCAATCAAGCAAAGATGTCACCCTGCAGAGGAAGCTGATATCAGTTAATGATAACTATAATAGATGCCTATGTCCCATACTTCAACTTAGGTATAAGATCATAGACCATCATTTATTGTAGACGGTTGTGGGATATCTACAGTATGTCAGTAGTGCACTAATGACGCCTTCCTATCTCGTCCGATCAACGTATAACGTGGTAAAACACAGCAGTATGAGATTGGAAGAACTGCAGGACTGCGTGCAACCTTTTTGTTGGCGTAAAGAGACCTAAAATAATTTCTCGTGAAATTATTGCGCTCATGTGCTTTTGAGCTTCTACATGAATATTTATAGTATCATCAGAAATGGTTTAGTTAATGTTTGAACAAAATATTCTACCACAATATGCGTTTAATCAAATTTGCTGAATACGACTTTATAGATTTTCACGGACAATTTGCATCTTATCGTGGAAGAGAGCGTCAGCTTCACCGCGGCCTTGACTCATAAACCGTCTAGTCATTGACTTTCTAAGATCGCAACGTGACTGTCGATAAAATGAGAGAACGGAAAGCGTGAAAGATATTATTGCCTAACCACCGGGATAGATAAAGCAGAGTAGACCATTACACTGATAGGATATTCTGTCCATGTTGGATACAAAACTAACGGCTGAACGACGGTCATGCTTTTAGCAGTACCGAAGTGAACATTCATTACAGTGGACATAAAGCAGAAGGCAGATTTCACAAGTTGACAACAGAAACTTTGTCAGTAAGGAGACTCTTTAGTAGGTGCTGAAGCGAGCAACGGAAAACATATGGTGCTGTCCGGGGCGCTGTGATCTTGTTTCTATCAACTAGTAAACACGAATTAATATCTCTTCGGTCTTTTCCTGAGTTCCCTGGACAAAGGATGTACTGAGGAGCAATCACAACGTAAGAGCGATAATCCTAAATAAAACTTTGCAAGTCCTGATGCTGTGTGCATGTGGTTATTAGAGGGTAATATTTTTGCCGTTCAGCCAACAGTGCCTTTTGTCAGTACGAAAGTCACAATGAGTGTTAGCCTATAATATATAAGGTTCAGTGCAAAGAAATAGCCCAACTTCAGGAGAATATAATTTAATGTGAGTCAATCATCTCAGATTTGTTCGTGGACAAGGAGAATTAAACTGCAACCACCTTCAATCCCATCCAGATTTTTTTAGCTCACGAGTCCAAACCCAAGACAAAAATTGTTGATACCTCAGCACACCCTGTAAATTTATTCATGATGCCCAAGACTTGTCTCTCGTTATCACGTAAGGAATTCACCTCCTGCAGTTTGCCATTTGTTATTTTTCTGGAGCACCACATACGGGCTTATTCCACGTGAGCGAAGTTTGTTGAACACGGGATGGTGTGCTGCTTGTTTTTTTTTTGGTATGAAAATATCTAATTTCTTATAAAATATTGCTTGCTTGAATTTGTAAGCCCACAGATCAATTCAGATATTGTCATCAGAACCGGTTTAAAATTTTGTACAAAATGATACCGAAATTCCCATATGAATAATGTAAAGAATGCAATGTTATACATCAACATACGTGATATTTGCGTGAAGACCACAGTACTTTTCTCTGTTGACCAGAGCTTGTCTCTAGCCAGGGCTTGCGGAGTTGGCTGTGCTGTAGAATAAACACAGCAACTATAACTACGTCATAATTATTTCACTGATTTTTATGCCACTACATATACTGAAATCGTAACACCAAGCGCCTTCCAATATTGAATAAAGCGAAGAGATTGGAAAATCGACAAAATGCAGAGGGTGATCGTCTATCATCACAATATCAAATGCACAGAGAAACAAATCGCGCATATTATGTATGACTTTGGAGCGAAAATTTCTCTGTAAGAGACAGACCTTAAATCAATGCGATACGTGCA
>JAWQUT010000072.1:1841712-1851812 GCA_033807755.1 Ellobium chinense
TATATATATATAATATATATATACATACATATATATATCAGAATCAATCTAATGTTACAATACAGGTATCACACGCATATATTTAGAAGTGTCTTTGCAGGTGTGCTTTGATGAATTTGATGAATATTTTTTCAAAGATTTTTACATTTTCAACGTTAAACACGGTAAATAGCTGTGGATAGCTCTTTGATCTTTATCGTTGAAGAGACCAAATTTCTCGCCGCTAAAAAGGCAAAATTAGATTAGATTTTATTTTCGCTGAAAAGGCCATCGTCCAGACCCACACCTCCTTTCTGATTTCCGGATTTGTCAGCATCTGGCGAGGCCTGGCAGAAATTGACAGATTTAAGACAGCCGAGAAATTGGATTATTATTAATTTATGGCGTCGTTTTGATGGGGTTAATCAATGATGAAATTAAACAGCTTAAAGATCGTACCTCGCGAGAGGAAGAGTTTACAATATGTCGAGAATATGACAGATGTTGGTCAAAATTATACACGTAGCTCAGAACTTGTCAAATATATGTATTTGTAAGTAGCTTTCACCTGGGAGCGTTACTGTGTTAGAATAATGGTGAATGACACATTGAGTACATTTTCCATCCTTGTTTCATATAATAAATTTATGTGCCTCACTGACAAGTTTCAAAGGGATAAAGTAATCAAATACAAAAACACAGTATACCATTCTTTGGTACAAGGTGTGGACGTAGTGTGATGGATATACAGTTGTTCACCCGCATTTAGTGACGTGGTGGTATACCGTAGACAAACTCTTTATCTTGTGGCTGTTATTTCTTAGTCTGTTCTCTATCTTTGAAGGTCAGATCTGTTATTGTGAACAGTGACATATATGTTGCAATGTGACTCAGTACACTACACGCTACCTTAAGATGATCGTGAACATTTTAAATCGCTCTTGTCCCCAAGGATGTGATGCATACAAAATTCATTATTTTTTTCCCTAGTGAGTATATATCTTTCTTTGGAGTGAATGAAAATGAAGTCGAATTTCTAAAGCCAACCGTGACACCATGAGTACCCGAGAACAGGACTGACAAACCTCATTCAAGATCTGATGAGACAAAATCCAGCATGGACTTAGAGCCGCTCCAGGCTGAAGCCTTCAGCTGCTCTCAAGGGATCTGCTCCTCTCAGAGCACGACCTTGACCTGGAATCACAGCCAGCTGGGGAGTGACCACAATCTGTCCTCAGCCAAGAATGCCAGCTTCGGCAACTCCTCGTTTCCACCGGCCAGCGAGGAGAATGTCCTCCCAGACGAGGCTCAGACAGTTCTTATCATCTTGTACTCGTTGACCATCTTTTTCTCCATCGTCGGGAACATCCTTGTGGTGATCGTCTTCACCAAAGGCCGGCGGTGCCGCACGGACATACGACCGTTTCTGATCAACCTGGCCATTGCTGACCTCATCATGGCCCTCTTCTGTATGCCCTTCACTTTCACCTACGTCATGATTCGTACCTGGATCTTCTCCAAGCCCATGTGTCCCATCGTCCTCTTCATGCAGCATCTGTCCGTCTCCGCCAGCGTCTTCACCAACATGGCCATAGGCATTGACAGGTTCCTGGTCGTGACGTTCCCTCTGCGGGCCCGCATGACCAGCAAGCGGGCCAAGTACATTATATGTGTTATATGGATCTGTTCGGTGGGCCTGTCCTCCGTCCAGCTCATCGTGGGCCGGGCCACGGATTACGGGGATATTGTGAACTGCGACGAACAATGGGGGTCCCCAGGGGCCCGCAGGACGTTCACCATGTTTATCTTGTTTATTACGTACGTCATTCCTCTGGTGATTCTCTCGGTGACTTACTCTATCGTCTCCATCCTGCTCTGGAAGCGAACAGCGCCAGGCAACGCTCACGAGGATAGGGACTTGCATCAGCTCAGGGCAAAAAGAAAGGTAAGCATCATCTCTCACCCTTTCCACTTCAAACCTTCACCTCTATACAGAATCATGTACGTGCGTGACCTTGACCCTGGATATAGGATCTCGTACGTGCATGACTTTCATTCACCACACTGACCCAGTATGGAATCATCTACGTGACTTTGATCCCATATAAAATCACTGACCATTATGCCCTCAATTCCACTATTGAATAAATAGTGTGAGACCTTGACCCAAAGATCTGAAGTTTTGCAGTTAGATCATCTTGACCCCAAAGCAATGTACATTATTTCCGCAACGTTTGCCTTCGACGCATCACTAGCACATCCTTGCCATCGATGTACAATCAGCATCAAGCTCTTAATCTTTATTTTAATTAACATACCATATCATCATGACCTTGACCCCCCCTCCCCACACACACACAAAAACAACAACAGCAGCAGCAGCAGCATAACGCAATGTGTCCATGACCTCTAGCCTAAAAATAGCGTCACTGAAATCCATGATACCAGATATTTTGGACTGGGAGTCTGACATTGGTATGCCCCATTCCTCATCCACACTACTACATGAATAACACTGATTCCAAAAACACAATGGTATGTAGATCTAAGACCTTGACAGCCTCGTTTTTTTCTGAGATACCATCTACCACAAATTATTAGTCAAGCATGAAGAAACAGGCATGCCTCGTTTTATGATGATCTGGATCACATTCCCCTGTTGGGGTCTGGCGTAATTCCGCATTTTCTATCACTGCGTTTCTTTTGGCCTTTTGCTTTTCCCCCCTTCGACTTTGTCTTTCATGGTTGGGATAACTGCGCATCAAATCCCCAGGAAGATCGAGTGTGTGACACAGTTATTCTCCTTGGCTATTTCATCAGTTATTGGGCTTTGCCAAAATCTAAGCCACTTGGTTCACAACATGATTTCATCTGATTTTCTTTCTTAAGTGAAGGCATGATGGCCAAGGGGTGAAGCCCGTTTCTCTTGGTGGCGAAAGCTCTAGGGATTGGAATTCCACTAGTGGAAAATTTATTTCTCGGTGCCTTTTTCAGTGCTTTAAAAGACACCCACCTGTCGGCAGCGTCACTTGTGTCCGAAGTCTCGCCTCTAATGTAACCATAACCGTGCTCAAAAGGGATGTAAAATCCTAATACATTCATGGCCCGTGTGAGCAAAACAACGTACTAATCTTCAAAGTATTGTTGTTTTGATTTGTCTGTAATTGGCTCAAAGTGAATATGAAAAAGTCGTTAAGAGAAATGCTTCGATTTTGGCAAAGCCTCAATTTTTTATCTCTATCCTACATAGAGAAACATTTAGCGATTTTTTTTGTATGAGTGATCTAACTCTTCAACTTTTTGCACTCCACTTTCGAGCGTGAGATAAAATGGGTAACGACGTAATGATGCATCTATCGTGTTATATGAAGGATGTCATTGACTTGGCGTAATGTGTTAAACATAGATCCGATCTGGATTTCCCTCCAACTGGAGCATTCCATGGAAATTGCAGTCAGTTACAAGGAAAATAAAGTTACAAAGTCTCCAGCGATATGTTGAAACATAGTAAGAGTGTCTGGCTCACAGATGAAGGCGGTCCTTTATTTTTTGTCAAAATTTATGTAACCTGCTAGAGGTTAAACAGACAAATAAAAGATCTTTCAGGCATTTTTACTTGATATTGAATGAGTATAGTCTAATGAGTATAAATTTTGTGACTTCATTCGGTTTTAGAAAAAAATTAATAACCT
The DNA here is from genome assembly GCA_033807755.1 of Ellobium chinense. Lineage (NCBI taxonomy): Eukaryota > Metazoa > Mollusca > Gastropoda > Ellobiida > Ellobiidae > Ellobium > Ellobium chinense. The sequence continues at coordinate 1,845,384 of JAWQUT010000072.1, forward strand.
ACTAAATAAATAACCTACTAACCTAAATAACCTACTTTGGCATAAACCAGTTGATTGGAGAAGAATATAATGTGAAGAAAGGTTGCTATTACCTCGTCCGGCCCCTCCCCCCTCTCCCCACCAACCCCGCAAAATCGTCGTACATCCCCACGCCCTCATGTATCTTCTTTTCTTTTGTCTTAATCCTGTTAACTAATCTAAATCCTTCTACTTTCTATGTCCTCTCTCTTTCTCATGCCAAGCATTGCGGGGGTGCTTATTATAACCGGGATGTGAAGTGCCAGCCAGGTTTCAGCCCATTTGTTTACCAAACAGCAAATCTACGTGAAATTGCATTTGGGAAACCTCTGGTGTAGCTGGTTGTTAGAATAACTGACCACTAGTGACCAGACCGTTCTCTTTGTAATTGACCAAATTCGCTCTATGTTTTTGAGCACAAAAAATGGATTGTAGATAGGGGAAGTAAATCTCTCATCTTGGACGATAACCAGTTGTGTCACCTCCATTGTACCCCTGACCTCGCCCCTCTACCGCATGACTCCGGGGACTAACAATTGTGCACTTCACCACTGTCCCCTTGCTAGGGTCGCTTGCTGACGTTCTGAGATCAAAGGCTTCAAAAGAATGACAATTTCGATAAATTCATAGCCGTCTGGGTATTGAGGATCACCTAAGTCACATGTTAATTCAGTGCTGCTATTCCCTGGACAGTCAAATGGATTCAGCGCTGGGGATATGATTAGTCGATATTCCGAAAAACGAACTAACTTGAATACTCACGATAGTCGATAGTTGATCTTGATACCTTGCTGTCACGATGATTATAGTTTGGCATAAACCATAGACATTGTCATCTAGAATCAGGTTCTTTCAGTGAATTTTGAGACTAAAATAAATATAAACAAAATAGACAGAAAAGAAAACAAAATGAAATTAACTACATATATAACAAAAAGATAGCATCGACAATATCGACTCAATCAGCCCTTGGAAGTGAGTACTCGCTCTAAGCGCCAGTATCGAGAATACTTACCATCAATACTGCCCGTTGCAGACCTGACGTTGTAGTTGGGGGCTTGTGGGCACCATTTCACTCAGTAACCCGGATGGGGCCAGGCATAGATCTAATAACAATTGTAAAGCAGGAAATATCAGTAACTAACTTGACGTATACTTCTAGATCGCTTCCGCCATTTAGCTAGACATCCTGCGGAATGGGCAAATGAAAACACAGGAAAAAAACCCCAACAAGTTAACACGATAAGGGAATTTGCTATCATAGCGGACTCCAGGTCTCCAAGACAAATATATTAATCAATATGCGTCAATCCAAATTATGACGAAGACCAAACAAAGAAAAATGACGGTTCACATCCTCTCATTTTGTGACTTACCTTCCTCTCTCGATTCTCTCTCTGTCTTCTGTCCTTCAATCTCTCGCTTTCTCCCTCTCTGCCGCGTCTACTACATTGTTTTAAATTTTTTCTCGAGTATCTCGTCATCCTGAGGTCTCTCTCGCTATTTCTCCCTCCTCTCTGTCTCTCTCTCTCTCTCACTCTTTCTTTCTCTCTCCCTTGCTTATGCGCTTATCTGTATTTTATGAAAGATGGTCTGATTTAACTTAGGATGTTGTATAAACCGCCCTTTGTCCCAGTCATGCAAAATCATGCAATCTTCTATAAAGAAAGCTCACTTCTCAGGCCTTTTCTAGCCCTAATGAATATACCAATGGTCAACATCATGAATGGTAGAAAGCACTCATTGTTCCAGTTGCAACATTGCAGTTTTCAAGGACACCTAGGGGTCATTCATGGCCGGCCCTAGCGGTGGCAATTACATACAGGAGGAGCAAAACACATATCACATTTCAGGATTGTGTGATGCACTTTTTTTTTCCTAGTCAGGTAAAGGAGATTTGGATAAGCCCCTCGTACATACATAATGAATGCCAGCCAACTGACATCGTGGAGCCTGCTGTGTAACTGCTGACACAATTGAATTTATTGTCATTACAATCCTCTATCTTCGCTAGCAAGGAAGCTAACAACATTTATCAAAGCTTTATTGTGCCATATTTGCGGCGGAATTGCAAATGGGCGTGTAAAAGACTATCATCAAAAGGGATGGGAATTATCCTTATCGTGAACAGTGTTAGACTGTAATTATAACGATAGGTTGCATCTACCTTGCAGGGCTGCATTTCACTGGGGCAAGTGGAGTTCTCCACCCAGGGAAGCCACTGCCTCTAATTAGAACAGCTGCATGTTTTTACTGTTGGTTTATCTCAGGGTATTTAAATTTGGCTTATTCCGGGATGCGGTGTTCACGTTGTGTCAAAACTGAGATGTTTTAAGGGCGTTGTAATGCCCCACTTTATCCACAAAAGATATATTAGGGTGCACAAAACAAGCAACAATTTTAAGAAGTTATGTTTTTAAGATACAGACCATGTCCGTGTTGAGTATAAGGTCGTATTTCATATTTTTAGATGATTTTGTTCGGAATTTTAAGCCGGTTCTGAATATGTCATTGGATAACATCGGCGAGCTCAGAAAAGTAGATCTGCAGTCCTCAGTATTTTATGAGAAAATCGTCCCTTCAATCTAACAACATATATATAGTTGTATATACTCCCAGTTTTTTTTTCCAAACCATAATAATGTGAAGTGGATATTACAGAGAAAAGAAAAACGCAAGCTTAAGTCGATTCCAGTCGATCAAAGCTGTGGACGATAAAAAATTCAATTACTGAAATATGGTTTCAGTTCAAGAAATTTATATTTTAGCTGTTTAAGTTTTGATAGCAAAAACTTATCGAGACATATCAAGAAGTATGTCTAGATCGGCGGCTAAACACACATTTTCTTTAGGCTTGCCATGTAGTAACACACTTTTCTTTCTTTCTTTCTTTCTTTCTTTCTTTCTTTCTTTCTTTCTTTCTTTCTTTCTCATGTCACTTCATTATTTTCTTAAGCTAAATAATGCTGAAAATCTCAAGTGGAAGACATAGATCTATATATATATGAATTTAACATATTCTTGCCGCAACCCATCACGTCTTTTGACATCGAATGCCTCCTTACTCTTTTAGAATGTTTTCTTTTAATAAATTATATGTAGCCTCATGCAATGCTGGCGAGATTGATCCAATCAAGCGAAAATGTCTTAACATCAACAACTTTATTGCAGGATGATTATTTCAATCAGAAAACAACAGACATTTTCCATTACGTACAAACTGCAGATAATTGGGTTGTTATTTCAAAAAATAACTGTTCTTGCAGATTTCAGAGCTGCGATTTTTTTTTTTTGGATCACTGGGACCGAAAATTCAGCTGTTGTTTTTGTGAGTATCACGAAAGACCATCAAAAAAGAGTTTTCACGATAAATGCAGAGAGTCATAGCTACACAAGTCATGTGGAAAATGGGAGGGGTAGGAGCAAGGAGGGCGCGATGAGTGGAACGAGATGTCTGGAAAAGGTTTAAGGAAGAGGAGTAAGAAAACTATTTGCCAAAACCTTCATCAGTTCATCATAATGAACTGTGGCCGTATGCATAATCCTTACGTTAGTTAACGCATTGCAGTAACCACGGGAAACTCCCAAAACATGAGTAGTGTTCACTGTAGCTAACGCAGTACGTTAATTAACGTATGGTTTGTGCATACGGCCACTGATCTCAAAGGGCAACTATAGTTACAAAGTCAGATCTGGATGGCCATTGTACTGCAGTGACTGACAAAAATGTAAACCAATCTTCACAGCCTATCCAAAGGATAGATTATTTACGGTAGTGCTAACCAGTTTTCACAGCCCATCCAAGGGATAAACTGTTTACGGTAGTGCTAACTACCTTTATCATCCTCATTTTATGTTGAGATCATCACGTCGGGAGGCAAGAACCGCAAGTGGCCGGGAACACTGCCTGGGCTGAGATAGAGTTGCTTTCATATTTCAAATACTAGACGATTTAATATCAAGTGTCTTTACTGCAGCGTTTGGAGGGACAGTAAGTTTAGCGATCTGCAAAGTCTCTTTGCACTATGAACTATTTTAAAGACAAGAAAAAAGAAAAGACGACTTTATTTACCCCGTAGAGAAATTGTTTTACAATGTCATACAAAGTTATACATCTCATTCATAATACATACACATATAATAATACACATCACACATATAAGTACTTAATATTACAAATGAAATACATAACAAAGTCATTGCTGGTCGCCAGCAAAAAAATCTAACAAAAAAAAAAATGCATTTCCTGATGTGAACAGTGCGGCTGAGTTCAAATGAGCAAAATGTCTCACCATGATCCTCCTTTCCTTATATACCCCGTGCGGACCTGTGAATGTCCAAGTAAGAGTTGAATGTCCAAGTAAGAGTTGAATGTCCAAGTAAGAGTTGAATGTCCAAGTGAGAGTTGAATGTCCAAGTAAGAGTTGAATGGCCAAGTAAGAGTGTAGAGATCGGATGTGTGAATGCAGTAATCCTTCACAAAACGCTGTTCCCAAGTACACTGTGCCATGCAGTGTGGTCGCTCTCTATCCATCCCCTCCCCTACTCGCATCTCATTCCAGAGATGCCAGAAAAGTTTGAAATCTGTAAATCGCAGACTATGATCCCAAGCTAATGGAACTCACAATTCGAAACAGGTTCTTTTATTTTATACACTAAATAAATTCAGTTTAATCTAGCTTCTCATTTGCTATGGATTCATGACTTTCAAAAACAACCAGAGGTTTGAGATTTGGCTCCGAAAGAGCCACATCTGGCAACCCTATCTCATTCTATGTATACCCGTCTCACCTTCTCCCGTATATAGTTTAGCATAATGTAATCAGTCATGATCATAAATACCCGACTAATTGTCTCGATATTGGCAGCGATTCCTTGCTTACTTGTATTGATATCTCTCCTCTGTCTTTCTTGAACTTCTTTTCTATTTGTCTTTGTCATTAATTTGTTTGGCCAATAAACGTCTCTTTCTCTTAACAACGGACTTCTTGGCTTTTGTTCTCGTACAGTCTGATTTTTTTACCCATTTCTGCTTCATTTCTTTCTTGTTTTCCCCCCTTTTTTTGGTCTATCTTTCCATCCCTTCTTATCTCCTCCCTTTTCCCCTCTTCCTTTTCTCTTCGTATTTCTTATCTTCTTCGTTTCTTCCTTTATTTCGTTGCTGGTTTCACTTTTTTTCTTATTTTGTATTTCTGTAATTTTTGTCTTTTAATTTTGTTTCCTTTCTTATTTGGTCATTTCTATCTTCTTCAAATGCCAACTGTGTTTGTTGGCCATAAAAAGTAATAATAAGTGTCAATGTATACACTGCCGCTATCCCTGGACAATGTAAGAAAATTGTAATTGTGATGTGACTGGCCAGTTGGCCTAGAAAAAAAAATCAGCTGAAACTGAAACCGTTCTCTCTCTTGCTTTCTTTCTATTTGTTTCGATCACTCCCTCTGTTTTACTGTCTTACTCCCTTTTCTTCTTTAAGTTTTTTTTTTTAAATTTTCTCTCATGCTCTCAACTCTTCTTTTCTTCTACTCACTCACTTACCCGTGCTCCATTTTAGCCCAGATGACCCAGTGTAAAGTTTAACAGACCCATTCAACTTAATGAAGTCTGTCAGGCCCTCCAGAAAAACCACGGGTATCCTTGTTTCTTACAGGGAGGGATCATTTTGTCCAATTGTTGCCACCTTTTCTGTGCATGGATTTGACGTAGGCTACACCAATGACAGGGAAATGGGTTGGTAATAAGGGAAATGGGTTGGTAAATGGGGTCACGTTGGAAGTNGGGGGGGGGGGGGGGGAGTGGAGATGATGAGGTTTGAAGCTTATGGTGATCATTGTAGGTGGCATTTCATACCATAAGTACATCTAACCAGGATAGAAAGCAAGTGGAGCTCAGAAGTGGTGGGTACAAGACACATGCTATATTCACATACAGCTGGGAGGGGGAGAGCAGGGCCCGAGAGCTTGTTCTTGCATACGCCACTGACGTAAACTCTACGGGCTCACCCTTAATATGAGAAATAATACTTGCGTCAGGCATATCTCAAAACGACATTTAACATTAATGACTGCAAGCAAAAATAAAATTACCTCGTCAAACAATATCCTTCCGTGTGTTAAAACTTATCTGATATGGCATGTCATATTTAATAATTACTGTGAAATCTGCCTTAGTAAACGCACATAGCTAAGAGGGCAAAGCCACATAAAGTGCTGCAAAGATGTAAGTGATGCTGAATTTCGAAAGGAAATGCACCATGCCACAGGCATGGCAATGCCTGTGGCATGTCAATTATTTACGAGCTCAGGAAATGTGCCAAGTTCTTCAATTTGTTCCTGCTTTTCCCCAGAAACCCCATTTGTAGCATTTGTAACTCCATCATTTCAACTCCTTATCCCCCCTCCCCCCCCCCCC
>JAWQUT010000072.1:1854183-1868125 GCA_033807755.1 Ellobium chinense
TCTGAACTCAGATAGATGTACTTCCATTATTCAGATTCTAATGTAGATGTTTTAGTATCAGTTTTATTTACTGCTGCATTCGGATGGACAGTAAAACTCGCGATCTGCAAAGTTTCTACACGCAGAATGAAATAATTGTTCGTGAAAGTTGGAAAAAAAAATGTTTCGAATTGAAGTGAAGTGTGATATTGAATTCAAATTAGTGAAGTATCCCATCATGTCACTCTCTCTCTTTTTCTCTCTCTCTCTCTCACTCTATCTTTCTCTCTCTCTCTCTCTCTCTCTCTCTCTCTCTCTCTCTCTCTCTCTCTCTCTCTCTCACTCTTTTCAATATCCCAAGCGGGTCTTTAAGCGGGCTGGTTGATAACTTGCTGTCATCAGCGAGATTTTGCAATAGACATAGAGCAGATAAGGAGATAAGAACTAGGGCTCCGTAAAACCTTGCCCATCCCCTTCCCCATACCCGGTCGACGCTTCTCTGTGAGCACCTACATAATATGTAGTCTGTGTAGCAGTGTTCTAACCCTCCCCCTCCCCACAAGCGTCCCTACTTCCAGTAGGTATCCCGTTGCTGGTCTCTGCCACAGCCAGCGAGATGATCAAGGGATAAAGCGCTTGAATCTTAGTTCGAAAAGATTCCAGATTCGAATTCAAATAGAAGCTGGTTTTTTCTTGAGTATTTTTCTCGATGCTCACCCATGTTTCGGCAGTTTAACGGGGTTCAAGCTTCGTCACTGATATAGTCATAATTGAGCTGAAAAAAAGGATGATAAAACCTAACACAATCAAGCCACTGTAGTAGTGGATACGACTGGAAACCGTGGAAAAAAAAGAACAGGTTAAAAATATTCGTTCGTCTCCAACCCTCGGAATTTCCTAAGGCCAGCGGGGTTTAAACCAATGTTCATAATTTGGTGTCATCCAGTTATTGGCAGCGCTTTGGGAATACGATCAAAAGGAAACAAATTCGATTTCCTACCTCCATTATATTTAGTCAATAGTTTGAGCCGGGAGAATTCTTTTGCCATGGTGTTTGCATTAGCCCAGCCAGAAACAGTGAGTACTGAGTGAGAAGTGAGATAAGTGACGTTGGTTTTTGCTGACTCAGACATTGGAACAACAACAATTACAATAAGAACAACAATAATAACAAAAACTTCTAATTTCCTGATGTGTTTGTAGACGAGTAAGAGAAGTATTCAATTCAAAATACAGTCACATATTGACATGAGGTCAGGATAGCTCATCGAATAGACAAGAAGAGGAGAGGGCAGAGAGAGAAAGAGAGAAAAAAAGAGAGAGAGAGAAAGAGAGAGAGAAAGAGAGAGAGAGAGAGAGAGAGAGAGAGAGAGAGAGAGAGAGAGAGATGAGTAGGGGACTATCTAAAACGATCCAACAGTCCAAGTTTCTAACATTTCCAAATCTGTGAACCGTTTCAGACAGTTTCTATTATGGTATAGTTTTGTTCTTTTTGAATGACGTGAGATGTACATATACTACAAAAGAGATTTTGCTTGTTCTGATAAAGGACATTTTAACCAAGCAATACTTACTTATAAGAAAACTGTATAATGTAAAAAAGTGTCTGAAACCGGACTACACAATGTGGAAATTGTTAGAACCCATATCATTTGGAAAATATATAAAACTAAGCCTAACTTCAGTAGCTGGACATTGATAGCAACTGTATGATCTGCAAGTGTTTTTAAACTTAGTCAAACTGCTCTTTTTGGGAAGTGCTAGAAACTGTATTCTTAAGAGACTAGACTAGCTAAATCGTAGTCTTACTGCACTTTTTTGAAATGGGATAAAAATAAAAGAACTGCTCTCACTGGAAATGGAAGTCTCTGTCAATGGGACGAGACGCATGATTATCCCGAAAACGAGGCTAATCTTCCTGGCAAGATGGACAGACATCAGATCGAGACAAGCATTCAGAAATCTTTAGCGGTCTAGTTCCGGTCGGAGACCGCAAGACAACAGAATGATCCATAGCTCGATCTTCTTCAATGACTGGGAAATTCCCCACAATCATTCATCGATGTCTGTCCGTCTGTCTGTCTTTCTTCCTTCTACTTCATCCTCTCATTTTTTCACCCCGTCATGTTTTCATCCTCTCTCTCTCCCTCATTCCGTCTTTCACTCGTGACGTGACTTAGACCAAATACAACCAATTCCGCAAGCCGTCCGAATACTAGTTTTGTTAAACGAAGTGAAGTTACAAAACTCCTAATAAGACTTTTCCGAAAGTTTGGATGTGATGTTCTATGATGATCCTCTTCAAAAATTATGAGTTTCAAGACTTACAAAATGAGGCTTAAGTCACCAAGTGACAAAATCAGTAATGGTATTGTAGAAACGTTTATCGTATGTGCTTTCACGGGATGAAAAAAAAAAACCCATTGAGTCAGCATTATTCTGGCCCAAGATAAAACTGTTTTTGAAGTGACAAGGATTCCTACTTTTTTGTGGTTTAAGTATTAGGATACCAAATAGCCGTGTCCGCATCCATACTGAGGTTAATGTGAATTAGTGCAACCATGTAAAGATACCATGGAAAAAAACACAATTTCTCTACTATCTTCGCACAGTTTGAACATCCTTCACACGATGAAAGCAAAGGGAGGCGATAAGTATGCAATATCTAGTATATAGATTATTTGATAGTATGCAGATTCAGTGATGCAAAGAAAAGACAGGGTCAATACAGTTACGATCTGATTGAAAGAAAAACTGAGTCAATGAGGAGATACTTGTGTTCGAAGAGGCTGACATTATCTTTGCCTCAAGACATGTCTTAAGATCTTATGTAAAAATCTCGATAGCATCAAAGGGATGAACGTTTTTACATTGGAAGTTTAGATTGTGGGGGTGAAGTCAGCTGTTTCTATCGGGTTTCTTTAATCCCGCCTTTACATAGAAGAAGACCGTATGTTTAGATCTCAATCAAATCCACTTCTAACCAGCAATAAATCTGAGACCTAGAAAGAAAAGTTCAAGCCACAGATTTATAACAAGTATTTCCTTGCTTCGGGTAGGTCTAGTGCTTCGAAATGTAAAACATAGCGAGACAAACTACCGGCCGCCTTAAGAGAATAAATTATGTTTTCTAGACATCTAGTAACTTTTTCTGAGACATTGTGATGAACAGGATCGTTTTTGATTTTTTTGAACTTTTTTGGTAACTTTTTGATACTTAGGAATTTCAGTTCAGTGTCGAAAGTACCGAAGGTATCGAAAATATCGATATTAATTATGATATTCTTCCGATTCTCAGCATCAAGCTCGTTAAACTATCGGTTTCCTCACTGCAAAAGCTTATTGGTATGTATCAACAGGTATCGAAAGGATCGAATTCAGTTTTGATCCCATATTCAGATCTTCAGTACCAAACAGCCTGTCTGTCTTCTTAAGGTCAAAGCTAGCGGTATCAAAGAATCGAACGCATAGGAAGCATCGAAAATATTGGCAGTATCGAAGTATGAAAACTATCGAAATATATTAAAAATTATCTATAGGTATCGACAGTCCCTCATAGTGATTATCGAAATCGAAATAAAGTCGATATTTTAGATACTTAGAGCTCAGTATTGGTGTCATAATGTTTAAAAAATTCAAGTACTGTACCACCATTACCCAGCCTTGATTTATACATGATTACAAATTATTACTGTTAGACATTAAAACCTAGACTTTTGTGAACTCAAAAAAAAAAAAACCAAACCCCAAAACAAAATACCGCATACTCTCTGTAAAGCTCTGATCCCAAGCCCTTTTTTCTTTCTCGATAACATTTTACCTCAGGAACTTGAACACTTCACCAATTCAAATGATATACAAAAGACCTGACGTTCCATTGTCTTGTCATATTCGTCCTCAGAAGTGCTGTCAAAATTCCCATGGCGGAACGAAAGCCTCCAGACAATGCTTATATTATTATAACTTTCCGAAATTTTTAGACCGTTATGTTTATATGCAATGACGCGTTTGAGGTTACAGAAGCCTAATCCGATTTCCCTCTTTGAGCCAATAAACTGTTTTCTCTACTGTCACTTACAAGAAAATCCACCATTCCATCTCTAAGTCTTCTGTAATAGTTTGGCAGAATTCAATGAGCTTATTAAAAATGAAGTTTAAGATATAGGTCTTTCATTTCGTTTTCGAGCTACGAACCAATACATCGAAAGGTGTAATCAAACTAACTAGTTTCCTTAACGACAAGCTCTCCGCACAGGCCAAACCGAAACCGAAGTGAATGACCCAAACCTCAGATTTAGTTTACAATCAGGAGAGAATGCAGGTAGGTTCACACATCTAGGGCTCACTCTCGACACTGTCTTCCCAACGCATATGACAACATGCTGTTTCCATCCAATTAGAATCTTTAACCTGGAGCACAATATTTATTACAATAGGAGCAGAGTAAATCAATGTAGATGTGGTTTGGTAGTTCGCTTCACACAAACAACCCCTCAAATTTGCGGGTGCTTTGACTAGTTATTATTTAAAAGAATACAAAGGCCTCCACTAAAATTATGCGACCAAAAACAGTGTGAACTACCTGGCTACTAAATATATTCATGTCGCTCCCGGCAAGGGCAGCCTGTCAAATATATTCAGATAAATTATCTACATCTACATCTTCACTTCCGCTACTGTTTTGTACTTGGCCTCCGAGCTGTCACAGCTGTGGCACTGAAAATAGTGCACACGATACTTACTTACTTCTTATCAACGGGCCCGGTGGGTCTTTGGCCTCAAGCCCAGTATCAAATTAAACCCATTGAAACGTGGAGTGACCGCACTTTTGAAAGAAAATGAAGAAAAGTTAGGAGAAAATAGAAGAAGAAATATACGAAAAACGAAAAGAGAGATAGAGAAAAGGGAAAGACATTCGGTTGCGATTCGGGTGAAAAAGGTTTGATCAGTAACATCGCCAGAGATTAACAGAAACTATACTGATATCCATGAACTTGCTGGATGCTATATAACTCATGTATTTGGGGATAGAATGCGCCAACTTACCGAGTTAGCTTAACGCTTTTACTACTTGGCATATATATATATTATTAACTTGACATTAGCGAGAATATTTAACAAGACTTCCAATGAACGCGATCAACTTTCAACTTCGAAGTGAGCTGAGACGTAGCCTATATATAAATGAAAACGATGAGTGGCGAAGGAACGATACTCATACCATCGAGGGATACGCAATAGGCCAAAAAAAAAAAATCAGTGCTCTGAACTCACCATGTTTTATATTTTCAGTAGATACCTTCATACGTGTTTACATTACATACACACAAAAACGACCTACTGCTGTACAATTTCCTTACGAAGTAAATAGACTATGGTTATGTCATAACCGGAATATTAAAAACATATTAATAACATTAGCATTTCCTGTGTCTTTCAGGCACGTTGGCCATGATGTTGTTTTTTTTTAACATGTTTTTAATTTATATCTTTGCTGTAACAAAAGTTTATCACCTAGATCAATGAAATTATAAGAATTATATTTTTATCAGTTTGCCTATCAATGTGCTTAAAATTATATCCCAGTTTAGTTTTACCTCGCAAAATTATTGGAATTTGAATTAATTAAACTTTTTTTTCGGGACCATTCGGCTTTAGAGCAGTCATTGATCAGACCAGCATGCTCTTTAATCCGGCTGAGCAACCATTGATAAAACCAACATATCCTGTGATCGACATGATGAGAGGTCATCTTAACCGTAACACTATTTTGTTACTATATCCGCCGTCGAGCTAATCGTGTTATTGCTCATTGAGTCCTTTCTAACAAGGAAGCCATCTGGTGCCAGATTATTTGACTCGCTGAAGTATTATTTTTATATCATTAAGCCATGTGAACTGCCTGCATAAGCTTCTGCATGATACAGATACATGTATTAAGTTCTTCTAATCGGATGACTGCAGCATGTTCCCATGAAATCGGCAAAGGGATCTCTTCTTAACCACGTGAAGCCGCCCGGATCAGCTTCTGTAGAATACAGATGTTATGCTCTTGCATTAAGATGAATGCAGTATGCTTCCAAGAATTCAGGGAATGGATCTCTTTCTAATCAAATGATTACGGCGTTCGATCAAAGGACAATAGATTCGATTCCCACCACGGTCGTCTTAAAAGTGCATTGGAAAAGCAGGTAGTTTACATTTTCCTCAGTCTACCTGTCTGAGAAATGGGTACCTGGTTATGGACAGAGAGAATGACTGGATCAGTGACTATGTTACAGCGCTATGACAGTGCCACTGTACGCTTTCCGGAGAGTTGAGAAAAATCATGAAGTGTTCTGGCCTGCTGGTGTGATAATGATGTAAAGTCACAAGAGCGCGAGCATTGTTTTGTAACCCACATTTACCAAATGATGTTCTTTTGAGTATGTTTCATTAACTCATGTCAGATACGTAACGTCACATAACACGTAGTCACAACTGAATATATAATCAACCATCTGGCCCCACACAGTCAAGCAAAGCTGCCCATATATGAAAAAGAGCAGATCAACCTCAGTCATAATCAGCTACTAAATCTGTAGCCCCTGCGTTGGAGTGGATGACAAACTATAATGTCTTCAAATATAACATATTTATGATTCGTGTTATAACGCAACATTGGGCGGTAGCTGATCCATATCATAGATCACAGGGTGGCAAGCTCTCGCTCTGGCAACATTTATTGAGCGTGTTTTGCGAATATATACGTGCCGTTCAATACGTACATGTGAGCCATGATGGATTTGCCATGTAAATCACTCCGGATTTACTAAACAATCGTCTCTACTCTCGGGTAGCTTTCCTTCCATGCGCTAGCAACAGTGGACGCGTCGGCGTTCGCCGATATGACGTAAGAGGTGGGTGGTTTGATGGCAGAATATAAATCATTCTTTCGGCGAGAAACAAGCAACCGAGTACATTATATTTTTAACAACATTCCAAGCCGTTTCCACAGCACTTGAGTGTCCCACTCTATGGCAAGAATGACATCTGAAATTATGGTACACAGAGCAAAAGAACAGCAAAGTGAAGTGTTTTCAGCGTATGTTTGTATGTTTTCTATGCTATTCACTTGGTATATTTGTGTTTTGTGAGTGAATATGAATATAGGTCTCAAGATGGAGATAAAAAAACATCTGCATGCCATTTTTAATTATATGATTTGTTTATTGGAATTTTTACATATGAAGAAAAGAAAAAACAATGCGACACTTCATTTAAAAACGAAGACGTTTTTTTAAAATTAAACTTCGAATGCCTGAGGCGTAATTTTAATTAAACGTAATGTTTATAGTAAGACTGGAATCACAAATAGACATACAGAAGTCGAATCTCCAGTTTTCAGCGGATAGATATCACTAGTTGGAACAGGTCACCACCAATAGCGCAGTATCGACGAATGGTTGATTTCCCGCAACAGCACCCATTCTTCGAATGGTATTGCCATGCCTGAACACTAGTATCTGTTCTGACGATAGGCAGACGGCGAAGCGTGGTGGGACATTCGACCCTGATCTCTGATGATAGGAAGCAACCTTTGTTTTAGCCAGTTTTTTAAAAAAAAAAACGTTTACAAAGAGGAATTAATTTTTCGAAATACAAATTTTCTATATCAGTAGAAAAACTACAGCCCCTACGCAACTCTGCATACAGGAAAACATAACAACTCAGCTGAAGTTTGGCCGTGTGTCGACAAGGAACAGAAACTACGGCTATTGATGTCTTTGACTGCCCCCTAATAAATACAGTACCACAGCCTAAGTCAGCAACGACTTCTTGCACTGAGAAGAGCATAGTTATAAAAGCCCCTATGCTCAGCGATACACATTCATACAGAGCCCAAGCATAGGGTTTCTTCTGTGGTCGTGTGTACATGTATGTTCTCCAGGTTTAGCCCCAGGTCAACCGAGTAAGTTTATTTATCATTTGTGACGCACGATTATCTTAATTGCTATCTGCTGACTTTGATGCCCGCCAATAACCGTTTGTAAAAGAGAAGCCCAGGCCTTTCTACCTGACGTCTTGCCCGTCCACGCGTGGGTCAGCTGGTGTAAACAAAAGGGCTGTTGAGGTCAGTGGTCCCTACAGGCGGCCATCTTGACTGCCACTTCGCCAGCCAGATGTTACGATTTCGATCAGGGTGACGCCAGAAAATGAAGGCAAACGTCTTTCTGTGTATAGCTACGTTGGAGTTCTATTCTACCAACCTAATAAACACTTGAATATCACATGGGTCGTTAGGAGCAATAAGACACAAATTGAACAATTTGTGCTAAATAAGTCTCGTGGTTGTTCAGTCTGCAGAATAGCTTTGTTGAATGGAACTGGAATTTGAGTTCTGTTCTTTTTCGGTTGGTTTGACCGAATGCGCCACAAAGTTGTCTCTAATTGCAAACAAAGTGTGTTCCTTAATTTAACCGAGCCAATGATTTTTAATGATAATCCAGTGCCACAACAAACTATTTTAAACAGCAATCTGCCAATTAATTCCTCCCATGTTGACATACTGTAACGTTGTATTGCACTTCAACAAACTTCGTAGCAAAATGGGATCGTGTGAAGGCCGTGTATGGCCATAAAGGGACATAATTCCTCTTTGTAACGTGTTTATATATTTGGGCTGGCAGATGAATTCGTCTACTGTCATCAGAACCGCTCCAAAGTTTTGAATAAAATGATACCGAGAATTTGTATTTGATCTTATTTGCAGAATACGACATTACACTTCAAAACTGACGAATTAAGCTCAGTGGATGCCGTGGACTATATCAGAAGTCGTGATCAATTCCAATGTTCTTTGAAGTGGCTGTAGAGAAAATTGACTTTTGGCTTATAACGCGGAATAATGATAGGAGTCCGGAATCATAATCCATGCGTTATCGTGATGAAGGTCACAGGAAGTGCAACAAAAGATTTTGTCGATGTTTCATTGCGTCATCCTATATTGGTGGTGGGGTAAAACAACAAGGTCATCAGCTAATGTGACAGTAAAGGGAAGTTACCCTTGACAAGGCAGGCAACCCATTTCATGTAGACTGTTCTGAATGATTATCGCGACTGTGCATAAAAGCGGTCTATAATACTAAATCACTTGTATAGCTCTTCCTCCAGATTTTTCTGAAGTGTTATTTAACCTTCTGGCTCTCTATTCCAACCACGTCAGTCTTCCATTCCCAACATGCCATTTTTTTCAAATCTCCTTGTGTATTTTGAATTCTGTTCCTTTCTGTCTTTTTATTTTTCCTGGTACTTTTCACTCATTTCCAGTCGACTTGAAGAATTCACCGGCGGTAGCATTCCGTGTTGTATCCGGCGGATTCGAAGTCTTATTTCCTATGTAATGAACTATTTCTAGGTATACGAACATAATAAAGCTGTAATCGTACCGGAGCGCTACAGCGCTCATAGTAATTTGGTGTCATCAACTCTTATATTCTATTGTCGAATGAGAATATATTCATGTTTTTACATGTGAAAATTAAGGGTTTATGACAAGATATCATAAAACCAATGGGGGATCTGGGTAAAAGAGAGTAGGTAAAAGATATGTTTTAACAAAAGATGAAGGGAAATGTAATGGTGAAAAATTGCAGGAGAGATGTCGTCCCATGGAATGGAAATGTGCATGCTTACTGTATAAATATATCTATTGCTACATAAAATAGCTAAAATGTCAAAATGGTAGATAAAGTGTTTTGTCACAAAGCCCTTCAGATACTCTTTCGATGTTTATGATAGATCTATAATATTTCAGCGTTCTTATCTGGTAACTTTAGATACTCTTTCGATGTTCATGATAGATCTACACTATTTCAGAATTCTCGTCTGATCTTTAAACAATAAACTGAATAGGACTTTGACCTCTAGAATCTAGTCAACTGTTTAGTGGAAGCAAACTGAAATGAGACAGATCTGGAGAGTTCGAATCAAGGTCAAAACACAGACTAGAGCCACATGCAACTCGCACACATACCATACGCTCACTGACAGCCATTCGCCTGTTAGCGAGAAGCAAACAAGACTAATGAAAGACCCGAGGATTCACTGTCCGCGTACCACCGCTGAGCAAGTGCGAACATAAACAGAGCGGTAGGTATGTACGTATGGACCTCCCCCCAAATTACAGACATAAATCCTGCTAGGTATCTTTCCTCAATGTCTCTTTGTACTCACTGGACACGTGTTAAGTTGTTCATAATGGTCTCGTGAGGTGGGCGGGCCAGCAGGTGAGAATCGCAGGCCAATAACATTGGTACAGACAGAATGTTGCTCCTAAGGGCAATTCGATAATTTGAGGTTAGTTTAAATTTCGCATATATATTAAAATGACAGAATCGAGGAACCGCTCACGGAACAAAACCATGGCAACATTTCTTGCTACAATTCACTATCATCAGTTGTCTTGACGCATGATTACGCGTATAATGTTATTTCAAAAAGCGAACATACCCACTCATCCTTACTGATATATACACTGCAGTTTACGTCATTAGGGGTAGCCTGTATTGTTTACTTCGAAACACATATATGATCATGCTTATTCTAATTATAGCATTTTCCGAAATAACCTCGAAATAGCTCTTTAGCTGGGAGGTAAGAGAAAAGGAAAAATCTTGGTATCTCACGGGATAGGAGGACACTGGGCTTTGGAAGCGGGCAGGATGACAAAGGGAAGGGGGAAAGGGGAGGGGATATGAAAGGACAAGGCCTGCAGAGGCGTCGCATCCGGGCCGAAATTCAGAGAGTTAAGGCCTGTTAGTAGGAAGAGTGCAAAGAGGAAACATCACTTTCAACCCTTCGCTACATATGAAGAACGTTCTAACCCTTTGGTACACAGCAGTTGGATGTACATGTGCGTCTCGAAAATAGCTTTCCACTGTCGTATCCAACATACCCCGCTTCTTATTTCCAATGCTATATTTATTATTCCAACATAGTTGTAAACTTGCTGAAGCGCAGTAAAACTCTAATTCAAACAAACCTAAAGTAGAGGCCAATGCTAATTTGGTGATATTCGAGAACTTGTGCATTAACAATGCATCATTAACATTATCTCTCATCATGCTAAGAATTTTATCAGTGCATCGGTGCTGAATGCACCCTTAAAAGCGTTCAACATGCAGAGTTCATGTAATTCTGAGGATGGTAAAGAGATCCCGTAAGTAATGTGCAATCTCTCTATTAGCACTTGAAAAACATAATATAGCGAAGATACCGAAGTGGTAGTGGGAAAGGAACTGGTACAAACATACACAATAAATACAGAGGGAAGAGGAAAGAGGAGGAGCAGTGGGAGGATTTATGGAAAGAGGATGAGTTGAGGCGTCGCGGGTTCGAGTCTCATCTTATCCTCATTGTGGCTTTTTGATACTCATTGCCTTTGTCTTTCCTCACTTTCCTCTCATTCACTCACTCTACCTTAAAGGGGAGACGGAGAAGGGGAAAATATACCCAAAGGGGTGAAAATAGATTGTTCCCATTTCAGCCACATTTTGCTGTTTCTGCATTGAAAATGATGAATATACAATATTTTGCATGGCATCTCACACGCTTCACGAAAAGTTTCCACTTTTCTACGGCCGTCTTGAATTTTTAACATATAGTTAGAAAAATAAAACTTACTCCCCAATTACATAAAGCTAGGGGTTAGAAACTTGGCATAACGAAGGATTTTGGCTATGGGCAGATTTCCAAGAGAGATTCTGCAGAAATTTAATGTACAAATGAAAAAAAAATCGGTTCTTTTATGTAAATTGGGGGTAGAGATAGACTTTGAGCTATAACATGATAAATATACACCATATTTAAAAATCTCTCTTATTACTTGTGTTTCGTGCAACTGCCAACTTCTGCAACTTTACTTTGAAAGGGAATCTGTGGAATGTAATTTGAGATACAGTGTTTTTAAGATCATCGCCCACAACAGACAAAAAAATAATGCATTGTTTAGCACTTTGGTGTGCAATTGTGCAAGGTTGAAAAAGGTTGAACACGTGTTATTTGCACACAACATGTATTGACTTAGACAAGGGTAGCACGCACCACAGTAATGTTTTGTAATCAACGCGGGAATAGGGGAGTCTCCCGTTAAGAGAGCATCTGTGTGTGCCTGCCCGCTCTCTCCTGCATGTCCCCTTTTACTGTGCGTAGCACTAAAATATGAAGAGTCGTTTTGTGCTAGAAAATTATATTCGGACAGACGTAAAAAGAACTGAGATGTGGGCTGGAATACCGTGTGTGTGTGTGTGTATGTGTATGTGTGTGTCTGCGTGTGTGTGTGTGTGTGTGTGTGTGTGTGTGTGTGTGTGTGTCTGTGTATGTGTGTGTGTGTGTGTGTGAGAGAGAGAGAGAGAGAGAGAGAGAGAGAGAGTATGTATGTGCGCGTGTGTATGTGTGTGTGTGGTGCGTGCATGCGTGCGAGCGTGTGCTTTCGTGCGTGCGTGGGCGTGCGTGGGCGTGCGTGCGTGCGTATGTGAGAGTGGTAGTACTCTATATACCCCCTGTAGTGTAAAGGATCCAGAGTTATTCTCGCCTCCTGCTTTTCCTCGCCTCTGTCATGATAAGAGAATATTTTTTTTTTTTTGATCACATAATCATAATCCCTGGATTCATACAACCGATATTTTTCACAAATGACATGTCTCCTTCATTAGATCTCTCCCCTCCCCTCTGTCCACCTCTCAGAAGACCTGTTATCGGAATGTCCTCCCTCACAGGACCGGTAATGATAACGTATAAGGACCGCTCTAGCCGGGCACCCAGTGGTCATCAAGAGCTATTGTCTCCATTCTGTGGTCTAAATCAGGAAACGATTTGTTTTCTCTGCGACTGCATGTTGAATATGGTGAATATGTTTGATATTTTCATCATTCTGACAAAACTGTCCGTGTGTCTTGTGTGTGTCTATCTATCAGCATGTTTGTCTGTCTGTCTTACTGCCTTTGTCTGTCAGTCTGTCTGTCTGTATTTGTCTCTCTGTCTGCACGCTTATTTGTCTGTTTGCCTGCCAGCTACCTGTCTCTGTCTGTCTCTCTGCCTCTGTTTGTCTGTCTGTCTGTCTGCATGCCAATCTATCTGTCTGCTTGTCTGCCAGCTACCTGTCTCTGTCTGTCTGTCTGTCTGTCTGTCTGTCTGTCTGTCCCATCTTGCTTGAGTGAGGATTTAACTGTCATTTTCTCGCTGCACAATAATCAAACTATACATAGTACATATATATATATCCAAGTTAAACTAATGTGTATATAAAGAAAAACCAAATTACGACGTCATTCTGACCGCCATTTTATTAGAGAATTAGTAGGGACACCCCCCACNTTTCACAGCCTATTCCACCTCAACATGCAATAACAATACAAGTAATTCGGACGACCGTTAATGTTGCACGTCGCCATCTTGTGTGATATTAATGAGCCACTGCCTTGATTTCAACCCCCCTCCTCCCCTCCCCTACCTTCTTCTCTCACCTCACCTACCCCATATGTCCTTGAGCTCCGTCACTGATCTATGGTGATGCTCCATCACAAACAGGCGTTGCTAGCAAACATGTGTAAAAACACTTGCTTCCTACTTAGTAACTGTTTCCTGTCTCTGCAACTCGTTAGATAAACCCCCGCCATTGATTACCACCGATTGTGTTTGGAACAGTTGGATTTCCATTCTGTACTCGCCTCCTTTCAACATATTACGTCACCATCTTAATATATACATTTAAAGTACAACTATGAACGTGACCATTGTCGTGTTTCATGAGAATTTCAGTTAATTACATGTGCCGTCTTTAGCCCTGCACAACAATGCATATTCAACAATAGCGATGTTTTTAGCTAGGAAAAATGCGATGTTTGGCAACACGACATCGCAAGTAAATAGTACCAGACCGCCAATGAGTGTTTAGCTGACCCTAACGCATGTTTGGAATGGA
>JAWQUT010000072.1:1882032-1905537 GCA_033807755.1 Ellobium chinense
GAGGAAGGGGGAGGAGGGGGAACTAAAAAAAAAAAGATGATTGGAGTTCAAAATGTACACTTTTTTCACGATCCGTCTCTTGTTTTAGAGGAAATTTTAATCACTCTTGCAAAAGATATAATTATTTACGACCATCCCTTTGGTTTCAAAGAGAGTTTTAATGTTCCTTGCGTATTATGAGAAGTATTTCTGGAACCTCTCTTCTAATACATCAATAGATCTATCTCTCTAGCCCGAAAATAAGACATGTTATTGAATTGATAGAACGAAAATGATTGTTACATCATCATCATCGTCGTCATCATCATCATCATCAATATCATCATCATCACCATCATTTACTAACTCGTCGTCGTACTCATCTTCATCGTCTTCATTACCAGTCAGTGCATCACGACCACGACACTTTTATAGGTTAGTGATAAACAAAAGAATTTCAATAAAGTTTAGAAATCAGATAGAAAGAAACAAATAAATAAGTAAATATTTCACATAAGTAAACAAATAAGTAAATGAACAAGTATATAAGTTAGTCATAAACAGAGTATATGAATGAAAAAAAAATCAAGAAAATTAAAAAAAAATAACGAAAAAAAAACGAAGATGAATTTTGTAATTTTCTGCAGTTTTTATCTTTCATCTTCTGAGTGAATATGTCAAGTTGACAGACAAACAGCAAATCACAAATTCAAGTCATGGCAGCTCTTCTGAAAGGGTCATTTTTAGGAGAGTAACTCCTATGAATCCGCACTAGGTGGCGCTCTAAATGTTCATTTACACTTCACGTTTTTCACTCTATCGCCGTTGTAACTTTGAATAGAAATAACAGAAATGTTCAGCATTTCAATTTCATGAATAAACTTCAACCCCAGGGTATCCAGAGGTACTTAGTCTTATCATGCAAAAGTTTGCACCCCACATCTCGGAGAGAAAAACAAATCAACCCCTTGAAACTGGTATAAATGCGACCACCGGCTGGCGTCAGTAACTTGTATATTTATGAGGTATCATGTAATTTATCTTTGTTTATTTCAAGACACTGCCAGTGTTATAATTTTATTGGCATCCGTTTGAAAGCACTTCAGAATTGTTTATGATATCACAAAAAATATTCATGCACAAACACAAACCTGCACAGCTGAAGCTGAAGGTGTGTTCTTGATTCGTTCTCAAATTTGCAAAAGTCCAACAGCAGGAAAACCAGAAGTTGTTCGAGAGATATCGTGTTTTGCATTTGAATAGAATGACCCGTCCCAGACTAGGCGAAACTACAGTATCAGTATTCCTCTCAATCCCTCTCCTCCAAATCTCCCAAACACTCTCACCACCTGGTTTATGATGAATACATGGCGTTTACTCTTCAGCTGAAGTTGCGTATGCAAACATACAATTCCGTCCATGAAAAGGGTCAATAACATATATATGTTACATTAAATAACACTCCAATGGTTGAGAGAACCAAAAATGAAAAAAAAAGAATAACAAAGAGGTATGAGGCGTAGGTAAGAGCTGAGATAAACAAACAGACGCCTGGATGCAGTAGCCCCAGTAACGCCACCCTGACAGTAGTTCGGGTTTTGACGCCCCTGGACTGTCCATAAAGTCGCACAAATGTGTCAAAATCTCAGATCTCCATTTTCAGTATTTTCGTAGTGGGAAACTGAAATAATGCGTATATGATTCACCAACAGGAGCAGATATCGGAGTATTGCACGCTTTTGTTAAGACGCTTCACAAAATGTCACTAATGACAAAACAAGTGCTTTTTTCCAACATGAACCAGTATCGAACTCTTGCGCCTCACCATCCAATGTCAATAACGATATAGATGAAACTCAGATTTTGTGATTGCAGCTCAGTAAATTCTAACTCAACAGACATTACATCATCATTACATTACAGACATTACATTAAATCATCATACATCGCACCGCATTCACCGGTGAAATTTAGACTAGTCTGCTTCCAAAGATTTTCTTTGCTAAGTGTAGTTTTACGAAAATGAGACAATTTTTTGCCTGTCCTGTAAAATTTGGATTTTGACGGTTATTGGTGTAACACTGCATCCTAGCGCAGACATCAGGTGCTAACTGGTCCAGTCTTCGTCTACATCTTAATATTATGCCCAATTTAGCAGATGGTGGAATGTGAATCGTGTATCCAACATGCTGAGACGCCGAATCTAGAACCACGTATTATTATTCTTGTCAAATCACTGAAAGATGTAGCCAATAATTAGATGAATGTGAAATATTCATATTGATATCTAATAAGTATTTGGCTTCTCTCGGAGCCCCCCTCCTCCGTCGTTCTCTCTTCTTTCTGACCCATTGCCTTTGAAGACATTCTGCCTCTTTGTAAACAGCTTTCTACTTCAAATTCTTGAATAAAAACATTATCTTTACTTGAGAACGGCGTTTTCATGTAGACAAACCACGTGCATGTAATTGTCCATATATATTAACATGCAACACGTCTCACGCTGTTCGCATCTAAAATGTTATGGCTTAATTTTATGTTTCTAAAATAGGCTGATATTAGACAGACAACGATTCCATCACGGCGCGCAGCTGGGGACCAGATTTTCAACAGATTATCTCCTCACCATCAAATATCTAATCTTGATATGGAGTCAGCACCGGATTCTCATAAAAATTCCGAGGATGCTTTATGGAAAAGCTCGAGTCTGTGGCATGCGACGTGACTTAGAAATTTCGTTCGTAACGATGACGACATGAGAAAGAAAAACAACACTGCAATGCCATTAACAAGTATCTGTGTCATGTTACTTTAATCAACCCAGACACCGTATTTTCAACACAGTGCCTCAAACTTCAGTACACGCTGCAGCTCATTCCGAACAAGACAGCTAGCCAAGTTTGACATTAACATATTTATAAACAAAAGTACAATAGACAACGGTTAAAACGAGAACGATTGAACAAAAGTACCGTTAAAGCGAAAGGGTTTAAGAAGCCTTGTCTATTTTCTTCGTTTTAGTCTGTTCTGTTTAAACCGAAACTCTGTTTACACCGAACATGCGTCTTTGATTTCACGTATTTCGTTTTAACCATTGCCGACTATATAATAATCTGGCAAAATTTTAAGTGCACTCTAAGAAACTAGCAGGTAGAGACGAGACGATGAGATGAGATGAAGAGATCAAAAATATGAAAAGGGCAAACAAAAGACACATGGGGGTATGAGGTAGGGCAACATGCTTTTGTACTGATAATGCAGTGATTAAAGAGTTCTGTGCGTTGAAATAATTCAGTCTCATCAAAGTCAGATGTAGACGGAGAGAGGGAGAAAGAGAAAGAGAAAGAGAAAGAGAGAGAGAGAGAGAGAGAGAGAGAGAGAGAGAGAGAGANGAGAGAGAGAGAGAGAGAGAGAGATTGGAAGCAAAAGGATCAGAGCTACCATGGTACACTACTACTCCAATGCAGTGGTTAAAGTTTAGCACTTAAAAACATATCAGTCTTAATCAACATCAGATATACGCGTGGGGAGAGAAAGCGGGTGAAAGAAAGAGAGAGAGAGAGAGAGAGAGAGAGAGAGAGAGAGAGAGAGAGAGAGAGAGAGAAAAGTAGGGATGTCTACAAACAGAAGGGCAGGATGGTGTCTGTCAGGGTAGCACAGTACGCCACTCCCCTAATGATCGACTGATAATGCAGTGATTATGAGTTCAACACTTAGAAACATTTCACTCTCAATCAACATCAGATGTAGGGGCGTGTCCAGTCTCCCTCCGATCGCAAGGTTCACTCGCTGGCTTTTTATCTTCAGGAATTTGGATTAATGACACATTAACGTACTTAGTTCTGGAAATTTGACATGGCTTATGCAGGCACAAGAGGTTACTGCGAGCCCCCATCGCAGCTTCCTAATTGTTGAACTCATAATACTTTTGAGCAAGTCTGTAGGGGCGTCGATGAATTGTGAGCAGCATGGAGGGAGGGCAAGATGTTTGCGCTGCTTGGCCAAAACGACCTCTGAATATTTCATTTTAGAGAGTAGTAATATTTCTCGCCCGCCCACTCTCCCTCTCCCTCCCTCTCTCTCTCTCTCTCTGTTTGTGTCTCTCTCTCTCCTTATCTCTCTTCTATTAGTTCTCTACGCCACATCTTCAACACCAGTCATGAACAACCTTCGGGGAGAGATGTTACAATGCCTTAATATAACGTTAACATGACCTTATGTCACAACGTCAGCAACACATATTATACGCCCTTTTGAGACAAGTGGCACATGATATAGTACGTACCCTGATAGTATAATACAAAAACATCAATGATATTATGATAGATATAAAAGCTCCGAGGACTTAATGTCCCAACACCAGTCTTGTAGGCCTCCCTCCCTCCCCCTCTNCCTTCCCCGACCCCATCGTCTACCCAAGCCCTGCCCTGAACTCTTAACATCTCAACACTAATTGACTAATGACACGCACCCACCACTGTTCTAGTAGACCATGACTGTTCACCATAGTTGTCTGAAGTAAAGAAGATATCATCACCTATAACAATACCGTTATGTTGTCTAAAATCTTGGCAAACAGATCTGTATGTGACCCACATTGTGTGGGGAGATTACAGAGCTGGTTGGTAACATACAGGGATCAGTTCGACATAGATAATATCTGGAATTCGTAGATGGATAGATCTAAGTGGCTTTCTGGGAGTTCATGAAGTTGGTATGTAATGTAGCATTATTTTGTAGTGTATTTACCAGCACGCGCGGAAGAATGCACGGTAGCGGAGGATCTGTGTCGCAGAGAACACATGCAGAAACACACACACACACACAGACAGAGAGAGAGAGAGAGAGAGAGAGAGAGAGAGAGAGAGAGAAGAGAGAGAGAGAGAGAGAGAGAGAGAGAGGCGGAAACAGACATAAGCAGGCAGGCAGGCTTGAAGATAGATAGATAGATAGATAGATAGATAGATAGATAGATAGATAGATAGATAGATATTGTGGGAGAACAGCCGTAACTGCCAGCTCAGTAGACCGGGTAATATCCGATAGAGTTGAGGTTTAGAATCGGTGTCCGCACACACCCATACATCCCGTATACACAAGTTTAAGTTCAACGGTTTTATTAGGCCATAGGCCAACATAATACAGTACAATACAATACTACACGAGTACAATCCACTGCAAAGACATAGTGTTCCCCGTGCAGTGCACACTATTGTTATTCATCTACCATTTTCTCATCTAGCTGACACCCAGTCTGTCGAGGGTTAAAAACTAACACCCAAATCATGACATTACTGCTGTAATCACTCACTCTGTCAAACTACACAGACATGCACATAAATATGATTGTCCTATAAAGAAATATAAGAAAAGAGGGGAAAGCAGGTGGTTCCGGCTCTGTGTGGAAGTAATCGAACTTTTATGAAAATGAGAAAATGAGAGATACGCCAAACTGAAAGATGAAACTGATTGAACGCGATAGACTCAGAGGAAAGCAAAGTGGAGGGTCACTGCAGAACTCTAGTAACTCTTTGAGTCTAGTTGAAGACGTAAGACATCTCATGCTGAGGCCACGCAATGCACATTCCTCTGTTATTATACTGTATGTCGCAATTATTTTTTATATCAAAGCTCATATCCTGCTCATGCACGCGCATATTTTGTCACTCCTCACGTGCGATTGCTCACTCCGACCACCTGCAACTCATTAGTACTTCAGTCGGCTTCATGTCAGAGGCGGCATCATCTTACAACATCAGATGGGGCAGGTGGGACAAAAGGCGGAGGCGGGAAAAGGATCAAAGTACTTTGGGAGATAGTTGAGTATATTTGGGATGGGGGCGCCTAAAGGAGATTATTTTATGTTTTCATGGGGTAAAAGTTCGTATTACGTGAATAGCAGCTTCAGATTCAGAGTCAATGTATATTATAGGCGCTGTGGCCAATTCCGAAGCGTTTACAGAACATGTACATATGAAGGATACAATATAAATAAGAACACACTTCAAAAGACGCTATGAACTCTTACTCTGTCGCTCTAAATTTTTCTGTTCTGTCAAGCTTTTCTATCTTGCACTCGGAATTAATGCATTTGCTCATATTTGTCCAATACATACAGTATATACTTTCTTCATTTGAGCGTTCTCATTTACATTTCTTCCCCCTTTCACCCGCTCCCCCAAATCCCACCCTCTCCAAAACACACACACACAACACATACACAGACACACACACACACACACACACACACACACACACACACACACACAGACATCCACATTTCCCCAGCTGCGAACATACATATGGACAGAAGCGCGCGTACACAGCCCTGTGAGCAAACTGGAAAGGTATGATTAGGCTATAACAAGGTGATGTCGCTTTGTTTAAAAGCATAGCAGACGTATGTCACTCTGTACGCCATATTGTCAGAGGACTAAATAAGTAACTGGGAAGACTCTCAATGGAGGTTCCAAGGTAAAGTCACTTCTTCCTCACCAAATTCTGTATGCTTACCAGGTTACTGAGAATGCCATCGACTGATCTGGCCTGCCGGTATAACAAAAAATGTGATATCGCGTGAGCGGGCACTGGTCTGTATACCAGACCTTTAAGACTCATAACAGAGATACATCATTGTGGCTATCACTGTTATTATTGTTCTTGATATCATTATTATTATTGTTATTATTATTATTATTATTATTATTATCTCGTTCCAATACACACAGAAACTAAATCCATCCCATTACAAGCTCATATCCCCCTCCCTTCCTCCTGCCCTCGCTATCTCCAACCTCACTATCCAAAGCACAGAGTACACGAGACCCCTAAATATGGAAGGGAATACAGTTGATAAGCAAATATGATTAACAGTGGCCAGCACAAGAGAGCAATAAATTAGTGGTGAGCATCGGAGCGTCCGTTTACTGAGTGGTGAGCAGTTTGATGCCAGTCATTCACCTTCTGACAACCATGAATACACTGAGAGTCCGGCTCGAAGAAATCCCTCAAGAAATGGAAATGACCACATTGGCTGAAATGTAACGGCTTAGGATGGGTTGAGACCTAGATGTGGACATTGATGACCAGTGGCGTATATAGTAAGCTGTACGTGAGGTTGAGCGTGGAGAGAAGCAATTCATTTTTCCGAATCAGCTGACCGGGATGAACAATTCCCTATGTGTCATGACCTGAGAGTGAACTCGAGAGCTTTCACTCTGCCCTCTCGGTGGCAGGGGGGATATGCAGCAAGGACTTAAAAACCTGGAGGGTGAAGGTTTAAATCCCTCCCCAGGCCGGAAAGGAAGGCAACAGAAGGATAATTGGGATTCATGACCCTAATGTGGCCCAGCCCCTTCAAAGTGTCATAAAGTTAATGGCTGAAACACTGGCAGAACGGGTGCAGCCTCCTCTGAAGATCATTTGTTGCCTCACTCTTTGAGTGAGCGGGTTTCCTATCTTCCAGTACAAGAAGTTTCAATTTAAGGCTGTGAAATCTTTCTCTGTGTTTTGAAAATATTGCCCTTTCCCCCACCGTCAAACAACAACAACATCAAAAAACCATCTCCTCCCCCTCCTTCCACCCCCACCGTCCCCCGCTTTGTTACGCCACTGCTGATGACTCGCGATGGACGATAGTTTTGTCCAGTGACGGAAGGGGATCAGATAAAGAGGACAGATATACTGAGAGATATTGCGCCTTCTTGTACATGTATGGAGATTCGGGGGATTGAATGTGACTTTGGCTTGTGCCTTTGTCGGTACTGATAGCGAGTAATATCGACACTCTCTCTCATTATAAGAACTCATCTCCAAAAGTTGAGTTAGTCGATATTCTCTGTACTGCTATTTCATGTGTGACATCGCAGGACAAAAGGGCTTATCTTACTTGAAACTGTGTCGGAGAAACTTCAATGGGTCTTTGGAGACAGCTCTTCGCTATAACAAAATCATTGTCTTATTTCTCTTAGATCTACTACACTAAGGGTGCTCGCAATTTTGTTGGGAGATGAGTCCTGACATGTAAGCATCATGTAGGCAAAATAGTGGTTTTTAGCGGCACAAACAACACGAGCTCTTTGTCGCAGAGACAATGGATGTGGTTACATCTAATTTTATTTATTTTAATATTAATCTAAGACATAAACATTACCACAGCTGTTGATTGTCCATCGAGTCAATAGTTTGACAATTATTCCATTTAATGCTAAAACGAAATTAATCTCAGCTTCTTTAAAGACTAGACTTTTGTCGTCTTTTATACTGGCAGAGCGTTATAGTCCAGCGTTTACCACAGACTTAAAAAATGTGCAAAAAGACTTACAGCTATTTTTCGGATCTGGATGCTGCAAATCGCCTTATTTCTTTTAGTCTAAGCACCGGTTGTCAACTTTTTCCACGCTTTTGGTGTGCATTGCAGATTTTCTGTTCTGTCTGTAGCTGGCCTTGTTTCGTAAAATCATTGGGACGTCTTGGTATC
Source organism: Ellobium chinense (assembly GCA_033807755.1). NCBI lineage: Eukaryota > Metazoa > Mollusca > Gastropoda > Ellobiida > Ellobiidae > Ellobium > Ellobium chinense. Next base: position 1,890,491 of record JAWQUT010000072.1, read on the forward strand.
GACATAAAACATCGACTACAGAGAGTCATGAGTACTAACATTTTGAAAATATCGAAAGCTCATTGCAACCCTAATTGGAGTCGCGGGGATATCACTAGCACTATTCAGTACAGATAAAGACGGGTGTCAGACAGGGGGCGCTGGTGGACAAACAAGGGCTGACATTGAACACGGGCAAACTGGCAAGCAGATACCGGAAACAACAAGTGACATTTTGTCAGGCTGGTCATATGGACACGAGGAGGACATGGGGAAATAGAGATGCAGCCTACTCCATTTAACCATAGTACTTTTAATCACATTTTAGTCTTATTGCAATACCCTCAAACCACCCCCCCCCCCNCCAAAAAAAAAGAACAAAACCGGAAATAGTCTAGATCTAGACAAAAAGTGGAAACAAACCGTGGGTTTGATATCGATCTTCGCTTAATATTTTTCTTCAATTATCCGTTGAGAATTGCTGTAGAGGAGTCAGCAACATATATATTCACAACTTTCTCTAATTAATTTCCTTGGTTGTAATCACTGAGGCGGAAATGATCCAGCCGTCAATTATAAATTATTGTTGCACATCACAGAATATAAATATATCGACAATTTATGTAACGTCTGTGCTGCACAACACAGCTGTCATCTGACGGCCTTTCTGATCGGTGAAAGTCTTCCACTGTCACCGCATTTTTTCTTCGTTGGGTAACATATTATGAAAGAAAAACAACTGGGAGGGAGGGGGCTGGCATAATTTCTGTGGGGTTTCACATGTTTTGGACACCTATCCATTTCCCAATTAAATATCTTCTTTCTGTTATTTGTATAGCCCACTACACAACAAAGTTGCCCTCTATCCTCTCCATTGGTCAATAACCTCTCCATTACAGCGTGGGGCTCTTGATTGTGTTTACATTTTAATCACTGAGGCGCATGTGATAGGAATCTTAATGACTGCACACTACCCGAGGTTGCGAAAGTTGTGAATATCAGATCAAAAGACTACCGACCCCAAGGCTCCCACCACCACCCCTTCCCTCCAAATCACATACACACAAATATCATCTACAAGTGTGTTGTGTGCTTATGTGTTTGCAAGCGTGTGTGTGTTTATGTGCGTGCGTGCGTGCGTTTTTTGTTGTGTGTGTGTGTGTGTGTGTGTGTGTGTATGTGTGTGTGTATGTGTGTGTGTATGTGTGCGTGTGTTTGTATGTGTAAGAGTGTTTGAGTATATGTCTGTGAGCCTGAATGATTCATGTTGTTCTTATAAAGCGCTTCGAGCCCTCCAAGAATGAAACACTATAATTATATATATATCCTTCTTATATTTAATATTAATGTTATTATTTTTACTCTTATTATTGCTTTCATTCAATACCTTTCCCGCCATCAGGCATAAATAATGAAGTTGATTCCACTTGATCGCTACATTCTCGGATAACAAAACATGGTATTTTCTCTTTAAAAGTCATATCTTTTAAACGCAGTCTTTTCCATACTCTCAAAATGTTGCCATTAAAAACGCCCAATGGACTTCCTTTTGTTTTAAACGCAACCTTTTCCATACTCTAAAAATGTTGCCATTAAAAACGCCCAATGGACTTCCTTTTGTTTTAAACGCAACTTTTTCCATACTCTCAAAATGTTGCCATAAATTAGCCTAATGGACTTCTAGACTTCAAGAATACAAAGTGCCTGTACACAGTCGGTACCACTCGAGCCATACAGATTAGAAATGTCAAAGACTAGTCCATGGCATCGGAAATTTCCATAATATAGCCAGTTTATCTCATTGAAGCAGAGTGATCTCCCGTTTATCATGATTCCAGTGTGTGTATGTTTAGTATCAGACTCTCCTCCAGTGTTAATGACTTGTGTATGTTCGATTTTGTATCACACCTTAACAAGAGTGTCCACATTTGGACAGGGACAGGAGAAAGAGCGGGCAAGCAGAGTAAACCTTTGTTTGAAACAAATCTATGTATGGGGCTCGCCGGCTGATATCAGAGAGCAGATGACTTTTCAGATCAAGCCCTTACCGTCATAACAACAGTGGCAAGTCAGGAAATGCAGAAGAAGATCAGATCTTGAAGGAAGTGTTATCTTCAAGAACGACATACATGTAGCTGTATTATTGCGTGATGTTATCATTTTAGAACCTGGGGTTGTTTTTTGTTTTTATTTTTGGGGGTGCGCATTAGTGGAGAAGTGTGCGCACCTTCTCAATATTAGTAAGAAAATTGGAATCTTCGGTACGTCTGGAGTGAGAACTCGGAAAAATAACTGCCATTAGCTACGGTTTCAAATTTGTTAGTGGGGTTTTTTATCCTTATGTCGGAGGAGGATGTGGCAAGAATCAACCATGGTATGCTAATAAATGAAGCAAAGATAATGTGAGTATAGCAAGTACCACTCGCAAGTCAGCGCGCCCTTTTCTAGCTCTTCCGCATCAGTCGCAGCTGTCTTGGCTTGCTTAGAGACTGATATTTCCGTTGCTTAGAATCTCCTGTCAGTGAGTCTGCCCACAGACTAAAAGAACCCCCCGCCCCTCCCCTTTGGCTCACACGTGGGGAACAAACTAACGTAGACCAGGAGTCTTCCTACCATTTCACTGGTTTTCAACCAAGAGAAAATGTCGAAGCAGGATGACATTGTCGCCTTGTATGTTTCCCCCTACTAAATGGATAATGTTGCTATTAAAGGACTTTGCGAAAAACTTAGTGGTCTTTTCTTTACAAACAAAGTATTCATGTATCTGAAATATGTTGCTATTAAGCGAAAGTTGTGATTAATCTGAGTGCGATTATGCGGAGTCTGCTTTACCTTTCTCTCCCGCACAAACCCTTTCAGGCTGAGATTAGATTCATAGTTCGTATCTTTACTTTATTTTAGATCTACCCGGACACACAATCATACTGCTTTGATCTTCAGAGTTTGTCAGAGAACATTAAATGAAAAGCTAGCGTAAGCGCACGAGGCTAATGTATGAAATTGTTCCTTTCGAGACTGCCAACAAAAGAAGGCTTGAGTTGAACCCTGTACAAAAAAGCGTTGACCATTTCAGTCAGTGGCGTAGCAGACGGGCGTTAGAGTAGGGTTGGATCAGGACCGCAGTGGTACTTGGAAAGGCTGCGGAAGTGGGTATCGTTGCAAAATACTACAGCATTGCTAAACCGCTCGAGAGGTAGCTATGGCTCAGAGGAGAAGGGCCAGCAGGGAGCAAAACCTTGTTGAGGGAGGGACAAAGATCCTCAAACCCCGTCATCTACGCCACTGGTTTCAATGTATCATCCATCACGTCAATGTCCCCTTTCCACTTCAGCTGACTCGCACTATGATGCGCCATGACATGATCTACTTCACGAGTCATTTAGCTTGAAGGCCTGAGAGGTTCTTTTTTTCAGTCATGCGGTCTACGGCACAAACGCGGCCCCCTTCGTGCGTGGATTACTGTCTAATCGGGGATTAACGTTTAAGCAATTTGTACCGTATCACTGGATTTCAGATCATCATATTTAATCCTTATATATCATACTATAGTGGAGGTGAGGCAATTCTGCTGAAAGTGACCTTTCCGAAAAAGCTTAAGAAAAAAGCTTTCCACCTGGATAAATCAGGCCAAATGAGGCATTTACAAAACTAAAATATAAACCAGAACCGCCCATTTCTCAATCAGCTTCATAGCTTTGTCTTTTAATTACATTCACAATCCTTGTTTACTCAGTTTTTCATGCTTTTCGGCCTCACCCTGAGACCATTATAAAAAGCGAATTGTTTGTCCTGGCTGGATAATTTGAAAAGGTGAATTGGATCCACCCAATGTCATTTACTTCAGTGTATTTTGATTTCGTCTTGACATGCTCGCGAAAATTCTAAACATGTGCAGCCACAGAAAGTTCTCGGCAATGTGTAGACAAATATGTAACTGAATGAGTCGATTATGATCCAGACACAGTAATAATATACATGAAACTACGAAAATTTATATAGATATGTCAACCATTAGTAATAGATTCAAATATCAACCAACTCCAGCAGATAGAAAATATATGATTTAGATAGAAAATATATGAAATTGGATAGAAAATATATGAATTAGATAGAAAATATATGAATTGGATAGAAAATATATGAATTGGATAGAAAATATATGAATTAGATAGAAAATACATAAATTAGATAGAAAATATATGAATTGGGTAGAAAATATATGAATTAGATAGAAAATACATGAATTAGATAGAAAATACATGAATTAGATAGAAAATATATGAATTGGATAGAAAATATATGAATTAGGTAGAAAATATATGAATTAGATAGAAAATATATGAATTAGATAGAAAATATATGAATTAGATACAAAATATATGAATTAGATTTTATTATTCACTGATGAACATAAGATGCCTCTCCAGCAGAATATCGTTAGTACAGTTCATCGTCCCTCTCTTTCTCTCCTTTCTAGTGATGTGTAACTTCCTCATCCATTAAACACAGTCGACTCTGCTGAATCGTAACTCCCAGGGAGTGTTTAATGATTTACAATTAACCGCACCGTGCGATTATACGGACCTCTATGTTCATACAGAATTGTTTTCTGCGTTCTGTAAAATAATGTGCTCATGCAGGATCTGATATTATAGCTCTTATTTGTTTTCTTCTCTGTCTCATATTCCACATTTTACTTGGTTGCCGTCAATACTTGTAACTACGGTACCCTTGCTTTCTAGCTGATGCTTTCCTTACTCTGTTTATCCAGTTCTGTCTCTCTCCCTCCTCTTTCCCCATCTCTCTATCTTTCACTTTCGTCTTTATGTTTTCTTTAGCGCTGAGCATATTAATCTGTATTTTATTTGCTAGTTTAATTCCTAAAACTGTTGTTTTATCTGCACGAAGAGCCGAAGTGTCAACAGACGGCTGCCAATTTTATAATTCTTTCATCTGATAAAATTGTTTATTTATTTTCAGTTCAATTCGAACTTCATTCTCCCTACAACTGCCATGGATTTCTTTAGTTTTCAAATTTGTCTAATTGCTGAAAAGCTTTATCCCTAATAATGACTAATGCTTTCCAGTCATATGTGTATGTGTGTGCGTGTGCGTGTGCGTGTGCGTGCGTGCATGCGTCTGTGTGTGTGTGTATGTGTGTGTGTGTGTGTGTGTGTGTGTGTGTGTGTGTGTGTGTGTGTGTGTTGTTATATATTAATGTCATTACTGTTTGATGCTGAATCAAAACAATTTTGCAGAATAATATGGGACCAATTATCTTATCTTATCTTATCTTATCTTATCTTATCTTATCTTATTCCTTGTTCTCTCCCACTCATCATTTGGACATAAGTGCAGTTGTCAAGCTGACTAGACGTCCTAGACATAAGGACCTACTATCGTAGTCCGAGTAACAAATTATTTTTCTCGCGTCACATTTTGCTTCCATCTCCGAGAGAAATCTTATTATTGTCAAATTCAGACCTCAGAGTGACCGATACAGTCTGTGGTTGAGGGGGATGGGAGAGGAGGGGGAGAAGAGAGGCACGGATGGGGAAAATAGGGGAGAAATCACGAGTAATATACAGAGAAGTGGAATTGAAGAAGTTGTTTTTTTTTCTTCTAAAAAATATATCAAGCGCACTTAAGCAGTGAGAAAAATTTCAGGGATGTGTTAAAAATGCATGTATTATTACAAATTATTTTCCAGACACTGGAAATAGTCACAAATAAAACTGAGCCAGAAATCTGCATTTCCTCAGGAGTTATGACATGACATTATAAAGTAAACAGCTATGCATTTATGAAGAACAATTATCTGAAAATTATGAACTATCCTGTCAGAAGAGATTTCGATAAGCGCTCTTCAGTTAGAGTCATCAATCATCATCATAATGTAACAAAAAAATCAGGTTGTTTTGTTTCCCTCCTCATGAGAAGAGTTGCCAGATTTGGCTCTCTTGGATCCAAATACCAGATATTTGAGTGTTTTTGAAAGCCCTTGGCTCCCAGTTAAGTGACTGGCTGTTTAGCTTTTTATTTATGTCTCCAATGGACTTCATATCAACATCGACTAATTTCATATACAAATCAAATATTACTTATACTTCTCTCATACTGTTTGTTGATTCAAGTGATCAGGCTTCTGTCATTACTGCCCAGTAAACACAAATCAAATAACGATCTGTGTTTCCACTTGAAATTAATTTCGTATTGTGATTCTTAAATGTATGAACAAAGGTTTATGATAATTATAATATCCACGCATATATATCCAGTACATAGACAGTTTGTAGTCAGTTTCTCGAACGTTAAATCCTGACTTAGCAGGCCCTTGCCAGACATGGTTTGGCTCTTTTTGGCTCTTTTCGTCTGCGAATTGGCTCCGGCCTGAAAAAAAGTCTGGCAACCCTGCTAAAGAGTTTATTTCTCCGCCGATGTCGCTCAGATTTGCTGTGTGAGTTCAGACTTTTCTGCAGATTATTTTTGTTTTGGTTAGTGGTGATGAATCTCCTGCCCCGGGATTTGTGGAAACTGGAATTTATAACATAATGAGTTTTCCATTTTCTAACCTTTGCTTTTGAACGCCGTGTTTCTTGCCTTCAGTGAGTATCTTTCATCGCCATGGCTATTGGAGAAAGAAAAAAAAACACCTAAATATTCGGAATGAGAAAGTCGCGTCTCTTTCTTTAACATAAGTTTTAATGTGAAACCACTGTTATACTGACGGATCACTTTTCATGGAATGGTCCACCGCAAGTGACTATTCTTATCCAAGACGGTCCAAGACGGGGCCACATCTTTTCATAAATGTTGTTGCTTCATCTTTACCCTGTCAAACCTAGTCTATCTCTCTCGTTCTACAGAAATACATAGCGTATCTAGATCTGTCTCTCCAAGCCTCAAAACAATCATGCAGACAAAAATAGTATCTGCGCTTAATTCCTCGGGTCACCTGGGTCGTAGCTGTTCTCTGTTCATATTTCACTAGCCAATACTCACGCAAATTTTGCGTGAATAATATATACGCTTCTACTGCACAGCAGACTCTTTATACAGTATATATATTTTGTATAGTAGCAAGTAACATTAAAAAAGGTGTCATTCTTGAAATATTTATACAAAAATTTAGAGGAAAAAATCCTGTCGTTGATGCAAATATTGACAGAGATGTCAGTTTCAGATCAGTGAAAATATTAAACAGTTTTCACGGGGCCTTCTGAAGCCCGCACGCCAAAGCTTTAAAATGTTTAAAACTGACATACAGACACTACGGAACTTATGATCAGAGAATTGCACTAAGTTTGGTAGATGGGGAAATGATTGTGGAGGAGGGTGGGGGTGTTGGGGTTGGGAAGGGGAGGGGAAAGGTGTCCAGTACAGAAGTTTCCATGTCATGAGGCTAAATTCATATCTGATTCATGGAGGAGTTCATGCCATTGTCTCAACCCCTTCTTTATCCCTCCTTTTCCATTGGCACAACATAGAGAAACTTTGTAAAGAGGCGCACCTGAGTGGTAAAATGGTCCGAGAGAGAAACACTCCAATTTTCAAAAATAACACTACTCACTAAAGGCCCTTAAGGCATTGGGGAGAGGGTATGGAGGAGGCAACTAAAGGGCACACAAATTTCAGCACCTTTCCTTTCCTCCACCATCCCTAGGAAATAGTATTTCTTGGCTATGACCCAAGTACAGCTGTATTTATTCTATCAGTGCGTCACAAGGTGTAACATTATGAACTGCACCAAGAGACGCAGAAAATCTAATTATCACGCATCCTAAACGTTACTTATCAAGAAGAAACAAGTAACCAAGAAGGTATAGGATTACACGCTTGTTAACTACCTTAGTCTTTACATTCTGTTTGAAGCCTTGCCAAAAATTAGAACTTGTGTAATATAGCAGAAATTTCATGTGCGGTGATGAGGATGAAAAATAGCAATCAGCACTACATTCTGTTTATAGGCCTACGTGTGTCATTTTAAGCCATTAAAAGATGAGCAAGTAACAACAGTTTAAAAGGAGGGACGACCCTATCCCAGAGGTTGCAATACAAATAATATAGTGCGCAACCTGTCACTATAAGTGCAATGGATGTTTCTATGCAAAAGTGCACACTTTAATGCTGACAGATGCATTTTTCTCCTTGGAGGGTGATGATCCTAGGACAGATGTCATTTGTGATAGCACCGGTTTTTCGACACAAAATTTTACCCAGATCGCTAGCATACCTTTATGCAGGATCCAATATGGGCTTTTCTGGTGTTTTTTTTTTCTTGGTCTAGAAACAAAGTTACTTTATTTTACATCAAAGTGTGTTGTTTGTGTCTTGTAAGTATATGTACGTATCTGTGTCAAACATCTAATATGTCGCAGATGAGATAATCACTCTCAAGCAGCCAGAAAAATTTGCCATTCAACACTTAATTGTATATATAATATATAATATAGACTACAGTACCGTTATGGTAAAAGATTGTGCGATATATTATTATCTGCATTAGAACCTCTGGGAAAGAGTTGTCCTTCCTCTTAGGGCTAAATACAATGGAACCTCACGACCTCAAACAACTTTTACTCGAAAACGGGTAATTTATAGAACGGATTCCTGATCCCCTATTGTCGATATAAACTTTTACTAACCGACTAAATAACCCAGGAACTGTAAATTGTGGTCTGGCCCATAGAAATTTTATTTCGGGGCGTCCTTTGTTTAAAGGTTATTCGTATGGTATAAATAGAAGACTAAGCATATCATCATGATAAAAATGAACTTATTCCGGTTTTGACCAAGTCTCGCCGGCCCTACCTAGCTTAGAGAGATAGTCCCATTGTTCTCGCGAGTTGTTGCGTCATACACCTGTCTCCAAAAAGGTCATGGGGTCGGTGGGATTAAAGAGACTTAACAGGAAGGAGCTAAATTTATCCCGTCTTTTGTCGGTGTCAAGTCACTAGGTGACAAGATACTCATTTAGACTACAGTCAATTCCATCTAATCACAACCCGCTTAATCATATTTTTTTCTTTTATATGATCATCTAATCCCTATACAAATACCTGTAAAGATGGAAAACAATTGCGCCACTGAATCATAGCCTTCGCTTAATCGCAATGATTGTCAAATTTCCGCTGATTTGAGATTAGTTTTAGGTGATGTCCCATCAACTACGACATAATTTCTTGAACGGCCTCCTATTTTTGTAACATTCTTTGAATTTTTTACAGTTTTCAGCGTTTGGCACATCTCAGGATCACGATGTGAGAATATAATGAAGAGCTTTGCGACCATCTGAGTCATTTCGTACATAACAGTATATAAAAAGTGCTTAGACCTGAGACTTATGAATCTAATTATTACCAAACAAATGGACAGCCAGAATACACCGAGCGGAGTATTCTGGCCAGGTTGCATTTTTAAAACCGTAACAAACATTTTTCCGAGTAATCTCCCATATCCGACGGCCATGTTTTTCATCCCAAGTGTATATTTTGTATTAAAATTCACTCATACCGGCAATCTGCTCTCTAAGTCAGTCCATTTTCTCTCAGGACTCAGAATCTAAAGAAAAACTCCCTTCACATGAACTAGTCTATATCTTATACTGTATTATAAAAAAACTTGTATATATGTATTTTATTTGGGTGAAAGGCATGTTGTTTGTCCTTGTCACACAAGAAAATCTTACTCTCTGGATATCCAGCTGATATATTACTCCACAGGGTGTCTGACGACCCAGCCAAAATACCCCTTCCTATTATTAAATATACAGCCAAACTATTCAATATTGCTGTTGCCCCTTTGAGTCTCTTCTTGTCTCATAATATTCATATTATTGCAATGATAATATGGTGAGCTCCACATCACAGATCTACTTAATCTCATTCATTTCTTGAACACTTCATTTAACCGGACACGTCTCACCTAAATTCATGACCCATACACTCAAGCCCGTATCCTATTTGTAAACATGTGATCGTTATGTTACTTTGACCAGACAATGTCATTTTAAAAGCCCCTCTCCTGTATATCACATTATCCAGTATTCACCCGTCAAGCTGGTAAAGTCACCCAGATCGTATTTCCGTAGTAAACAGAATGCGGATACATGTACGATAATCTAAGATGTTTTCGAGTATTTGATGACCTTATAAACAGCAGCAGCGTTGTCTCTGCACCTTCCCCCCCCCCCCCCCCCCCCNCCCCCCCCCAACCTAAATAAAGAAGTCTGTGACCTAAAGTATTCTGCCAGAGTAAAGAGAAATATATAAACTAATAGGTCGTACAGATGGTACTATAGGTCGCACAGATGGTACTATACTATAAAGCAACAGGTCCACCTACCCAAAATCTACAGTGCCGCCTCCCACTTCCAGCCAAGTGTCTCGCTCCATATGAAATTAAACTGGACTGACAGCATTAACCGGACTTTATGTGAAACACAACCTCGACAATTTTCTAACATCTTTTCAGTGCTCCTTATCTTATAACAATATAAATGTATGCATGCTATAGATTTTACTTTTTAGTATCTAAATCTAGACATAAAATATTCTTAACCTATGATCGGTCTTCTAGATAATTATAATATGCAAGATACACAAACTCCACATTCTCAGAATGTTTACGGCTGAGCTGTCCGTTTTATGGGCGTGAAAGAGGACACCTGTAAATAGGTCGGCATGTTGTCCACCAGTTATGTCCCTTGGTCTACCCTGTCCCCCGGATATGAGCGTGGTAAAGTTATCCCCCTACGGGGAATTTCCACCCATTGGCTATTCTGCAGCTCTCCTAGGTTATAGCCGTTAATTTCACGCCCTCTTTACACGACTGTTTACCCCATTACAGTCATACATGTTCTGAAGCGCGTAAATGTTGTTGTGTGGGGTTCTCCATGAACGAAAATAAATTATTCTACTTTCCATCCGAATTCAGAAATGAAAGTTAGCATGCTGCTTCATCTATGGAATCGCCCGAAAATATTATATTCGCGATCGCCAATTCCCTTATTCATTCTCATACACGTAGGTTTTTTTTTTTTTAAATTAATATTTTTTGTCTTATTCGCTTTGTGATTAAGTGAACAATGCGATTGAATGAATTGATAGTATGTGGTGCCGACACTATCCTTACTATTTTTATGGTCTGTGATGCTTGAACGCAGTCTTCCTTTAAAATCTATACTTGTTTTCCATACGCCCTCCGCCTTGTCTTTGTGCCAACAACAAGACAAAGGCTAGATTTGATTTAACAACCAGAACAATTTAGAATCTCTTGAACCTGCACGTGAAATTGCAACAGGATTTCATTAACCACAGTTTTACTAAAGATTGACATTTTCGAAAATAAAATCATGCAAATCTTGGACTAAATTGCTTTCTACACCATCTTGGTTATGCCAAAGTTGGAAGACGGTTTACTCGTATTAAACTATTTAATTCGATGAAGAAATCACGAAATCATGTCGAAACTGCACGTCTTTGCCAAGCTAAAAATGTCAGTAAATTAACAGTACACGAAAGTTTATCCTCGTGATCATTTTTATACTCATTTTGAACTCCGGGACTAGCTCAGGACTTCGAACTCTTGTTCTCAAACACCCCACATCATATTCGTTGTAATGCTCAGATCTCAAGCTCCAGATTTCAATATCATATACTGCTCATAAACTTTAAAATGTACATAAACTCGAAACAATGGTCCCTTGGAATACCTTCTGCATCAACTAAAACAGCTTATAGATCTAGTAGAGAATGCTGTGTCTTGCAAAATGAAAATAACGACAACTTCACTCACATTTTTTTTGTTTAATAATTTTCATATTCTTGAAGCATGGATCATTTTGGAGTGACTGTAAAGTAATGATTGGCAAAGTTTCTGTGCAGTATGATATTATATTGCATATAAAATTTGGAATAATAGCATTCCCGATGTGAATCCTGAGAATGAATTCGAACGGGTGAGGTCTTTCATCTTGCCTCTCATCTCCTTTTATACCCCCAGCGAGCCTGTTCGCAGCTCTAGACTATATGACAAGAAAGTTCGTCATATCATATCGATGTAGCTTGACCTAAGACACTTGATCGACGTTTTTGTCACAGGAAAATTATGAACAAGTTTGTGTCGTCACTGTAACCTTGTTTTTGCTCAGAGGAAAGAATAGGAAGACTACATACCGATGACTCATATCTACAGCTGTTTTGTCAGATGAGTCAGGAGGAAGAAAGACAATGATGCAAGAGGAGATTTAGAAGGAAACATGACAACAATCAGACCGCCAAATTAGTTGAACGTGGAATTTAACCTTTTCTATATTGACATGACAGATGATCCTTGAAGGCGCAGTCATTTTTTTTGGACACAGTTTATGAGCATTCGAAATTGCCACCGACAGTTCTGAATGTTTAAGGAGTATACCTAACAGTCACTGAAGCGTCGGAACATTTTAAAATACCGTCCGTGGGTGCCGGCACGCCTATGTTTATATGATTTAGGGTGATAAACAAAAAAGATTTACTGCAATCTTGTCATCTTCCGTAACGACCTGTAACGCTGCATATCACATGCAAAAATTGCAGTTCCTGTTGATAGGTGCATCTTTGCGAAAAAATTTCCCAACAATATTTTGGGAACTATCACTGAAAACAATCACTTCCAGCTATCGCTGCCCGGCGCGTTCAGCAGGTTTATTATGTCATTAAGCCTATATCTTTCAAACAAAATCCACGCAGCCCCTGCCATAGGCCAACTTGCAGTAGATTCAACACGACATGTGGTTCGTCGTTAAACCCCCATCAACCTGTTCTTGCTAATGAATAACGTGTCTTCACAGGGTGATAGCGGAAAGGGAAATAGATACATAAATCACATGAATGGCTCGAATTCGATCTTCTCGAAGCGCTAACGTAAAAGAAATGGCGAAAATGCATCATAAATCGATCTATTGACATCACTCAGGGGACGTAACTCATTTTAACCAGGAAAGATAATCGAGTTTTAACAGCTGGTTATTGCCAGTTCTAGAACGAGAGAGCTATAGTCATGACTTCATCGTCTTTAAAAATAAGCATACACTGTACAGTAATGTTCACATCAGTGATGACGTGCAGGTAATCTAATATTCACTATCACAGTTTATGCAGAACAGAGTATCCTCTCTGCTCTGAAAAATACTTTACGGCACGTGACCAACACGGACATCAAAATTAGCAGTGGCATAACTACAGCAATTTTGGAGTTATTTGAGAACTTGTATGCTAACGATGGGATCTCTTACCAAAGTAAGAATTACATAAGCGCATCGGTGCTGAATGCATTCGTAGTAGCGTTCAATACATAGAGTTCATGTAGGTCTTATGATAGTAAGAGAATCTATCGTTAATGCGCAAGCTCTCAGCTGATACCCTTGAGTGTGAAAAGAATATCGCCGCAAGTATACAGACGTTGGTGCGTTTTCGGGATACACTCTCATAGAGTTAATCCTCATTACCACTTGTACAGAATAATTATATGCACACTTTGTTTCTCTGTGCTCCCCTTTCTCCACAATACGCCTCTAGATCTACTCAGCGTACGGTGATGCCTCAAGATTCGATTGTGAGTTTCTTGTTAGCGCATGTGACCCTATCAAAAAAGTCTGACAGACGTATAAAGATGTCAATGTTTTTTCCACATTTGGCTGTTTAAAGTTTTACATCCCTCATTAAGGTATCCAGGGGGCCCATGCCAAAATACTTGTTCACACACAAATGTTTAACTTTTCCCTCCACATTTTGACGGATATACTAAAAAAATGCCTCAAGACGAATTAGATTTGAATCTGGTTACTTAATATTTTATGCCTACTCACACAATTTTGTGTGTGTGTGTATGTGTGTGTGTGTGTGTGTGTGTGTGTGTGTGTGTGTGTGTGAGTGTGTGTGTGTTTGTATGTGTGTGTGTGTGTGAGAGAAAGAGAGAAAGAGAGAGAGCGAGAGAGAAAGAGAGAAGAGAAAGAGAAGAGAGAGAGAGAGAGAGAGAGAGAGAAGAGAGAGAGAGAGAAAGAAAGAAAACCCAAGGCAGCAACAAAAAAAATGTAGAGGTAAAGAGTGGAAATTATTCGCAAATTTAGGGAGTGCAGAAAGGCAAAGAATCTATTTCCCCAAGTTACAACTAGTTTTAGTGTCTTGGAGGCGCCTCTCCTTATCAGAGCAGTCTGACGCCAAGCGACATAAAACGCTACTTCGATTCCTTATCTTCTCCTGCCTTGCACTGCTTGATCATCCCGACTAGATCTAGTGAGTGTCTGTCTACACTGTTGTACTCACACATAATCAGCCCCTTCAATTATTTTTAGGAGAGTAGATCAGGGGATGGATCTGCTGTAACCCCACTCCACCCCCCTTCCTTCACCATCTTATAAAAACGTGTAACGTGTGCACCCACTCACATACAATCAGCCTCTTCTTTTGCGCTCAGGGGAGTAGATTAGGGGAGGGACTTGTTGAACCCTCACCCCTCTCTCCCACACACTTTTAAACAATGTGTAACGTGTGCACCCATTAAACCCTCAGTTCCTTTGTTAGAAACATGGCTACAATTACAGTCGAATCCACTTAATGGCATCCTCATGCATGGCGTTCGAAAAAATTTCAGTTATTCAGTGACTGGCATACTCGTATCTTACAAATACTGTGATTAAGTGGAAGTTGCAATGGAGAGAATCACGATTAATCCCATTGTTACTGTAGCAGTGCTCCCCCCTCCTCCTTAGCAACCACAGTGCCCCCTTACTTAGAACCTCCTTGACTTGTGATTGCATACCTCAAGGAAATGCTTCATTTCAGTTTAGTAGAACGATAAATTTCGTTGAATTCTTTGGCAAACTTTTTCATATGGTACTGATGATATTTATATGATATTAAGTCTATTTACTATAATTATCTCATATCCTGATCATTGCCAACATAATGGCCTAAATTTGACTTAAATCCAAAATTGAATAACGTATAATTATATGTAAATCTGCATGGCATGTCCTTTCAGAGATTATGCGTTTTCATATCTGTGGAATCATCTCTTCATTATGC
>JAWQUT010000072.1:1915487-1943252 GCA_033807755.1 Ellobium chinense
AAAAAAATAGTTTCCAAGAAAAGGCTATAACGCAAAGCATGAGAGAATTGTATTGGCTTAATGAATGTGCAGGACAACTTGCAACATAGTTAGTACTCATCGAAGACGACGTCAGAGCACGCTTTTAGATCTTGGCAAATGCCCGTTATAGGACAAAAATACATGTCTTCAGTTTTTAGGGACTTAAGTCGAGAGATTCACACAACACAAAATGTAATCCCTGACATATTGCAAACACTCCTTCCGCTGGTCGTTATGGATAGATCTCTTTGCCTAGTTACTTGTCTGTTTTTCTCTTTGCTTATTTATTGTTGTGTTGATTACTTGCCACTGAATTTCTGCTATTTATAAAAAGGACTTGAATAATGTATTATTTTCCCAGTCCGTTGTAAATTTTATCATTGCTTTTTTAGTATATCTTTTTAAATTTGATGCTGCTTGTTTATTTGAAGAAATCAGTTTTTCCCCAACAAAGGAGAATTTCGCAATGTGTCATTGGAGAATCTCCTCGAAATAAACACAGCGAGGATTTTTTAAAATTAAAAAAAATAAAAGTTACTGCTTCCAAGGGGCGCATGACACGTGCCACGTGCCTATTGGCTTCATAGTGATAAGAACACACCATGGACCATATGCATAATCCTTGCGTAAATTCGTGCACTGCAGTGAAAGAGAAAAAGTCCCTCCCAGAACAGCAGTAGTGTCTCTCGAAAATTAACACAAGGATATACATACGGCCATTGATCTTTATGGTCAACTGGTTCAACTTCTGACTGGATCAAACAAATTAGTTAAAACAAGATTACACACACACAAACACACACACACACGCGCGCGCGCACACACACACACGCACGCACGCACGCACACATACGCGCACGCGCACGCACACACACACACACACACGCACGCACGCACCCGCACTCACACACACACACACACACACACACACACACACACACACACACACACATACACATACACAAAAATAGAAGGTGGCTCATTCCCTTTTGGAGTGTTGGAGAGATAGGACTGAACAAATTAAGGCATACACATAGAAAGCAGTTCGATCTGTTAGAAGTTAAAGGTCGCAACTTATATAGAAACATACGACCTTATACGTCAACAATGAAGCGTAGAGCATTCTTTGTTATTCAACTCCAATGATGTTCCCTAGTGGCAATGCTCTGCTGCAATGTTTGTACTTTATGGTTGATAAACGCTTGCTAGTTCTTTTTTGGAGTTATTATTACCACTGATAATTGATCTTATGTAATGGTTTGTCCTGCGTGGATAATTGATGCCTTAGTCATGATAATCGCTTTGATAATAAATAGGGTAATGACTTCCTTTCTGTGTACATGGGTAAAAGTATACTGCCATTCAATGCACATTGTCTCTTTTGTCTTTGTCACAATTGTGCTTTTCATTACTGATGAACATTTTTCTTACAGTCATGGTGAGTCACCAAATAGTCGATAATTATAATCGTCACCTTAACTAGACTATAATGAGAATAGGGGTCTTATTGAAGCACATTATACATGACTTCATGGTGCCCTCGAAAAATCTGACAATTGGTCACAAATTCTCTCACAGATTGAAGATGCACAATATTGGGTTTATGTTATTTGTGTTAATGAGATCTTTGATTCTCTTTATTTAAATTCATTATATAAATCCAGTGTACGTTCATGGCTTTCAAACGCGCTGACCAATGGTATTCTCGCATCTCGGCTGGCTGCTCGCTTGCGGCGCTGCGTATGTTGATTTGATAAGGTCAAGGGTTCCAACAATAGTATATATTATTTATATTTTACCATTTTCTTGATGGGTCAGTTGCCAGGAGGTTGCGTTGTTGATGGTGCTTTTCTAAATCCAAACCAAACCTCAACACCCAAGTCAAACACGTCTTGACAGAATCCCAGGATTTTGCTACGTGGACATAGACCACTTGTAAACTGAAGTGGTGAATTGTTACACACATATTACGAATACACATTTTACCCATCAAAAGCACACTGTCCTCTAATGTAATAGGAATCTAACAAGAGACAAGTGATGTAGATTAAAGACTCGGATTAAACAGGAATATAATAAATTGCCTGCTCTGACTATCGACAATTACTTACGACCAACTGTTGCGTGTGGGAGATGGCGGCAGATATTTTCTATCCATCCGGCGTGTTTTGCTTGTAAAATATAGTATTCAGTGGAAATACATAGGTATCCTCAGGAAGGAGGGGNGGGGGGGGGGGGGGGGGCGTGTGAGTAGGGTGCAGCACCTTTTGGAAGAAAGAAATGGTGGCTTTCATACCCTGATGAAATGCACTTAGAAAAGACGCAGAGAAGACAACTGGCTCTTCCTTGGATAGAACATTCCGGGGACATAGACATTTTACATGGGAATATACACCGTTGCCCCTTTTAGACATACCTCTGACTTTGGAGGATTATATAAATGGAAACAACCAACAATGAACCGTATCATGCGCTCCAAGTTCAAAAATCCGTATCAGATTTGCAAACAAGTGTCAAGAACATAGTTAACTACATCTGGCACAAGAATCTATATCAGTTGTTCTCAGCCTGGGTTTAGAGTGCCCCGTAGGATTCTGTTTCTTCTTCGGGTTCCATACCGGGTGGCATGGGCTGTCATGGACGTTCACTTTTGTCTATCAATTGTTAACTTTAACATTCTCCAGTGCTCTGTGCATCCATCCAACGTGCTGGTCCATCCAGAATATGTGACTATCAGTCTCCCTCCACTTCTTTTAACATTTGATTTTACGGACTCTACCAACTGCTTTGGCTGTCGTCTTCTTATTAAATGCCCTATTAAGTTTGGTTGTCTTCTCCTCACTGTTGTATGAAATTTCCTTTCATGATTTGCTTCCTTCAAATCCTGTGCATAGGATTTGCTCTCCGTCCACAAAATCTCAAATCATTCTTCTTAAGAACCTCCTTTGCAGGGGCTTCCTCTAAGGACATATCACAAGCACTATGGGATTACCGAAGAGCTCTCGATCTTAAGAAATATGCGAGCTACTACATGTATTTGACTTTACCATCAACGGATTTTGGCTGGTCTGAAGGGGTACGTGTATTGCCTGGAGGGGTCAGACATGACCCCCTTCCCCTACAAGAATAGGTTGAAAACCCTGGACTTATGTGATAATACTAGGTCATAGAGGCCGACGCATGATGACGTAATAGTAATGGGGTTTATGCAAGATAGCTGGATAAATGTTTATGTAGGGACTGAATGTTTACTTTCCAGATATTAAATTTCAACCGCGTGATTCCATTAAAACTTTCATCCTACAGCCCCAGTTAAAAAAAGAGAACTGGTTGATTTTTGTGACATTTTTACTGTACACTGCATGGGGATTTAATACTTGTTTACTAGCTGTGTGTTTACTTCTCAGATATAAACGTTTTACTGGGCCCCTCCGTGATAACTGGCACGTTACTGTCTGAATATGAAAGAGAGTTTTGTCTAGATCAGTTGTTTAAGTGCAGCATACGATTACAGTTGATCACACCAGTTCTGGGTGATACTTGATCTGATCAGGTTGAATATCAAACAGAAGTCGATATCCCGATTTACCTCAGTATTACAATAATATGACGCAGGGAAACTAGTTACTGGAGAGTATTAGACAAAATTGATGGTTACAGTCAAGTATATGGTCTAAACAGAAACGAAGAGGGTATCAATAGTTTACAGAGAGAGCGAAAGAAAGAGAGAGAGAGAGAGAGAGAGAGAGAGCGTGAGAGTGAAACATAGAGAGAGAGAGACAAGAGAGACGGAAAGGAAAGAAAGAGGGAGAGAGAGAGAGCGAGAGAGAGGGAGAGAGAGAGAGTAAAAGAAAGAGGTGACAAAATCAAGATATAATCTATAAAAAACGGGCGGAGGGGAGGGAAGAAGGAAGTAAGTTTATGAAACAGAAACAGAGCGCTGGTCACATAAAACCATCATTGGAGAGAGAAAGAGAAAAAAAAAAAAGGGAAAGCATTGCAGAGAGAAAAAGGAAGAAAAACGACAGATAGTGTCGGGTGAATTCAAATCGTGATGGATTGTCTTAAACTATTGTTTGGGTGATGGATTGTCTAAACCAGTTTTTTGGACAGCCAGTACCCAGCGAAACACCCTTGAACAGTGATGATGATGTATGACCCACTCCCAGACCTTTTCCAGCCGCATTCCATCAGCTTACCAGGCATTAGTGTGTAAGATCAGACCACAAAACGTCTCCATATTTCTTCTGTTATATGTATGGGCTATTAGGACGTTGAACCAGGATGTTCCTCACTTTGTGAAATGCTTGATAGGGAAGAAAACAAACTGATAAAGTTACGCTCTTCGTTATGTTATCACTAGACATCGTAGGCTCTAGTCCAGCTCTCTCACTCTATGTATTGTCGACTGTTCTTGAAAACTGCACAGTTTTTAGTTTGATAATTCAGTGTCGTTTGAAACCTGAGCAATCTACAGTGACTAAGAAGAAAAAAAAAAGTAGCAAAAATGAGCCCCATCCCAAAACGAGGAGTGTTTTAGTGCACTTCTGCGTCATCTGCGTCATGGTGTTCTCAGTGACTGTCTGAAAATGGCGTTTGTCTCCACTTTATGTGAAACAGGAGGGAGTATTAGAGCTGCCCTTGGCAAATCATTATGGCCTTGGCCAGATGGTGGATGTGACGTCAAAGAACACGAGACTTAACTATGTCTTTGCTTCGTGGATCACAACATAATGACAGTTAATCGGCTGGTCAGAACTGCTCAGCCCTCTAATGGGAATCAAGGGAGGGAAAAACTCCCTCAAAATTACTCCCGATCAAGTTCGCGGGAGTCAGGAGACTGAGGTTATCGGCCTTGAACATCATGGCTGTCCAACGTTATATTTCCGGTTCTCTTTCCAAAATTGTACCTCACTTTCCCCTTCTCCTATTTTTAAATCCCTGTTCTTGTTTGCCTATTCGATCCAGCAAACCATTTCCTCTACGGTCATCTAGTGCAAGAACTCTCACGGCGATCAGGACTTGTTTAATAGTTGACAGCATTCGCGGAGATTTGAAAAAATGATACTCTTTACACGCATAATAGGGAATAGGGATTTTACTGAATTTTGGTACTGGCATACGTTAAATAAAAAAGTCAAAATGGGGAAAGATACTGTTAAGAATAACTAAAGTTGACATGTCTACTCCCCTTCCTCCTTCCACCCGGCTCTCCTCCCCCCTCCCCCCTTTATATTACGAACAGGAAGACCAAACTTATTTCAGTGTTATCAATATAATGACCCAGATTAGGGACGGAGCTTAAAAAGGATTTTTTAAAAAAATCTGCTGCAATGTTTTTCATGGATGTTAGAATACGAATACGACTTGTGTGTTTTTTTTTTGGTTAACTCCTCTTTATTACAATGCGTATAATGATAACACTTTGCGTAACTGAGAGCGCCATACTTAGTAATTAACTCAATAGATGGTTGTTACTCAGGTTAAACGTAACGTCCTCCATCCGCTAAACGACTTTTAACTTCGTGGCGTTGACTGTTTAAGAATAAATTTATCGGGTAAAACATAGGGTATCCACATCGTGTTAATCTGTATTGATGAAATATATGTGAGGATCTTCACTTTTAGAGGCAAATCTAAAGCCTATGGGTTACCGCTAGTCACAACTAAAGTTTTACGTTGGAAGTAAAATAATTACTTCAAATACTTTATTTCCGACGGAAGATTTCACTTGCGACTAGCTCTAATCATGAATTGTTGTGCGTAATGGTCCCGTGTCTCCTGAAATGCGCAATCCATTTGGTTGTCTATCTCACTGCGGCCACTCGCGTCCATCCACGTCGCCCTACCTCAGAGCGCGGCCATGTCTCCTCTCATTTTCCGTCCGTGTATAATCTCCTGGGCGCTGTCCGGGCTCATTTCGGCATAGTAGCCGCTACCAGAAACCACACGGTTATAATGATCCCGGCTTATTAAGTTCATGGCCAGGGCCGACCCCACGCGATATGCATAAGAATATGATCCAAACTGGCACACCGGCATGCGGAAATGGGATTACAAATGTTGTCCGACATTAATTAGATCTCGATTCTGGTCCCGACGGTGGCACAGTTGCTTCTTGACGTTCATTTGTCAGACAGGAGTAGAGAGTCACTGATTTGTCGGTAGATAGGCAGGTATCGATACCGGGTATCCAAATATTTTGACATATATCGGAAAACTCGAATGTCGATTCTTTCAGAAGTCATTCAGACTTTGTTTTTAATATTTAAGGTTCAAATGAGCATTTCTTTACCACTTGGGTGTTTTTCCTTTCAGTATTACTGAAAAGAGCCGAAACAGAATGATGTGGGTATCTTCCTCTGAAGATCTTCTGTTTCCTCGCTCTCCGTAAGAGAGTTTCCTATTTATTTTTCAGTTAACGTATTCTCTACTGGTGGGTGGTGAGTACCATCTAGTACATACAGTGGAGAGCAGTGAGAAACTTTGGCAATCACAAATAAAAGAGATTTAGAATGGATCGAAATATATATATCAGAGTATCGATACTTATATCAAATATTTCTTGCTGAAGGATTGGTATAGATACTTGCATCTAAAGTATCGCCTATCAGTATTTGATGGGTAATGTTGATGGAATCAGCGTCATACTTCCCAGGCTATCTTGGATTTTTGAGTGTCATAATCGTGCTTGTGTTTATTCTGAAGAGGTGAGCGTCGCCTGTCATGTTTATCCGCTTAGCCGCAAAGGTCTGAAGGATAGGAGTCATTTTGACTTAGCTACTCACGGAGGAAATATGATTCATTCGTCTAAGATACCAACTAGTCAGTTAATTTGACTATCAGTCCTCGTGGCCTGGCAAATACTGTTCCCAGTTCCCAGGGTTTGGGGAAGAGGGGTCAGACTGATTCACTTTGTCTCGGCGAATCACATACTGTTACATTATACTGATATTATACATGTTGATCTAGGGTGCTCGTTGTTTTTGTCAGAAGCTTGGTAGGAAGAAAACAAACCAATAATACCACTTTTACCCTGGAGTGGTTTCACACTATTATTACCCCAGCCTGCAAGGAACATGTCGAGAGATGCCAGTGCAAAGACGTTATATATCTTACATAATTTTTATAACAATACGGTCTTAGCCCTTCAGTTACGGTGCGGTTGATACATGCATCTTAAATGGGTTGATCTTCAGTGCTTAAACATGACTTTCACTGCCTATAACCAGGTACTAGATACCAATTGTGCATTGTGGTAATGTGGGAAAATATATGAATAATCATATTTTCACAACGTAACCATGGCGAGAATCGAACCCAAGATCTTCAAATCCTGCGTCCAATTCCTAGGTCATTCGCCCTCACCGCTTAATGGGCAGCCCAAAATTGTATGACACATGGTGTTAATTTGCATCGACCTACTTGTTTATTTGCCTGGATGCACTTTGATATCATCTCATTACGGTCAGTGGTCTGGTCAGTTGAAACGCCTTCCAAGGATAGCATGGTGACCGCTAATGAGGCAAATAAAGCGGAAGCGATAGATATAGACTAGTGGGAGGCCGGTAGATTAGTGGGAGACCGGGCGTATTGGATCCAGCAACGGGTATCACGTCTTTTACGAAATTTCTGGATATTGAATGGGGACAGTGCTGTGGCAATGGAGCGCTTAATGTGGGTGTGTATGGATGGATGGGAAAAGGGGAGGGAGGGGGGGNGGCATGTATGTGAAGGGCACAGAAATGTTGGCCGTGATGAGGAAGGGGGCGGGGGGGGAGGGGGTTCACTACTGCATTGTTGACATAGCACAATAGACAATGAATAAAATGGAATCTACCAAAGACGTATGCTTGGTATATACAGATATTCAATTTAGAAAGAGAAGCCTAAAATTAGGAAAATAAACGGGACTTATTGTATAATTTCGTTTTAGGGATACTTTCGGTTTAACTGTTTTTGTTGTAACCGCTGCTCACTGCATATTTCATTGAAGTCGACCTCAGTGACGGAAAGGGGTGGATTGGGAGGGGGGAGATGGGGGCAAATTCAGAACATACTTCGGAAGAGCAGTCTCTTTCTGTAAAGGTATCTTTTTTTTATGAAAATGCGAAAATCTGAAGCATAATAATCAGCTCCTGCTCCCATGTGTCACTAAGGATGCTGTCACCTCAGTTTACAATATATGCTCCATGTCCATGTGACATACTAGTACAAGTAATCTTAGGACTTTCTCAAAGTGTTCTTAGGTTAATGTATTTGGAAAAATAACGCACTCATGGAAGAGACCTTAGACGGTGGCTAGGTAGCCTCCTTCTTTCATAATCCTAACCCTGCTTTTACCCCTAAACCCAAGCGTTCCTTGGGAAAGTCCCAGGATTATATTGAATAGAATTATAACACTTGGAAAATGGAGATGACCTTTTTTTTTTAAGATAATCGACCTGCAGTTTTCTCTCATCCGCATTTGTTTGGAGTGGGTCAAAAATGCCTCTGGAAATACCTGAAATTTTCCATGACAAACTTTTTCTTCCTCAAAGCTTAGCCTTCGCATCATTTATGACATGTCTGCATCTACATGCACCATTGCCGTTTGTGCTTTTTACCTGTTTCCTTTGACGACTTGCTCATAATTCCTTCAAGGTAAGGTTCAAAGTCGCGAGTCCTTTACTATAGGATGCCTAGCATGCATTTGAGAAGGGTTCTCAACCTAGTGAGCTGCAGTCATAACGTGATCTGCTGACGTTTTGAAAATGCAGACTGCCCTGAAAAAGCCGAACTTGGCGAGAAAAGCTGATAAATTACGGTAACCGCGGCCTGTGTACGTAGTGACCCTGTTCTCTGCTTAGGTTCACCTCTGTGTATGAAGACGCTGAGTGCACGTTTGGATGCATGTTAGTGTGAGCGGGTTCTTCTGATTCAGCCTCTGTTGAAACTTTCTTGTGTGGCTGGTTTACCCTATAGTATTGCTGATTTCGCTTAGTCTCAACTCCTTGGGAGCATGGAAATAGTTTCGATTACAAAAAATTGCTATTATCCCGTGACTTTTTTATTAAAATAAAAAAAAACAGTACAATATTCTCCCGTCATACTTTATTGGTAATTTTGAAGAATTACTGTAATAAGATTTCATTTTAAACAGTGTCGATGCAAAAAATAGTAATAATAATTAATTACAAACGAAATTATTTATTGAGCTGGTAAAAAACCTGTTGAAGTGATGAAAAGGAGGCAATACCATATCGTCACCGTCCCCTAATACTGTCGTAAATGCAAATCTACCAATAATCAGTTACGACAGTGTTAGGAGACGGTGACGATATCACAGCATGTTATTTAGATCAAAGTATAGGTTTTGAAATTATAGAACAGTTACTCAAAGAAGCCAAACTGCAAAGGAGGGNGGTGATTGATGGACGGGTTAAGTCGGGTGAGGAGGGGGCGAGGGCAGACACAGGTGATAGCGAAATTATTATGCCACAAAGATATGCCGGTAATAATAAAGATAATAATATAGATAAGCAGCTTTGTTTATATCGCCAATCACCCACATGGCTTTGAAGACTTACATATAGGATACCAAGGAAACTTTTCATCGTTAATTACCATTCATCCTTACTGAATTGTCTCGAGGCTTTATCCGATATATATATAGTATGCCTCAGGTGCATGTAAGCATGCAGACTACATTGTAACAAAGCCGACTCCGCTTACTTGAAATTTCGTTAAATGGCATTTTTTTTTTTGTGTGTGTGTCTTTTAAGAATGCAAAGGACTTTCTATACTGGAGTTGAAAGAAAAAAAGAGACAGCGCTGCTTTATCGTGTCTGGGCCTTATCAGAATAGTCTCCTTGTTCCCATACAGATGTATTCTATGCACATTCAATATATTTTGTTCATATTATAATTACGATCAATAGAACACATGTGACTGAAAAAGAAGTGACCACATTTATACATTTATATAGACTATGGAGCAAACATTGCCTATTTATTTTACAATAAGCTACAAATCTGAAACAAAGAAATAGGGTGACAGTGACACTGTTATTTGGTGCCGACAACAATCATTTTATGTTCTTTTGTGAATCACACAACAACAATTTCATGTTCTTTTGTGAAGCACACAACAACAATGTTATGTTATTTAGTGGAACACACAACAAACACAACATTATCATGTTCTCTGGTGAATGACACCACAACAATTTAATGTGAATCACACAACAATAGTTTTATGTTCTTTGGTGAAGCATACTGCATTGTGTTAGTAGCATCACTTGACATCGCGATCCGCAAACGATAATCGACTTTAGCATTATAAATGCGTTTCGCGGGCAGATGCCCTGGTTCCTTTGATTTCGCGCTCGTAGTTAAGGCTGTTCACTATTCATGTTTATTTAAGAGATCCCATCCACATAGTCCTGTCCTTTCTCTCTCCATGCCCCACCTCTCCCGTCCCGCTCTCGTTTTGTCCAGCTCCGGCCAGTGGCCTTGAGTTGAGGTTAACGCACCCGGCACGAGCGTTTAATAGCTTCTGGGATGACGGTGAGTCCATATTCCACATTCACAAACCAGCTGGGTGTACTCGTACTTACATAGTTTGGCTGGTACCACAGACCGCTCTACATCTTCATTCACAAAGTCAGAGCGGACACGTGTAACTAATTTATCGTAAGTCCACTTTTTTGGCACTTTTCGGTTACGCTCGTTGAGTACCTTATGGGTGGAGAAGTGTGGTCAAACAGTTGCAGTTTCAGGTTGAGAATCGTCAGCGCTTGCTTTGGACATAGTGAAAATGCCTTGGGAGTCTACCAGGATATAATGGGTGCCACTATAAACACTTAAAGACCCGTCTCGGGGTGTAAAACTGGAGAACAAACATGATGGGACTTTCCACTGATTTGGACTCAGTCGCACGGTTCACACCGGAGGGTTGTTTATTTTATTTTTTTTTTTTTGGTCTGAATTTCACGAGTGACACATGTCTTGCTTCATGGGAACTTTTCAGATCATTAGTTTTCTGTCCCTCCAAACACTAAGATAAAGAAAATTGATATATAAACGCCTAGCACATGAAATATGAAAGTAGACTATATCCGCCCGACTCGAAACGGATCCATGGAATTCGTCCGCTCCAACTTTTTTCAGAAGGTCGATTTACGGATTTTCACAACACAATTGTGCAGAAAGATCGGTTTATGTCTTATAAAATTATACCAAACTTTCCAAGTAGGAATTACAGGGCAAGGAATTAGACGGACAGAGTGTATACTCCAAGATATCATGTAACGTTAGTTAGAGGAAATGTGTCACAACTTGTGTGGTGTAACTGAAAATAGTTATGATGGATCTACGTTGTAATATTTGGCATTACTACAATATTCCCTTTCCAAAAGGTGCTTTCGCTCTTCTGGGTATGTATCTAGACAGTTTGTTCACAGGTAGCGAAGTGAGATGAGCTCATATATAGAGGGGAAATTTATCGATGTGATCTGGTGAATCATAACCCACGATGTTTTTATCTACCGTTTTTATGAAAGAAAAGAGATAGTCATACATTAATCTACAAGTTGGACGCAGCAGCACATGACAAACTGTGCATTTATCCATTTATCCTTACTTCAGATCTTGAACAGGTTTGCCTCTCTTTGCTCACAAGTGTTCTGCACGAAGGCAGCATCACCTCCAGGATGATGGAATGACAAGCCAGACAACGGAGATATGTTTTCAATGAAAAGGATTCCTTCATCGGACATATCGGGATTCACCTTTGTGTACAGGACAACACGTACATACACAGAAAGTTATGCACACACGCATGTTATCCATCATAGGCGTAGCAAAGGCTTTCTTTGAGTTTTATTGGAGGGGGTCGAGGCACGGATAGATAGGAAGGGGGTCATAATGGTTCTTGAGGGGGTTCCCACTGAAGGGAATTTCAAACACACAAACACACACACACACACACACACACACACACACACACACACACACACACATACACACACACTTACACACACACAAAAAGGAAGATGCAGCCAGAGGAGGGAGACCGGCTAAGAGGGAGAATAGACTAAGACTTTTCTCTTTATCTGGCTGAGAGGCGCGGAGTGGGGATGGGGGTGGAGGGGGGAGGGAACGACTCGTTCCTTTTGATCAACACCGCTGTATCTCGCAACAGATAACTCGACACTCAGTTTTTAATGTAAGACAAATTCGTATGACATAAAAGCTTAACGTGTGCATGTTCATTAAGTGGCATTATTCTGGCTTAAGATAGAGCTGTTTGAAGTGGCGCGAGGGTTGGATTGGGGGGGGGNGGGGGGGGGTGGAGGAGAGAGGAGAAGGGGAGGAGGAGGACCCAAACAACGGAAAAGAAAAAAAATGAGAAAATTACAATTAAAGAACC
Organism: Ellobium chinense; assembly: GCA_033807755.1. Lineage (NCBI taxonomy): Eukaryota > Metazoa > Mollusca > Gastropoda > Ellobiida > Ellobiidae > Ellobium > Ellobium chinense. The sequence goes on from JAWQUT010000072.1 coordinate 1,927,921, forward strand.
GTTATTAATACGCAATGTAAGTCATTCGATGAGCCTTATAGAAACTTAAATTTATCCACTATTACTGATAATTTGCCCATAAAGTCAGTGTTTATGTTTAGACAAAAGAGTTTACTCTCACTTTCAGGAACAAACGAAAATTTGATACCGGAAAGGGCCTGATTTTTCAATTCCCAGTCTAGCGACATAATCCTCATTTTGACTAGCTGCAAGACAACTGCTCACAGTCATGTTACTTCAGTGCAGACGATGCACTCACTCACTCACATGCTACAGGTATCTCAAAATAACATCTGATAAGTATGGCCTTTGTCAACATTGGATGCTCGTTTCCGGCACGCTGGAACTAATAATTAAAGCAAGATCCTCAGGAACCAGGATTCCAAGGAGCCAGGCCATAATTTCGGATGTTTTTTTGGTGATCAATTTCGTAACTTAAATTTGTCATAGATAGCAGGAAGCACGTAACCTGAGCATTGTAACAAGCACATGTGATATTTCAAGTGGGTGAGCCTGAAGGTCGTCGAGGCACGCTCTCCGTTTCAGATAGACTGGCAGAACGAAATAACAGCTCAACGAAATTACTGTTGCACAGTTTCATTTTTAAAGACTTCACATCGTAAGCTAGGAGACGGGACTGCGCGATGCGATACTGCACTTTAGGTAATTTTAAAGAAATACTTAAATTCGTGAAAAGCTGAAGTACCTAATGGAGAAACGTGAATGAAGTCAACGTGAGAGACAGTCGCATGAATACACATTGTCATCGGTGAAAACTTCACAACAAAAACATTCTATCTTCCCTAGCCCCTCATTTGGTGCTTAAAACTGCATTCCACTGACTCTTGGCTGTAACCCTTCGGTGCCACATTGGTTCTCATGGCTGACGTAACAGTACGTGATCTTCGTTTCCCCTGTTACTGCTTTCTCTAGCTCTTAACCCTTTCCCATTCACAAGTGCCGCCTCTGTCAGTCCACACTCACAGCAGTCGTTCCTTGCCGGTCTCCCTTATTCCTCTTTTTCATTTTCCGCTTCCTGCAGACTTCATAGAATGTTATGATCCAAAATGACGCCACAAACCGAAACCAGAGAAAAGGTTGTTTTTGCCACTGTTTATATCATGAAACTCGGTTGATGAATAGTTTTGTGCATGTTCCAGTGCGTTATGACCCTTCGAATTGCCGAGATTACAGTGTTCGCGTACCTTGTGCTACCTAGCTGTGAGTGTGAGCGAGTTAATAGACCGTTCTCAATTCGTCAGCTCCAACAAAGCTAACTCCTGCATTAAGCAAAACGTAAATGTAAATAGTAGCGTGATTGCGTAATCAAATCTTGCTCCCGAAAGTGAAAGCTGCATCAGTCAATAAAGGCGATATTAGCCAATCATATTTCTCAATCAATGGAAAAGTAGAAGACGGAAGCAATGATTGTTGAAGTTGTGACTTGCGATACCCGAATGACTGCGCGTACTTAAACTGAGAGTTGTCTATTGCAACCCGGCCTCTTCCTTTTCACCGCTACGATAGAGAGGTCCCTCGTCATGACAATCAGATCAAGAGGATAACTGGGGGTACAAAACTATTTGTAAGTCAATGCCAATAGTATAAAGACAGGTGGAGACCATTGCTACTCGCTTAGTACACCTTTAATGTTTCTTAGTGATAGTACCAACAGAACATAGTAACACTTCGTCATTACTTTGCACTCGTTTGAGTTTCGTGGATTTTCTTCCCAGCAACACGTAATCTCTTAGACACAGTTTTGGAGTCAGTCATTGGTTTTGAAAATTATCACTTGAAAGGCCGATAACTCATACCTGGGAGGGGGAGGAGTGTTGCGGAATTTTAAGAATTCATTTTGAATAATGTTTGCTAGGGCAAGAAAATGAACTGTAAACTAGGCTATAAAGATTCACTTTAAAACGTGAGTACTATAGATATATTACTCCTACCTTTGGCTGCGAGGTTAATTCATCTTCGGCCCCACGTATCTGTTTACGCGCTCACTTTTCAGTGAGATTATCGTAAATGCATAAAAGTTGTAGCGCCTTCTTTTGCTTGCACTGTAAATGAGCCATGAAGGGAAAAAAAAACAAACGAACCTACGCACAGAGAAAGGAGTTATCCATGAAAGGTGNGGGGGGGGGGGGGGGGGGGATGAAGTTTATGCTGATGAATTCCTTGGTGTGAGCAGTTGGGTAAGTGTGTTAGGGTCATTGGTGAATACTAGACTCACACGTGGAAGTTATGGAATAGTAGTTAGGTAGGCCTAGTAGGTATGTGAAGTTAGCGTTCCTGTGATGTAGTGGTAGCACGTTCAGACTTGTAAGCTGACAGACCCAGGGTTGGATCCCCGGTGGGGACAGGAAATTGTCTGGTGTTAAGTTTTCTCGGAGTTTTTTCTCAAAATTAATCTTTCACAGCAATGTGGTAAAATAATTAAACCACACTTCCGAAGTCGATGTGTAACAGCTAACAAATTTTTAAGTTATCAGGTTGGGCTTACAGTCCTCTTTCCTAATGATAAGGAATAGAATATACTTTTCCACCCGGTTACCTTCGTATTTCACATAACCTCAGTTTGGAGAAAAACGGAATGGTATACAAAGATTTTATTAGCTTGAAGCGACCTAGTTCCTCGCAAAAAATTTGAGGTGAGGAATGTGCGGACAAAAAACAGATGCTCACAAAGGGTAGGGTAAAAGGGTTAAGTGCTGAAGATGACAAATCGATATGAAAAAGGAAAGAAAGAAAGAACGTGATCTGATGAGAATCCAACCTGCAACATCTGCGTCATAATATTGTAGCTTTCTTTAGATTTAGAGTCAAAATTAAGATCCGTAAATTGAGAGCTTGGGCATTAATGATGGGATTTCTCAGCATCATTAGAATTACATTAACATGTTGAACGCTACTAAGGGTGCATTCAACACCGATGCACTAATGTTATTCTCACGATGGTAAGAGATCCCATCGTTAACGCGCAAACTCTCAGATACCATCATTAAAAACGGCACAAAATCCTGAACAAAATGGCGCCTATGCGTATTGCCTAAGTTCTGAATACGACTCTATAGTCAAGAGGAGGTTTTATAAACATGTTTGAATAGAACAGTGACCTTTTATTTTGAAGTGTGGAGGTGTGTTGCTGTTTTTATCAGAAACCTGTACAGTATTTAGCATTTAAGTTGTTTATTTGCTTTGCATGCGGCAATCAAAACAGTTTAGAATTTCAATTTATATTGACTCAAAGCGAAAAACATGCAAAGACGTTGCTCTTACTGTGGACGCAATTTCCTCCGCCCCCACCTCTTCCTCGTTCTCTCTCTCTCTCTCTCAATCTCTGTCATTAAAATTTATTCACAGAGGGAGAAAAGGTAGACCCAGTGGTTGCATGTACTACTGTAACCCCTCTGCCCTCCCCATTTGCCTCACTTTATCAATTATATCATGGGCATAACGGAGTAGCAGTTACTAGGGAAAAGCTGGAGAGGGAGGGGGTGGAAAGGGAGGGAGTGGAAGAGACAGTAACTGATGAGTAGTGAAACATTTCTAACATTCAAAGGACAATAATCACATTGTCTCTCACACATTCGTGTTTCCCCTTCTTCCCCCCTCCCCCTGCCTTCCTTTTCATTCTTTGCTCATTTTTGCTTAAAAAATAAAATGTAAAAATGATTTCTGTCTGTTCCTTCTTCCTGCTCACAATCTCCCCCTAGCACATCTCCATGCACATACATGTTTGTACATGCACATCTCAACAAACACGCTCTACTAATAAAAAATAGATTTAAATGCAGCAAGCAGAAATCATTAAAATAGTTTTACAAGATACAGACTAGACAGGGTGTTTTTCAGAACCTGGGCTAGAGAGTTTATTTTTGTAAATGCAACATAGGATGGCGAATTATTTCGAAAACCATTTCGTCCTTGTTGTCGTATAACGTCGTATACCTTTGAATTGAGAATAAGGAGATACATGCGTTCGTTTGCGACTAGTTCGTTAGAGTTAAAAACCCAAATCCTCATATTTCATCTTTACGATCACGTGGTTTTGAGCTCCTTATCTTTATTCTAAGACTGTCATCAAACTGGCTTAAAATTCGTAACAAAGTGGCATCAACGTTTTGTTTTTTCACTGGTGCAGTTCGTTGAACGAGTCGAAGAGATTTACAACAAACGGTTGACATTCAGGTTAAGTTCAGTTCTGTTGTCCTGTCTCAGATTTTTAAAAAAATAAATACCACTAAAATACCACTATGTTCAATGACAACATAAAGGGGGTTAGGGGGAAGCGAGGGGGGTATGATCATTACAAATTATTGTTGATTTCTTTGAATTTCATGTCGAAACCAAAATTCAATCCTTCGCCAAATGTGCAACAAACAAACAAACAAACAAACAAACAAACAAACAAACAAACAAACAAACAAATAAACAAACAAACAAACATACAAGAGGAGTCATTTGTGAAATTTTGATATTTCCGTACCCTCCTCGCGGCATTCTCTATGTCACAAATTGTAAACTTTCTTAAAAATAGAATTGATTTAATTCGTGGGATATGTCTTTTAAACGCCCACATGCACGATTTCTTGACGTGCAGAAAATTTGAGTTTGAAAATGTGAAATATTTTTGAAGAGTTATGACATTTGAAAGATTGTGAAAGTATCCTCGCGAAGGCCGATTATCCTGCCACTTTTCCTGTTTGTTTCGTGTTATCGTGAACTGTTTTTTAATAAAATCTCTGTATGTATTATGACATCTGTGGTATTATAGTCCACGCTGTGGATTTGCTGAAAGTTTTCGTTAAATCGCAGTTGTTTTTTTTCCCCCAGAAGACAGAATTTGTGAACGGAAGTCCAGAATCAAATAATCCCGCTTAATCACGTCCTTTGTATAATCGAAACTTGGAAGTGCGATTAAGCGGAATCGTCTGTATATCTTTTTAAGCCACAAGTCTTTCTTTGTCATATCTTGTAAAGCTTCTTCAAAAATAAACTTTCTAATTAGAATCAGGGATTGTACTATGAAGGTATGTGTAACTAGGCTTAGCGTTGGACTCAAGCGACCGACACAACGGCGGGCTTGCTCTAACCCTCTTCTCCAACGCACATACAATCACTATTATATTTTCTTCCCCACCTTACTCATTTTCTTTCTTTCTCGTCCTCACATTCCTTCATTTAGTTTTCCTTTCTTACTTTTTTTTCTGTATTTGTTTCCACCCTACCCTCGCTTTATTCATTTTTTTAATATATATATATAAAGTACCGGTCACCTTAACTTTCGTTGCGTCTAGACTCTACTTTGAACGCTATGATGTGGCTGCAGCCCATCAGCCCCTTGTTAATGTCTCTAAGCTACCAACAGCTGCTGACATGAATATTGAAGGACGTGAGCACTTTTGAAATCCTTACGTAAATGTCGTAATACCTTGTTCCTCTTTACAGTCATCCACGTATGTTACAGCTGAATCTGCTAAATTGCAAACTCCAAGGACAAACAAAATTGCTATTAAACGGACGTGCAAATCAAGTGGGGATAATTTAAATTTGCAATCGATTTTGTAACGAATGCATCGTTTTGTGAACCAATAAAAAAACCCACAACTACTGGAGATTATTCAAAGTTCGATAGAGCGGACTGCAATTAAACGGGTACGTTGCACTACCCTACTTATCGCCATCATTACTTCTTTGGTTAAGCCATGGTCCTGACTCATTCACGATCAAAAGTAAGTTAACAAGTTTAAGAATTTGTAAGTAGTACACGAATACTGTTTCAAGCCCTAGGTCACTATGTACTCTTGAAGATAATCCGATTAGGAAATATGAGCATTGAAAGTCACTTAGGTTTTGTGAGGAAAAACTTCAAGCCTCTTCGAGGTAATCTGTATTATAACGCTTGACATAATTTCTGACGAAATCAACAGATCGTTAAAGTAATGAACTGATTGAGATCTTCTCTGGTGCGTGAGTGCCTTAGGTACTCACACTAGATCTCTCCATCTGTTAACGCCAGCTGTCTTTGGTTAGGGTGAGTACCTTTACACCTAGCGTGATGGGACGGCACTGGTGTTTAACGACCAACCCTTGTGCTTATCCAATGTAACTGACAGCTCTCCTTGAACGGAAAGCAACCTGAACGTGACAGCTACCGCAGATGTTACAAGAGGGTAAGATAATAATGACAACATGAATTGTAATAATAATAATAACAACAACGATAGCAATAATGATAATAATAGTAAAAATAGCATATATAATAATACCAATCACAATGATGATGATGATAATAATAATAATAATAATGCTCATAAGTCTAATGTCCGGCCATTTTTGCTGACTCAACTTCACATTATCACAACCCAGCAGACAAGTTCACTCAATATCTTTCTCAGCTTCCTTGAGAGCATATAGCGCGAGGCTATTCTGTCAGAGACGCTGAGCACCACAATTCAGGCAATAAATTCCGCTGTGTCGAGCATGAAACTCATTTCACAGTGGCGGGATTTGAACGCACGACCTTTTGATCCTGGGCCCGATGCGTGTTGGACTACCCCGGCGTGAGTATTATCAAAGAATAAGACGACGAATTGTTAAAAACATCACTGTGGTCGTCTTAGAGAGGTAGTGACGGGGTCAGGGCCGAGTGCACTTTCACTCAAGATTGTATAAGACGGAAGGACAACATACGTGACAAGGAACCGTAAGTCGTGGCTGTTTGGCTGCAGTTGCTTGCTTCCAATTGCCTGCCCCTGTGAGAGTGTCGTGTGGTCACCCGATCAGCTGGTTAACGCTAAGTAATGACGGCTCTCAGAGTATTAACGGAGGAATAGAGAAGTTTGCAAACCAATGACCGCCCTGAGACTTTAGACCAGCTCAGTAACTGGTCTGCTGAGACCACTATGGACATAGAGTGACCTCAGCTGATACTTGCATTTTGAGGTATCCGGATACTCAGCCCTCGTGCTCTAAGTATTGAAGGTATCGATTTCTGTTTCAATTCTTATATTCTACTCAGTATGTGGTAGGTATTTCGATCCCCCTCGATACCGACAGATGCTTTTGATTTCTTTGTCAGTCTAGGTCAGACAAAGAGTCGCCGTCAAGAATGTTACACTGATCAACACACCAGAGCTTCAGTTTCGATACTTATATTATAATTATTGATTATCTATTTAATCGATACACAGAAACGTCACTGCTGACTCCTAATTGATCTTAAATGAAGGAACACCAAGGCTTGATGAGTGGGTTGAAACCAATGGTGTCTTATGCTCCTATCACCCTTCTATAATCTACCTTTGGATATGCTGGTCTAACCTTTCTCTTCTTTGTTTTTAACGTTTTAATCAACTGTACCCCTCGAAGCTGCAATCAGTTACAAAATATGTTGTAACTAGATTCAGTATTCTTATGCCAAAGAGAAGCCCAGAGAAGCTATGACTAACTTGCCAGTCCTGATGTTTTATAATAATGCGGTTTACAAGGTTTGTAACCAGGCCAAAGCCAGCTCATGCCACTATTATTACCCTAGCAGGCCAGATCACTCAAGAACATTCTTCTCCCTGGGAGCATACAGTGCTGCTTTAAATTACAGCTACTGATCACTAGCAAAATTAACACTGTTTTCACTGCCTGCAGCCAGATAACCATTTTACAAAAGGATGGAGTGAAGAAAATATGAATACAATGCTTCAAGGCACATAAATACATTATGACTATGACGGGAATCAAATCGGTGACCCTCAGGTCCTGTGTCCAATGCCTTAAGCCAAGCTGCTCCACAGAGAGCAGTGTTTACATACAACAAGAAATGGATGAATACACCAAAGAGATCACACAGAGACCACCATCAGTCGCCGAATCACGGAAACAGGAAGGACAAACCAAACATGTGCTGTATATATTATAAATAACTACAAGGTCAATGGAGTCATAAAATGTTGCTTGTCGGGGAAATCCACCGAAGAACGTCAGAAACGTAGCAGAACGAATCTCAGCCCAACTTCGGTCAATGGTAATCCGCTTAAATGCACATTTCGGTTATTGCTAGCGCCTTCTGAATGAATGACCGCCTATGATGAAACTCTCAAACAAATGGCGAAGTTTATTTACAAGCCTCCGCCTTATTGCAACTATTTTCCATGTTCTCGGGAACCTGAAATTAAACACAGCCCAGGGTATATCTAAGCATCGTCCATGATGTACTGCCATCGCTTACATGCTGTCTTTCTCTCTCTCTCTCTCTCTCTCTCTCTCTCTCTCTCTCTCTCTCTCTCTCTCTTTCTATTTTTCTTTCTCTTCGAGCCTAACGCATCCCATTGCCCTCGAGGAGCTTCAAAACAATATGTCCGACCATAAAAACGCTGAAATATTTGCCCCGTAGGAGACACAGATACAGGTCGACTTTTTACGAGCGTGGAAGCGATGACTCTCTTTGCCGTGCAAGTAACTTCATCCGTGCTGATATCCATTCACCGTTCGCGTGGATGATAGGCACAGAAAAGTGAATAGGACTCACCGGATGCGCAAGGGTGGCTACTATGATGTATAGCGGCTCTTCCTGCAGTGAACTGCCCCTAATATTAAAGTAATGACTGAATACTCAAGAGGGGATTATCAGTCATGCTATCTTTAAACATTCCCACAAAACATGAATTGCCAGGCAGTTCCACGAAAAATGAAGCACAAGTTAGGCATAATTTCTGTGTATTATTGAATGACTTGTTCATCATTATTACAATGCTAATTTCAACAACATTTTGTTAGATGGGCAAGCACATCGCCTTTCTCAAATCTGAATCGATTATTCCATTTGGTTTTAAACTTAAAGAAAGCAAATGATAAAAAGTAGAGCTTCGTAGCATGAAAAGTTCATATCCTCAAAACGAGCTTGACGATCATATCGGTTGCCTAAAAAAATGTTTACTTAAGTTTAAAGACTAAATAAATGCAGTAATTCAAATGCTATGCATAATAATTTAATAGCACATTAGCAGATGTCCCATTATTGTTAATACTATAACCTGAATAATGTTTCTCTTAAAATAGTCCACAATCTATCTGAATGTGATACTAAAGTATGCTATTTGCCGCACATTTTTGCTCTCTTTTGTTAGTAGCTTTTTCTTTTCACAAGATGGTTGAATCCACACGTTATGTTCTGGAATTCCCCTCTCTGTCCTCTCTTAACACTTTGAAATATGTATTGAAAGGCGTGTGAATGGCCCGTTGCTCCCGTTGAAAAATTCCACCACGACACATGCCAGTGATGAGACAATTCTTTACAGCCTCAAGGGCATCCATCGGGAGAAGGTTTTTTTTTTTCCAAATGTTGGCATTTTCTGTGGAGCATCCCATAAGGGCGATGCTGCCCACGAATTATCTCTTCCACTTCAGGGTTGTCTCTAGCCAGACGATAAACACATCTTAGAGATGGCCAGTTCTGTCTGGACATGAATGTGCATCCATGGAAAAAACGTTCAAAAACTGTTATCATGGCAATAAAAATCTGAACTGCATTGGCGCCTCTCTTTTTAAGATTTTATTTTAATGCATGTGTCTTACAAGTGGTGTGACAGAGGATACTCAGTGGGCTGGGGTGGCGTGGNGCTTGTAAGTGGGCTTTGAGGAAGAGACTTACTGTGGGGGAAGGGAGGTATAGAACTTTAGCTATATCTGTATACAAGACTAACACCCCATTTTACAAATGGGCAGGCAGGCAACTCACCAGCGGCGCAAGAATACCTAGCGCACCGAAAGGCATCGTAGACGAAAAATTTTGACGATTGGCGAATCGGGCGGATTGAAAAGATCTATCGGAGATTGTATTTCGTTGCTATACACATTCTTTTTTTTAAAAAAAAGGGTAAATAAAATAAAGAGGACTACTGTGTATAGTTACCTCTCTTGTATATTTCTACGAATTTAGGTGACAACCGCATGTTTTTTTGTTACGCAGTTCTCAAGAAATCTGTGACATAAATTTGGCTGATGCGTTTTATTAATATAGTCTAGATAGATATATACGTTCCTATCTTTATATATCTGCATAAAGCTTGACTTTTCATGACATGTGTTTCATGACGCTTCCTCCCCGCAGCTTGCCAAAAGTCTTCAGACAAGGTTTTTGCCCGTCAGTTATTTGAAGCAAATTTTGCGGTTCTAAACTCTGGAGAACTCAGGTGGGAGGGAAGCATCGTTATCTTTGTGAAAGCGAGCAGTGCGGATATTTCACACCGTGGGAGGTTTTACAAGGGCGACGAGGGTTTTTGAAAATTAACAGATTAATAGCGGTGGGATGAACAAGTCGAGGGCATTACCATTTCGTCAATGTACATTAAAAATAGCCGAAATCTCTGAGAAAGCAGGGGAAACATTTTTTTTTCTCATGGCAAAGCAACCTGTATCTTTGTAACTGCAATTTCAGAAAGAAAATAATGGCGCATTTTAATGTTTATTTTTTGAACATGTCAACATGGACCTTAATTTTATAAACAACACCATGTCCTTGTTAGAAAAAGGCGTAAGTCTGACCTAGGTCATTTTGGAGCACGGTGACAACTGATAGGTGCAAATAACGTATACAGTATTTTTAAGCAACGCTGTTAGTTTGGTACCCACTAAAATACAGTCAAAGACCGAGTCTGGGTTAGGGTTAAGATTAAGAGCCCTTTCCCATAAAAATAATGAATTTCTTACATTTTTCAGGTAGCATAATTATTGTTCTGATGCTATCATGAGGCCCAGTCTAACATTCCAAACAAATCAATATCACAGTTTTTATATGAACTCATTTATAGCATGGCATTTTAGAGATACGCCAAGACGGACGATACTTTGACATAATTATGGGATACAAAATGACAGAGAGTAAGCTGTCATCTTTCACTGAGCACAGGATAATATTGTGCTGAAACTAATATTGTCTAAAACAAGTAGTCCATCCTAGTTCTTATTGTTATTGCTTGTCCTTAGCTGACGAAACGCGTCAATTGCTGTTTAGCTAAACAAAAAAAATTCTAGACTAATAAACTACGTCCGGATATCTCGAGCTTGACTTCCAGACTCTACCAGTTCGAGTTCGTGAGTAAATTCAGATACAGAAAAATAGGGATTCTGAACCGGAGCATTGCAATGGGTGAATTTTTTTTTATCTTTTTGCGGGCAGGGGGAGGAGGGAAAGAGAGGAATGGCAAGAGGCGTTGCTGTCTTACTAAAATTCTATTATACATTAGAAGTTTTTGGAGTTATGCTCATCTTGGATCAAAAGTTCATATTGCAAGCTAACCAGAGAATCCTGTAAAGAAGGTTGTTTGTTGTCTGCTGAAAGCACCTTACAAGAAACAGAGTGGGCAAATGAAAAGTTGTGCACAATGAGGTTCTGCATCTTCTTTTCAGCATTGAGTTTAGGCACCGAAAATATCTTTCCTTGACACTTCCGGATGATAACGGGAAAATGGCCATCTTTTTGTGTGTAGAAGCCACGTTCTCTGAGACGCTAAATACGCAGTTCCCAGATGCTGGACCAGGTATATTAAATGCTCAAAGAAAAAAAAAATGTCCCAAAGATTCTCAGTCCCAACCGTTTCCGCACAGTTCCACGGACCAATGGAGCAGAGATCTGGATATTTTAATGACTACTAATAAGGGAGGGCGGGACATTTTTTTAAAATATAATTTTAATTATACTGTATATGTAGAAGGTAATCTCTTTAATCTAAATAATGACAAAATCATTTGTGAAACGGCTAATGTGCCGTTTGCCTGAGACCAAAGGAAAGCAATCAAAGTCGATCTCGTGAAACAATCTTCGCCCCTTTTGATTCAACGTGGCCGAGGCGGGCAGATTACAATAATATATTATGTCGCTGTCAGTGTTTCATTAGTGAAGTCAGCTTTGAAACTGAGAATTTGACAGCCGGTGATTAGCGTCATATTACAAATTAAATGACGTCAGCGTGATGTTGATTTAGAGTTTGTTCATCTCAGCTCACGTGGCTTCTATTTCCGTTTTGATTGGCGCGGGTTCGATAGATGACGTCTTTTTCAGCCTCAGTTTCGTGCGTCACCACCTCGTTTTTCGACAGCTATTTTAGTCACGCGTAATGACTTTAACTTTTTGGTTATGACACGGGGTATATTTATAGAGGTTTTTGGAGAAAAAGTGGCTACTTTGGTAACTGTATGAAGTTAATGATATGGTGATTGTTATTGCATAGGAACAATCAAATATAATATGATTGAACTGTCCATATGGCTCGCCATGTCGGAGCAACTCACAGAAACGCTCATACTGAGACAGAACTGTTTCATAAATTCTACTCATTTAATTTCCAAGGGGCTTCACTTACCATGTTTTTTTTTTCTTTTTGCCAAACAAATCAGTTGCAATCTTGCAGCTATTATGAACAGGAAATGGCACTTTGAGTCGCATTCTCAATTCTATGGACTGGTTTCTGTGAAGAGGAGGAAGTAGTGCTGTCAATGAATTTTCAGGGTAATCCAATATTCAGAGAAAGAAATTACTATCCTCAGTGTCTTTGCAAAAAGAGTATTAAAAAAAGAAAAAAACAAAAACCAACGCTAAATCCCATTAGGTGTATCGTTCTCTTCCTCCTTCGGGCAACAATATTTTGTTATACACCTTTTATACTTCATCTTCCTTAGTGCTTTGGTTAGCCCTTATATTTCTCTAAATAAATCAATTGTCTCTGATCAGTTGATGAAAAGAATGCGTGAAATCAAAGTCTGCTCATACGTGAAGCAGAATGTCGAACATTATGGAGTAAAAGTAATAAAACACTACGATTCTTGAATGGAAATCCTGAAAACCAACTACTTTTTGATTACTCGATTATTGCCGATTTGCTCAAAACGCCGTGTTCTCGGCCTTTTTTTCCCAGATGCGACTCACCTTGACATGTCATGGGTTGAAGGCTGTGCCGTCAATTAATAATCGCCACAAGTAATTGATTACTTCTCGATTATATGTACCTAGACTAATCAGTAATCGCGTTGACAAAACAAAATATCGAGCTATGGTTTGGAGTTAGGAAGCAGGTTCTGTTTACATGGAAACTAAAATGACGTTCCTTCATGTCTATAAAGCTTAGTACCTGTCTGGTCTTTTCCAGCCATCAAAGTCTCGATGAGAAAATGTTTATTTTTTCCCGCAGACAGCTTAAAGACGTTGAGTTTATTTGTGCATATTCCACAACCGACAGCCTTGACCAACTTCAGTCTTGAGCTCCAGTCTGTTCATGTGTTTATTCACTCAATGTGATTGTCTTGCTGAAGTACTAATTAGACCGACAACATCCGATGTTTGGTCTAACGGTCAGTGTAACCGAACGTATTCCCTTCAACGTTCTGTGTTGATAGATTCTGTCCCTTGCTAGAGGGACAGAATCAGTTTGATGCGATGGGGTTGTGCTTGCGCTAGGGGTCACTCTTTTCATTAACCATTAACACCTGATCTGGCATGTGCTGAATTTGGAGACTACTGTTTTATTTTCCTCCACCAAGATCGGTATATGCCCTCCACAAAAGCCAAATGAATGATCCCTAACGTAAGCAAAGCCCTAGCGCAACGACCTGCCTTTACTCTATAGAGTATAGATACCAGCCATAACTTACTCGTACCTCAAGTCCTGTTTTAAGTCCAACCTTCGCAGGTGCTAAAAAATCTCACTAGAGCCGTTCAGAAAGCCTCACATTGGCTGCAGCCAAAATGAAATTACTGGATAGAATATTGTCACGCTCTTTCCTTGTTCGCCAATATTTTATTTTTCAGGTTTTGAGAAATTTAGCTCTCTTAACCTGTTGCTCAAAGTGAAATACTGAGGTAGATGTGGTATAGCTTGTAAAATTGGGTTAAAATAAACGAGTCAAAACTTTACATTTTCTTTAGTGGGAAAAAGAAGATAAATGGAAGATCATGGAAACAACTAGTCTAAACTAACTTAGATCATATAACCAGCTCAAATTATCCAATCTAACACAAAAGGAGACTTAAGCAAATATGGAGAGAGCGTTATAATTTGTGGCTTCGTAAGTTTACAATATAATGATCTCTTAACCTAACCTTTGCAGCTGCTAAAGTATCTCGCGTGAACTGCCTAGAGAGTCTCAGATTGGCTGCGACCAAGAAGTCGAGTCTAGAATACAGTGTGGAGCATGCATAATGCGTCTACCTTGGTATCGACCAATAATGTACGTATTAACAGAAATGTGTATTAACCATACACGTACCCTTAGAGTAGTAAAATCGGGACTTAAATTACTGTACTCAGTATCCGCGTTTACGTGCTAAGCGTGTACTATTAAGTGTGCTCCACTGTATGTGACTTCGTAAATTTGCAGATCTAATGGTTGCGATAGAGTCAAAATAAGTCCAACGTGGCTCCACCGTAACCCAATGAAATGAATCGTATGGAATTTTTGAATCAGGACAACAGAGCAGGTTACTGGCTTAGATGATGCAATATTAAGCGGCATACATTTGGAGGTATTAATAACGATTTACCTTAGGCGATTTCATAAGTGCACTTTAAGGAAGAAAATTTGTTTGGTATGAACAGCTGCGTAAAAAAGTAAAGAAATAAATAAGCAGGAAAAACATCATTAGGCTGTATCAGGACGAAAATGAATTTTACAAACCGCACAATTACAGAAAATTTATCGAAATGACAGGTCTAAGCAGCCATTAAAAACACATTATCAAATTTGGAAATCTAATAACCTCTTAACTATATAGTTATCATATAAAAAACATGATCTGATATATACAACAACACACCGTAAATGTCTTCCTCTCCAAGCTTTTGCAGACTCACAGGAGGCGGGAAAACCAAGATCGAAAAAGAGTAACTTTAGATCTGACAAAAACATTATTATTGCAGCTGCAGAATAACAACAGAAAATCGCTTTTGAATATTCCTGCATCATGTTGAACGTTTAGTTAAAGAGGCCTAAAGTAACTTTAATGTTCAGACCTGGGCACGCGAGATGCATTTAACGTTACACAAAGTAGAATCTGATTATTCGAACCTCAGGTAGTCGAAAAGCAGACATAACACTGTAATAAATCCGTCCCGACTTCTTCATATTCTATATGGGTCATTCCATGATAACTGACGGGACATTTAGACAGTATTTTTCAAACGATAAAAGCACTCGCAAATTTACTTATAATCTATTTTATTTAGTTTTCTTTAAACAAATCAAACGAGCAATAGCAAATTAAGTGACAAACTAACACTTGACTTAAGAAATATATTGGATCTCATCTAATCACACCTGGTAACCTTTTTTGGGGGGGT